>JAKSZT010005416.1:4925571-5283473 GCA_026826555.1 Tolypeutes matacus | reverse complement strand
GCCCAGAGAATGGCACAAAACACAAAAACACCAAAAACGGGGTGAGGGGTGAAAATGGATAAAAGTAAATAAATAAATAAATAAATCCTTTATATATATATATATAAAAGGGGGTAACATATAGACTATAGTTAGTAGCAATACTTTGATAATGCTCTTTCATAATTTGTTAACAAATGTTTCAAAACAATTCAAAGTATTTGTGGTGGGGTGATGTGTGAGAGCCCTGTATGATGTTATGCATGTTTGTTTTGTAAGTTCACAATGTTTACTGAACACTTATTATTTATGTATGTTCATATATGAATGATATACTTCAATAAATTGTTTGAAAAAAAATCAGTAGTGTTTCTATACACTAGTAATGAGAGATCTGAGGAGGAAAATCAAGAAAAATTCCATTTATAATAGCAATTAAAAAATCAAATATCTAGGAACAACCTTAACCAAGGACATAAAGGACCTGTATTCAGAAAACTACAAAACATTGCTAAAAGAAACCAAGGAAGACCTAAATAAATGGAAGGACATTCTGTGTTCATGGAGTTGAAGAAATAAATATCTTTAAGATGTTATTTCAACCTAATCTGATTTATAGATCAAGTGAAATCCCATTAAAAATTCCAACAGCCCTTTTTTTACAGAAATGGAAAAACCAATTATCAAATTTATTTGGAAGGGTGTGGGCCAGGAATAGCCAAAAATGTCTTTAAAAAGAATAATGATGTTGGAGGACTCTCAATTTTTACCTTAAAGCACATTACCTAGCTACAGTGGTAAAAAACAGCACAGTACTAGCATAAAGATAGATATATAGACTAATGGAACAAAACTGAGTGTTCAGAAATAGAACCCCGAATCTATGGTCAAGTGATTTTTTGACAAGCCTGTCAAGCTCACCCTGGTGGATCAGAATAGTCTATTACAAATGGTGCTGGGAAAACTGGATATCCATAGCTAAAAGAAAGGAGGACCCCTAACTCACAACTTAGACAAATATTAACTCAAAATTGATCAAGGACCTGAATATAAAAGCTAGCATCATAAACTTCCTAGAAGAAAATGTAGGGACACCTCATCAAAATCTTGTGGTAGGTGGTGATTTCTTAAACCTTACACCCAAAGTAAAAGAAAGGAAAGGAAAAAAGCAGATAAATGGGACCACCTCAAAATAAAAACTTTTGTGGTTCAAAAGACTTTGTTAAGAAAGTGAAAAAGCAACCTACTCATTGGGAGAAAATTTTTGGAAAACACATATCCAATCAGGGTTTGATCTCCATGTTATAGAGGGGTCATACAACTCAACAATAAAAAGAAAAGCAACCCAATTAAAAAATGGGCAAAAGACTTGAACAAAATCTTTCCAAAGAAGAAATACAAATGGCCACAAAGCATATGAAAGATGCTAACATCACTGTCTATAAGGGAAATGCAGATCAAAACTACAATGAAATATCATTTCATGCCTTACAGAATGGCCATTCTTAAAAAGGCAGAAAACTTCAAGTGCTGGAGAGAATGTGGAGAAATGAAGGAGTGGAAACTCCTTCACTGTTGGTGGGAATGTAAAATGGTTTAGCCTCTGGAGGACAGTTTGGTGGTTCTTCAGGAAGCTAAATATAGAAGTGCCATATCATCCAAAAATTCTGCTACTAGGAATATATTCAGAAGAACTAAAAGCAAAGATGTGAACAGAATTTGTATACCAATGTTCATAGTGACAATTACTCACAATTGCTAAAAGGTAGAAACAACCCAAGTGTCCATCAACTGATTAATGGATAAACAAAATGTAGTATATACATATGATGGAATAGTATTCATCTGCAAGAAGAAATGAACTTGGGATACACATGACAACATGGATGAATCTTGAGGACATTATGTTGAGTGGGATAAGCCAGGCAAAAAAGGACAAATATTGTATGGTCCTTCTAATATGAACTAAATATAATGAGTAAATTCGTGGAGTTAAACTATAGAGTACAGGTTACTAGGAGATAGAATGTGGGTTGAGAAGAGGGAGCTATGCTGAATGTAGGTAGAATGTTTAATAAGGGGGATTACAAATGTGTAGAAATGAGTAGAGTTGATGGTAACACATTATAGTGAGTATAATCAACACTGTTGACTTATATATGTGATTGTGGCTGTAAGTGGTCATCTAGGGAGGTCGCCATTTGAAAGAAAGCTAGAAGATAATCTAGGGACTTTGTAACATAGTGATTTCAGTAATGGATGATTATGATTAATAGTATCAATACAAGGATGTTCCTCTATTACAAGGTGTTAAGAATATGGTGATCTCTGTGAGAAAATGGGGGTCAGACAGGCTTTGGTTGAGCTGAGATCTTTCTGGCATTTGCAGAAAACAGATTAAGTCATGGTCACTCATGTGGGTATCACATCTTCCTCTGGGGGGAGGCTGTTCCTGCTATTGCAAGTGGTCCTAAGTCTGGAAGGCCAGCAGCCTGGAGACCCTGAGCTATCCCTCCAGGCTGGGCTGCCACAGTGCCCTGCCTTCTGTCCAAGCTCCTCCTGCTCCTCCCTTATACTCCAGCTCTGCAGGCCTCTTTTGAAAACGTTGTTGACCTATATAGCCCCCATGTATGGGCTAATCTCAGTAACTTAGCTTGTTGCCTTAGATTTGGGGTCAAATCCTGGCTCTGTCTGGGCAAACTCTTTCACCTCTCTGGGCCCCAGCATCCTCCTCTGTAAGGAAGAGATAATAATACCTAACTCATTTTTTTGTTTTGTTTTGTTTTGTTTTTTAGAGTAAATACGATTTTTGAATATATTTCTGTTGCTGGTATTGGGTTTCTTAGCCACATCGCAGAAAAGAATTAAAAAAGAAAAAGAATATGGTGATACATGGGAAAAATAAATTAATGTAATGTATACACTATAGTTAACAGTAATATTGTCCTTTTGGAGTAATGAAAATGTTCTGAAATGTACTGAACTGATGACAGCACAACCCTGATGAAACTGAAAGCCACTGAGGGTACAGTTTGGATGGATTATACAAGGCAGGGTACCCTATAACACAGTGAACCCATGGTAAATGATGGACTGTGATTAACAGAACAGATATGAGAACATTCTCTTGTGAAATATAACAAATATATAATACTTCTTAATGGTGTTAATAATAGGATGTTTTTTTGGGAAGAATATACCAAATATAAGCTATGGACTACAGATAACAGTAATATTATGGCAGTGTTCTCTCATCATTTATAACAAATGTGTCCCAACAATTTAAGGTGTTGTTGTTGGGGTGATGTATGGAATCCTGTATGGTATGCATGAATGTTTTAACTTACAACTTCTCAAATAAAAAAAGAAATTAAAAAAAATGAGCGAGAGTTTAAAGCATTCACAGATAAACTGAAACTGAAAGAGCTCATCATCAAAAGAAGTACCTTACAAGAATTACTAAAGGGAATTCTTCAGATTGAAAGGAAAAGACAGGAGAGAGTGGCTTGGAGCAGTGTGAAGAAGTGAAGACATTCAGTAAAGGTAACTAAAAGGGGAAATGCAAAACTCGGTAGTATTGGATCTTCAATATATAACTCTATTCTAATTCCATTAAGAGTTTGAATGCAGTTGAATAAGATGTAGTCATATGTCCTAATAATGGGCATGCAAAATATAAAGATGTAATGTGGCACAAAAAAAAAACATAAAGAGGGGAAAAGAAAGGATATGGGAGCAGAGAACATGTATGCTATTAGTTAAGTTGATATCTTTTTACATTAGTAGGTTATAGATTTAGGTTCTGTAATACAAACCTCAGGATAACCACAAAGAAAGTATTTTAAAAATATAGAGAAAAGGAAATGAGAAAGAGATCAATCAAACACATTATAAATAAGATCACCTATACAGAAAAAGAGACTGAAATAAAGTAAAAGAGAGACAAAAAAGATATGACATATAAGAACTAAAGGACAAAATGGCTGAAGTAAGTACTACCTTTAGAGGAATAATGCTGAATGTTAATGATTTAACTTTCCAAAAGACACACATTGGCAGAACGGACAAAAAAAAAAAAAGCATGATACAACTATATGTTGTTTACAAGAGACTCACTTTAGACTCAAAGTCACAAATAGGCTGAAAGTGAAAGGACGGAAAAAGATAATACAGGCAAATAGTAACTGAGAGACCTGGGGAAACAATTCTAATAACAGACAAAATAGACTTTAAGTAAAAGCTGTTACAAGAGAAAAAGAAGGACACTATATATTAATAAAAGGGGCAATCCACCAAGAAGAAATAACAATCATAAATATTTATGCACCTAACCATGATGCTCCAAAATACATGAGGCAAACACTGGCAAAACCGAAGGGACACCTCTGCAATAATAGTGGGAGATTTCAATATACCACTCTCAGCATTGGATAGAACATCTAGACAGAGGATCAATAAGGAAACAGAGAACATGAATATTATGCTAAATGAACTAGACCTAACGGACATGTACAGAACATTGTACTCCAAAACAGCAGGATATGCATTATTCTCAACTGCTCATGGAACATGCTCCAGGATAGATCACATGTTGGATCACAAAACAGGCCTCAATAAATTTTAAAAGACTGAAATTATACAAAGCACTTTCTCTGACCATAATGGAATGAAGGTGGAGATCAATAACAGGCAGAGAACTAGAAAATTCACAAATATATGGACGTTAAACAACACACTCCTAAACAATCAGTGGATCAAAGAAGAAATTGTAAGAGAAATCAGTAAATATCTTGAGATGAATGACAGCAAGAATTCAACATATCAATACATATGGGATGCAGCAAAGGCAGAGCTGATAGGGAAATTTATAGGCCTAAATGCCCACATTTAAATAAAAGAGCTAAAATCAAAGAACTAACTGCATACCCGAGGAACTAGAAAAAATAACAAACTAATCCCAAAGCAAGCAGAAGGAAAGAAATAACAAAGAGCAGAGCAGAAACAAATGAAATTGTGAATAAATAAATAATAGGGAGGATTAACAAAATCAAAAGTTGGTTCTTTGAGAAGATCGATGAAATTGACAAACCTTTAGCTAGACTGACAAAAAAAAGAGAAGATGCAAATAAATAAAATCAGAAATGACAGTGGGGACCTCACTACTGGCCCCTCAGAAACAAAAAGGAGCATAAGATGATATAATGTACAACTGTATGCCAACAAATTAGACAACTTAGATGAATTGGACAAATTCCTAGAAACACACAATCAACCAACACTGACTCTAGAAGAAATAGAAAACCTCAACAGACCAATTACAAATAAGGAGATTGAATTATTCATCAAAAACCTCCCAACAAAGCAAAGCCCAGAACCACATGGCTTCAGGGGTGAATTCAACAAATTATTCCAAGAAGAATTAATACCAAACCTGCTCAAACTCTTCCAAAAAACTGAAGAGGAGGGAACACTACCTAACTCATTCTATGAAGCCAATAGTTCCCTAATATCAAAGCCTGATAAAGATACTACAAGAAAAGAAAATTACAGACCAATTTCTCTAAAGAATATAGATGCAAAGGTCCTCAATGAATTTCTTGGAAATATAAGGCAACAACATATCAAAGGATTTATACACCATGATAGAGTGGGTTTTATCCCAGGCATGCAAGGGTGGTTCAACACAAGAAAATCAATTAATGTTGCACACCATATTAACAAATGAAAGGGGAAAACCATATGATCATAGAGAATGGAAAGTTGAGAGTTAAATTCTGCAGAATTAGTAAAAATGGTGTGTGTTAATCTATGGAAATGAATAGAAAAGGTGAAAGCCCAACATAATATCTGTAACTAGCAGGACTATTACATGGGTGTGACAGTGGTTGAAAGGGAAGGTCTAAGGTCATGTATATTACTAAAAGGAAAGATAAAAAAATGTAACATGGAACTGTATAGCATAGTAAAACCACATGTGAAATATGAATATGGGTAAAATTGCATAGATAAGACTGTTTTTCTTTGAAATTGAACAAATATATGTTAATGCTACAAGATGTTAATATCAGACAAAAAAAAAAATGCTAAGTGAAAGAAACCAGACACGAAGTACTACATATCGTATGATTCCATTTATATAAAATGTAAATATAAATCAATTTATAATGTTGAAGTTAGATTAGTGGTTATGTAGGGCTGGGGAAGGACTGCTAAGGGGTGTGGAGTTTTTCTTTTGGAGTAATGACATTGTTCTAAAATGTTTTGTGGTGATGAATGCACAACATTGTGATTATCCTAAAAGTCATTGATTATACACTCTGGATAGATCATATGGTATATGAATATATGTCAATAAAACTGCTTAATAAATAATTGTAAAAGAATAGCCAGCAATAGCAGCTATGTATAGCAGGAGAAGCATAGAGAGATTGAGGGGTGAAAAATTTTCTTGTTTATTTTTTGTTTGTTATTATTATTGAAATAAAAGAGTTCTAACTAAAAAAAATGATAGGAATAGAAGGAAAACTTCCTCAACATGATTAACCCATAGCTAACATCATACTCAATGGTGAAAGACTGAAAGCTTACACTATATGATGTGGAACAAGAAAAGAACGTCCACTGTCATCACTGTTATTCAACATTGTGCTAGAAGTTCTAGCTAGAGCAGTTAGGCTAGAAATAAAAATAAAAGACATCCAATTTGGAAAGGAAAAAAGTAAAACTTTCACTATTTGCAGATGATATCATCCTATATATAGCAAGTACCAAAAAAATTTACAACTAAGCTACTAGAGCTAGTAAAAGATTTCAGCAAAGTGGTGAGATACAAGATCAAGAGGCAAAAACCAGTAGTGTTTCTATACACAAATAAAGAGCAAACTGAGAAGGAACTTAAGAAAAAATTCCATTTATCATAGCAACAAAAGAATCAAATACCTAGGAATAAATTTAATCAATGATGACCTGTACACAGAAAACTACAAAATTTTGCTTAAAGAAATCAAAGAAGACTTAAATAAATGGAAGGACATTTTGCCTTCATGAATTGGAATACTAAATATCATTAAGATGTCAGTTCTACCCAAATTGATTTACAGATTCAACGCAATTCCAAACAAAATTCCAACAGCCTCCTTTGCCGAATTGCAAAAGCCAATTATAGAACTTATTTGGGAGGGTAAGCAGCCCTGAATAGCCAAAAATACCTTGAAAAAGAAAAAAGTTGGAGGACTCATACTTCCTGACTTTAAAGCACATTACAAAGCTACAAGGGACAAAATAGCATGGTACTGGCATAAAGATAAATATACTAACCAATAAAATGCAACTGAGAGTTCAAAAATACACCCTCACATCTATGGTCAAGATATTTGATAAGGCTGCCATGTTTACCCAACAAATGGTGCTGGGAGAATTGGATATTCACATCCAATAGAATGAAAGAGGACCCCTACCTCACACCTTATACAAAAGTTAACTCAAAACGGATCAAAACTTAAATATAAGAGCCAGGACCATAAAATTCCTAAAAGAAAATGTAGGTAAGCATCTTTGGGATATTGTAGTAGCAATGGCTTCTTAGACTTTATACCCAAAGCATAAGCAATGAAATAAAAATAGGTAAATGGGACCTCTCAAAATTAAAAAAATACTTCTGTGCTTCAAAGGGCTTTATCACAAAAGCAAAAAGACAATCTAATCAATGGAGAAAATATTTGGAAACAACATATCTGATAATGCTGTAATATCCAGTAATATATAAAGAAATCCTACAGCTCAACAATAAAAAAAAAAAAAAAAAAAAAACTGAATTAAAAAATGGGCAAAAGACTTGAATAGATATTTTTCCAGGAAGGAAATGCAAATGGCCAAAAAACACATGAAAAGATGCTCAACATCACTAATATTAGGGAAATGCAAAATAAAATCATTATGAGATATCATTTCATACCTACTAGATGACCACTATTTAAAAATAAAAAACAAAAAAACAGAAAACTAAAAGTGTTGGAGAGGATGTGGAGAGGCACACTCATTCAATACTGTTGGGAATGTAAAATGTTGCAGCCACTGTGGAAGGATAGTTTGGCAGTTCTTCCAGAAGCTAAGTATAGAACTGTCATACCGCTACTATATATATATATATCCAGAAGAACTGAAAGCAGGGATGTGAATAGACATTTGCACACCAATGTTCATAGCAGCTTTATTCACATTTGCCAAAATATGGAAGCAACCCAAATGTCCATCAACAAATGAATGGATAAGCAAAATGTTGTATGTACATATAATTGAATCTTATCCAGTAGTAAGAAGGAATGAAGCCCTGATGCCTGTGACAAGACGGATTAACCTGAAGGACATTATAGTGCATGAAATTAACCAGACTCATAAGGACGAGTATTGTATGATCTCACTAATATGAACTAAGTGAAATAAGCAAATTTGTAAAGTTAGAATTTAGAATATAGGTTACCAGGAGATAGAATGGGAGTAGATAATGGGGAGCTGATGCATAATTTGTGCAGATTATCTATGTAGGTTGATTATAAATGTTTGGAAATGGAAAGAGGTGATGGTAGCACATTACTGTGAGTATAATTAACAACACTGAAATATGCGAGAGAATGAGGTTGAAAGGAAAAGTTTTAGGTCAGGTATATTACTAGAAGGAAAGTTAGAGGATAAAACATGGGACTATACAACATAGTGAAACCTGTGGTGGAATATGTCTGTAGTGAATAGTACAAATATAAAATTCTTCGTTCATGAACTATAACAAATGTAGTTCACTATTACAAGGTGTTAATAATAGGGGGTATATAGGAAAATATATCTAATGCATACCATGGAGAATTAGTAATATTTCAACAGTTAACAGTAATCTTACTGTGGACAGTTAACAGTAATGTTTTAATATTCTTTAAATATAAATAAATCTATGGAGACAGAATTAGATTAGAAGTTATGTAGGGCTGGGGAAGGACAGAGGGATTGAGAGGTAACTGCTAAGGGGTATGAATTTTTTTCTTTTTGGAGTAATGAAAATGTTCTAAAATTGATTGTGATGATGAATGCACAACTCTGTGGTTATACCAAAAGCCATTGATTGTACACCTTGAATGGATTGTATGGTATATGAATACATCTCAATAAATAGAATGAAGGGAAAAACCCAATGATTATTTCAATCAATGCAGAAAAGGCAATCAACAAAATCCAGCACCTTTTCTTGATAAAAACACTCAGAAAAATAGGAATAGAAGGGCATTTTCACAACACAATAAAGGCCATTTATGAGAAACCCACAGCTAACATCATACTACAAAGTTTTACCCCTAATATTGGAAATGAGTCAATGATGCCTGCTTTCTTCACCACTGCTATTCAATGTTGTACTTGAAGTTCTAGCTGAAGCAATTAGGCAGGAAACAGAAATTAAAGGTTTCCAAATTGGAAAGGAAGAAGTAAAACTATCCCTATTTGCAGACCTTATGATCTTATATATAGAAAACCCAAAGGAATCCATAAGAATAATATTGGAGGTTCAGCAAAGTGACAGAGTAGAAGATCATCACACAAAAAAAGTGTTCCTATACACTGGCAATGAGAACATTAAAAACAATTCCAAAGAGAACATTAAAAAACAATTCCATTTATAATAGTATCTAAAAAATAAATTATCTAGGCATACATTTAATTAAGGATACAAGACTTGTATATTCAAAACTACAAAATCCTTTAAAAAGGAAGACTTAAATAAATGGCAAGATATCCTGTGCTCATGGATGGGAACAGTTAATGTTAAGATGTCAATATCTAGAGCTCTGCCACAATCTCCAAGGGAGCAGCAATAGTCCTCTGAGTGTAGGGACAGTGCCTGTCAAAATAGGATGACCCACTGATTTTTTTTTTTTTTTTTTAATTGATGACTACCCTTGTGAGTCTTTGCTCTTGTAAATGAGACTTAGCCTGCAGTTGTGGGGTGCCTAAGGGTTGCCACCTGAGAGCCTCCTTGTTGCTCAAATGTGGCCTCTCTCTAAGCCAAACTCAGCATATGATTGCATTACCTTCCCCCCAACGTGGGACATGACTCCCGGGGATGAGCCTCCCTGGCAACGAGGGATTAATACCAAGTGCCAACTGGCAGCTTTTGCGCAGTGGCAGTATCGTAGCCAATGAGGTTTATCCGAGGCACGATTATTGCTAATTGAAAACTTTTCCCAAGTGCCAACTGGCAACACAACTGGAAAAAGACCTTGAATAAAAGGGGGAAATGGTAAAGACAAATGAGTTCAAGTGGCTAAGAGACTTCAAAGAGAGTCGGGAGGTCATCCCAGAGGTAACTCTTACGCACACCTCAGTAGGAGCTCATAGAACATCTAAGTGCCTATCACCCCACTCAGTGGGGTTCCTGAGAGCTCTCGAAACACCCTGGTCCTATATAAGGGGGGATAGCCCCAGAGACTGATGCCTTATCAGTGGGTTCTATTTTGGAATCTGTGCTCCTGAGAGTGACAGAATTAGACTGAAATAAGTCCTCTCTGCACATGGTTCACCAGTCCCTCTATTCAAACCTACATGTGATGCTGGAGTTTCTTAGGTATACTTCCAGAGACTGGAGCCTCCCGCCTACCTATGTGCCAGGTGTGCGTGAAATCTAGGTGGAGCTGCAACTCCTACCCTACAGCTCAATGGACTCATCCAAGTCACCTGGTGAGGAGACAACGATGGGAAATGGCCATCCCAGGGAATGGAGAGGGCCTGCATCTGCAGGCAGGATCATCCCACCCACCATATCCATGGGATATAAGCCCTCTCTCACTTGGAGTTGGAGTGGACATCACCATCCCAGTCGCCTCTGGATTGGGAGAAGAACTATGGACTAAAGTGGACTTGATGGTATTCTCTTGCTCACATATGGTGATTCTTGCAATGCAAGAAATTATAACAATGAGGTGGAGCCAGTGGCCACTTGACAGTTTTTGGGTAGGGAGGGGATGAACAGTTGAAATACAGGGGCTTCTTTGGGAAAAAAAAAAAAAAAAAAAAAGATGTCAATATCTGGAGAGTGCTGTCACATTCTCTAATGTACCAGCAACTGTACCCCAAGTGCAGGGGGGTAATGACTGGTGAAGGAGGATGGTCCATTGATGGGCCCTTGATATTGACGACTATACTTGTGAGCCTTTGCTCTTGAAATTGAAACTTAGCTTAGTGTTGTGGGGTGCCTAAGAGTTGCCTCCCAAGAGCCTCCTTGTTGCTCAAATGTGGCCTCTCTCTAGCCAAACTCAGCATATAAATGCATTACCTTTCCCCCAGCATGGGACATGACTCCCGGGAATGAACCACTGTGGGATTACTACCAAGCACCAACTAGCAATGCAACTGGAAAAAGACCTTGAAAAAAGGGGGGACAGGTAAAGACAAATGAGTTTATATGGCTAAGAGACTTCAAAGTGAGTTAGGAGGTCATCCCAGAGTTAACGCTTATACACATCTCAGTAGGACCTCATAAACTGCCAAAGTGGATACTACCTCAAATAATGGGGCTCCTGAGGGTTCTGGAGACACCCAGGTCCTATAATCAGGGCAGATAGTTCCAGAGTTTGGTGCCTTGCCAGTGGGCCCTACTTTGGAGTTTGTGCTCTTGAGAGTGACAGAGTTGGACTCAGTTACGGCTTCCCTACACATGGCTCATCTGTCTTTTCTATTTGAACATATTCTTGGTGCTGGAGTTGGTAGGTTTACGTCTAAGAGACTTGAATCTTTGGGCTGTCCATGTGCCACCTAGGCCCTGAGCCTCAAAAGAATTGCAACACCTACTCTCCAGTTCATTGGACTCACCCAGGACAACTAACAAGAAAGTGAGGATTGACAACCACCATACTAAGGAAACAAGGGAGCCTACAACTGCAAGAAAGAAAGTCCCATCCATTGGCTTTATGGGATTGAAGCCCCCTCTCAATTAGAGGTGGAGTGGACATCACCATCCCAGAATCCTCAGGATTGGGGAATGAACTATGGACTAAAGTGGACTTATTGATATTCTACAATAGATTTGTTGTGATTCTAGCAATAGAAGAAATTATATCATTGATGTGGAGGCAGTGGCCATTGGAGACTCTGGGGACAGGGGGAGGAAAAGACAGGTGTAATGCAGGGGCTTTTTCAGGACTTGGGAATCATCCCGAATGGCATTGCAATGACAGATATATGCCATTATATATCTTTTCATAGCCTGCAGAATTGTGTGGGAGAGTGTAAACTACATTGTGAACTATGGTCCATGCTCAATGGCAATGCCCCAGGATGTGTTTATCAACTGCAAAGAATGTGCCACACTAATGAAGGATGTTGTTTATGTGGAAGGGTGTGGGAGGTGTGGGGAGTGGGGCATATGGGAATCCCTATAGTTTTTGTGTAACATATGTATAATCTAAGTATCTTTTTAAAAAAATTAAAAATATATTTAAATAAAAAAGAAATCATTCTAAATATGTTATCAATTTTTAATTACAATTAACTTCATACTAACTTGACAGAAGAAAAACAAAGAGACATGAAACTGAAAAAAAAAAAAAGATGTCAATATTACCCAAAGCAATATACAAATTCACTGTAATCCCTAACAAATTTCTGGCAGGCTTTTTGTAGAAATGGAAACCCCAATCCTCAAATTCATATGGAACTTCAAGATGCCCCAAATAGCCAAAACAATCTTGGAAAAGACCAGGATAGAAGGACTAACACTTCCTGATATCAAATTTTACTACAAAGTGACAGTAATCAAAACAGTGTAGTACTGGCATAAAGATAGACAAATAGAAAAATGTAACAGAATCTAAAGTCTAGAAATATACCCACACATCTATGGTTAACTGATTAAAAAAAAATTTTTTTTTTATTTGGCCAACTGATTCTTGACAGGGGTGCTAAAGTACATGCAGTGGGGAAAGAATAGTCTGTTCAACAAATGGTATTGGAAAACTGGATATACATATGCAGAAGAAACAAGATAGACCCTTGCTTCATACCATAAAAAAAAATCAACCCAAAAGGGATCAAGGACCTAAATATAAGCACTAAAACTATAAAACTCTTAGAAAATAACATGGGGCAAATCTTCATACCAAACCTTAGATTTGGCAGTTATTTCTTAGATATGACACCAAAAGCATGAGAAACAAAAGAAAAAATAGATAAAATAAACTTCATCAAGCTGAGAAACTTTTGTATGTCAAAGAACGTTATCAAGAGAGTGTATATAAAACTTAAAAAATGGGAGAAAATAATTGCTAACCATATATCTGCTAAGAATTTAATATCCAGCATATATAAAGAACTCAAGGCAATATAAAGATTTTAAAAAAAGAAAAGAAAAGAAAAAAGAACTCCTACAGCTCAACAACAAAAAGACAAATAATACAATTTAAAAATGGACAAAGGACTTGAAATGACATTTCTTCAAAGAAGATATATAAATCTCCAATAAGCACATGAAATGATGCTCAACATCATTGGTCATTAAGGAAATGTAAATCAAACTCACAATGAGATATCACTTCACACCCACTAGGCTGGCTATTATATTTTAAAAATAAACAATAAGTGTTAGCAGGAATGTAGAGAAATAAGAAAACTTATACATTGCTGGTGGCATTTTAAAATGAGGCAGCTACTATAGAAATCAGTTTGGCAGTTCCTCAAAAAGTTGAAAATAGAATCGCCATATAACCTGGAAATCCTCTTCTTGGTATATACTCAGAAGAAACGAAAGCAGAGATTTGAACAGATAGTTGTACGCCAATGTTTATAGCAAAATTATTCTCAACAGTTTAAAAGTGGAAGCAACACAAGTGTCCATCAACAGAAAAATGGATAACAAAAATGTGGTACATACCCACAATGGAATATTATTCAGCAATAGAAAGGAATACAGTTCTGACACATGTGACAACATAGGCGAACTTTGAAGACATCATGTTGAGTGAAATAAGCCAGACACAAAAGAGACAAATATTTTATAATCTCACTTCCTAGAATAAGCAAGTTTTATAGAGGCAGATAGTAGATTATAGGCTACCAAGGGCCCGGAGAAAGGGGAAAAGGGAATTATGGCTTAATGAGTGCAGAGTTTCTATTTGGGGTAATGAAAAAGTTGGGGTAATGGATATTTGAGATGGTAGCACAATATGGTGAGTGTTACTGATACTACTGATTTGAACACTTGAAAATGGCTGAAATGGGAAATGTTTAGTTATAAATATATTACTAAGTTTAATTTTTTTTTTTTTAAAGATTTTATTTATTTATTCCTTTATCCCCCCCTTGCTGCTTGTGCTCGCTGGGTCAGCTAACCACGCCGTGCGGGCGGGCTTGCCTTCACCAGGAGGCCCCGGGAACCAAACCCGGGGCCTCCCATATGGTAAATGGGAGCCCTACTGATTGAGCCACAGCCGCTTCCCTAAATTTTAATTTTAAAAATATAGCAGGTATTTGGGTAATAGATATCACTTGAAAAGTGGTTAAAATGGGAAATATTGAGTAGTATATATGTGACTCTAATAAAACGCGTGTTTTTTTTTTTAAGCGTAGCAGGACTGCAGTGTGCAATGAGGTAGGTAGATGATGAAGTCAAAGAGACAGGTGATATCCAGAGGAAAAATTTCTCAAAATGAATCATGGATTTAAATGTGGAACATAAAAGTATAATAGTTGTGTTTTTTTTCAATAAAAAATAATTTCAGGATCTGTGACTAGGCTAAGAATTCTTCAACTTGACAACAAAAGCACTATTCATAAAAGGAAAATCTGACAAATTGGAATTCATCAGAATGAAAATATTTTGTTGTAAGAAAGACTGTTTTCAGAGGATAAAGAGCTACAAAGTTGAAGAAAATATTTGCAAATCACATATCTAAAGAAGAACTAGCATCTAGAGTATATAAAGAACTCTGAGAATTCAAGAATAAAAATAAAACCCAAACAATCCAAAATGTGCAAAATATTTGAAGGTATAAGTCACTGAAGAGGAAATAAAGATAGCAAATAAAAAAATGTTCAAATTCATTAGCCATCCAGGAAATGCAAAGTAAAATCAACAATGAAAAATAAATACACCACTATCAGAATGGCTAAAATAAAAATTAGTGACAACACAAAATGCTGCCAAGAATGAAGAAAAACTGGTGCTCTCATATATTGCTGGTGGTAATGTAAAATGGAAAGTCAATCTGGAAAACAGTTTGGCAGTTTCTTTTTTTTTTTTTTCCAATCAATTTTATTGATACATAGTAACAAAGCAAACAATTCATCCAAAATGTACAATAGGTATTTGGTATAATCACATAGTTGAGCATCATCACTTCAATCATTATTAGAGCATTTTCATTATTCCAATATATATATATAATAAAACTCAAACAAAAAAAGCCCTACCCCTTAATTATCATCTCTCAATCTCTCTACACTTCCCATGCCATACATAGCTGCTATTGTCCTATTTATTTATTTTTTTTAAGATTTATTTATTTATTTATTTATTTATTTCCATCCATTCCCCTCCCCCCGTTCCTGCTGTTTTTGTGTCCATTCGCTGGGCAATTCTCTGTGTCTGTTTCCTGCCCTCTCTTCTCATCCTTTTCCTCCTGTCTTCACTGGGATTCGACCATCAGAACCTCCGATGTGGGTCTAGAGGGGCATCCTACCGCCTGCACCAAGTTAGTTCCTGTTTTTTTGGCACGTCTTGTCTTGGCTCTCCCTTGTGTCACTCTCCTGTTACGTCATCATCTCACTGTGTGGCTCGGTAGGGCCTGGTGGCTCACCCACGCAGGGGGCCTGATGGCATACCCACACACGGGGCCTGGCAGCCCGCGTGCCCTCTATATTTTTCTTTCTTTTATTTTTACCGGGAGGTCCCAGGGATCGAACCCAGGTCCCTCCATGTGGGAGTCGGACACCCAACCATTTAAGCCACGTCTGCACCCCTGCTATATCTCTTAAGGTTGACCAAAGATACCTAGAGTTACAGTCATTTCCCATACAGATGGTCATATAATAAATCAGGCTTGGTTTATCACCAGCATTCTAAAAACCCAGACCTAGGGAGAAAAACTAGGTCTGGGGACACATGCATGGTTTCTAATATAGCGAATGCTTAGCCTACGCTCTTTATCACACAATCAGGACAGTGAGAATATTCGCAGTTGGCAGTTTCTCATAAAACTAATCATGCAATTATCATATGATTGAGCAATTGTATTCTTGGGCATTTATCCCAAAGAAATGAAAATGTATGCTCACCCAAAAACTGGTACACAAGTGTTTACAACATCTTTATTTGCAACAAGCAAAAACTGCAATCATCCCAGATATACTTCAACAGGTAAATGGTTAAACAGATTGTAGTACATACACAACATGGGATACCACTCAAGAAAAAGGATATAGCCACTTGGATGTATCTTGAGGGAATTATGCTGGAGTGAAAAATGGCAATGCCATACTGTAGGATTCTCTTTTTGTTGCATCATCTTTGCTGTGCCAGCTCTCTGCATGGGCCAGCACTCTTACGTGGGCCACACTTTGCATGGGCCAGCTTGTCCTTTATCAGGAGGCCCCGGGAATTGAACCCTGGACCTCCTATATGGTAGACGGGAGTCCAACTACTTGAGCCACATCCACTTCTCATGTTTTTAAAATAACATTGGAGAGGAAGGCAAAAACAGAGAAGGTGTTTGGGCTACAAGCCATTGGGTAGTGGTGCTTTTGATGATTCTTAGGGGAGGAAATAAGGGAAAGAGATCACATGGTAAAACCAGAATCGGGAAGATGATTGAAATGTATACTGAGCTCATTAGTGAAAACAGATCCCCCTGTATTTAGGTTCTTCGGGTGTGTAAAAAGCAAAGATGACTCTGCACCTAAGTAAAATCTGTGTTCTCAAAAAAAAAAAAAAGAAATTATGAATCCCCAAAAGAGAAAGACTATGTTTGTGAAATAATCCATTCCTGTGGGTGTGAGACCCTTCCAGTTGGACTATGTCAGTGAGGCATAATTCAGGTTGAGTGTCTGTCCTCATGCTGGGTCTGATAAAAACACAGACACAGAAAAATGAAGCCACCATTTTTTTATCCTGCCATGTGAGACAGGTTTAGAGGATCACTTAAACATAAAACCCCCAAGAGGCTGGGCCCACAGAGCAGCTCAAGAGGAGACAAACCCTGCTATAAACCTGATAGTTTACAGCTGAACTTGGGAAGAAAATGGAGCAGCTGAGACTGATAGAGGAAGCCCAGAAAGAGACAAGCCCTATGCCTGGTTGCTCACAGCTGATCTCTAGGAGCTGGGCTCCTAGAGAGAGTAAACCCAGAGGGGAAGGCTAAGACCTCAGCAGAAATTGGTGGTCATCTTGCTTTGCCACATGCCTGGACAACAGGATCAAAAGTAGCTGACTTTGATGAGAAAGCACCTCTTGTGGTGTCTCGATTTGGACTTTTCAGCCTTGGGACTGTAAGCTTTTATCCCAAATAAATTACCTGTATAAAAGTCAGCCCATTTCTGGTACTTTGCATCAGCAGATCTTTGGCAAACTAAAATAGAAATTGGTACTGAGAGAGGGGAGTCATGCTGCTTGCAATTACCAAAAATGTTGGAACAGTTTTATAAATGAGTAAGGAGTATTTTTTTGCATGTAGGAATTGTAAGATGCTTGATAGAAAAGGCCTAGATTGCTTTGAAGAGACTGTTGATAGGAACATGGACCCTAAATTTATCTCTGATAAGGCTTAATAAGGAAATGATGAAACTATTATTGGAAACTGGATGAAAGGTTATCCTTGTTTTAAAGTTGCAGAGAAGTTGGCAATACTGACTTCTGATGTTAGATGGAAGGCAGAATCTGAAAATGGTGAGCTTGGACATTTTGCTGAGATTTCCAAAGTATATGTGGAAAATGTGGCCTGGCTTCTTGCAGCTTACAGCAAATTGTGAGAGGAAAGAGATAAGATGAGAAATAGACTAGTGGACACAAAGAAACCAGAGACTGATGATTTGGGAAATTTCAAGCTTCTGGAAAACAAGCCCCCAGAGGATAGTGTCCCATTTGAGAATCTAACTAAACTTGGAACTTGTAAGTCAGGATCAGATTTGCAGTTAACCAGGAAAGACTTGTGGAAAGTCTGATTGTCTGATGGCTTGGACCCCTGTTTCCTGCATTCTAAACCAAGCTTTTTGTGAGATCTGTTAGAACAGATGTCAGTCTGGACTAAAAGGGACAGAGAGAGAAGAGGTTGAAGAAAAAATGATTTCAAGTGTAAAATCATGGAAGCTGAGGTCTGGAATTAAGATATCTCCTTGGGCCAAGAGAGGGACCACACCCATGTGTGCAGAAAGCATGAGTTTGCCCTGGCATTTGAAGAGGGTGGATCTTCCAGTTCATTGTTAAAGGAGAGTTTGGCCACCCCAGGCTACAGAGAGGGTGGAGAACATTCCCTAATGGTTGGGGAGAGTTAGATCACCACCCCACTGCTCTGAAGAGTTGGGCTTGTTCCCCTTAGGTTTGGGAGAGTCAGGTTGCCACGCCACTGTTCTGCGGGGGTTGGACTTGCATGCAAGAGATTAGGGAGAATGTTGCTGTCACCTCACTATACTAAGGTGCTTAAGACTGTCCCCCAGAGATTGGGGAATGTGTAGCCACTACCTGTTGGCGTTCAGGAACTGGGTTCATGAAAACGGTGCCACGGATGAGAAAGAAAGAATAAGACAAAGAGAAGAAAAACTGGGATCAGGGGACTCTCTGTCCGATATGGAGAAAAGAGCCCAGCCACCTCCTATGGTGTGGCTTTTATTTCGGCTTTAGAACAAAGAAAATACGTGTGAGCATATGCAAGGGCAATGGATACTTGACAGTTACATTTTACTGAAATCAACAAGTCTTAAAGGTTAATGGCTCAGTTCCTCTTTTCCTTCCTGAAATTCAGACATTGTAAATCTTACAAGCTCAGGATGTTTCCCCACCCAGCTCCTATTAGCATGAGACTGGAGGGCTTGTTTCCTACATTCCAAGGTGACCTTTTCTATCAGTAGTCATGGTCTTTAATTGAAACTCCATCAACTACCCCAATGCTCTTGCAGGGTGAGGTCTGGAGTTCAGTCACCACCATCATGGTTGATGAATATGGAACTAAGAAAATGTCCATTGGGCAAGCCTATGGAAAGGATGGGCCCCCACAAGGCCCTGAGGAGAAGAAACCATCATTCTAAGGATCACTCACAGACTTTGAAATCTAATAGAGTATGCACTGCAGGGTTTTGGAACTGTTGAGGGCCTATGATGCCTGTTTTCCTCCCAATCTCTCCTTATGGTAATGCAAATGTTTATCCTATGTCTGTCCCTCCTTTGTATATTGGAAGCAATAAATTGATTTCTAAGTTTCACCAGTCTACAGCCAGAGGGGAACTTTGTCCCAAGACAAACTGCGTGGCTATTACTGATTTTTATGTGATTTTGCACTAAACATTGCTACTGAAATGATTTAAGGTATTTGGAATATTGTGATGAAATGAATGTATTTTTCATATGGAGAGACATGCTTTTTCAGTTTCAGAGTGTGGAGTGTGTCAGTTTGAAATTATTTTATGAATCCCCAAAAGAGAAAGATTATGTTTGTGAAATAATCTATTCCTGTGGGTGTGAGACTCTTTCAATTGGACGTCAGCGAGGCATACCTCCAGTTGAGTCTCTGTCCTCTTCCTAGATCTGATAAAAACACAGGCACAGGAAGAGGAAGCCACCATTTTTTACCCTGCCATGTGAAGAACTAGAGGATTGTTTAAGCCCGAAGCCCCCAAGAGGCTGGCCCATTGAGGAGCTCAAGAGGAAACGAGCCCTGCTAATGCTTGATAACTTACAGTTGAACTTGAGAAGAAAGTGAACCAGCCAAGACTGATATAGGAGGTCCAGGAAAAGACAAACCCTATGCCTGGTTGATCATAGCTAAGCTCTGGGAGCTGGGATCCTAGAAATGGAGAGCCTGGAGAGGAAGGCTGAAACCTCAGCAGATATTGGTGGCCATCTTTCTTTGCTATGTACCTGGAAAGCAGGATCAACAGTAGCTGACTTTGGTGAGAAAGCACCTCTTAGAGTGCTTTGATTTAGACTTTTCACGGCCTTGAGACTGTTAAGCTTTTACCCCAAATAAATCCCCTTTATAAAAGCCAACCCATTTCTGCAGCCCTTTGGCAAACTAAAACACCCAGTATCTTCTTAATATCCTGTATTTCTTTAGTCATATTTTCCTTCAACTCCTTGAATTAGTTTAGATTTGTGTGATTATCATTGATTAGTTGTCTTAAATCCTGTATTTCATCAGGATTTCTGGTTTGTTCCTTTGGCCGGGCCATCTCTTCCTCTTTCTTAGTACGGTTTGCAAGTTTTTGTTGATGTCTAGGCATCTGAATATGTTGGTGAATTTACTCTGATAGTCAATTTCTCTCTAATGCCTAGTGGTTTTGTTTCACAGTTGTCTTTGATTTTTGGTTCAACTTATTCTAAGTCTTTAAAACTGCCCATCTTAAGTTATCAAAATAGGGCCAGGGACTCAATAATGGGGCACAAATCTGATCCAAGGAGTCTGGGACAAGAGACTCTAAAAGGCAATTTTCCTTGAAGTTTCCCAGCTGGCCATCAGATGGCACTCATCAGCAAATCTTTCCATGGTCTCTCAACCTCCACTTGCCCATGACTCTGGTCTGGCCAGAGCCAAGATTCAAAGTGGGCTATGCTGGCCAAACTTACTGAAGAGAAACCACTGTCTGCCCTCTGCTGTACCCTCCCTCTTCCCAGGGAGGAAGACGTCTGTTCCCCTTTCAGTTGGCTGCAGTGACCCATGGGTTTCCCCCTCCCTTGAGATGGCTCCCTTGTCTGTTTGCTCATTGTTTTTTGCTCACTGTCTGCTCGGGTTTTTTGCTTGTTGTCTGCTCATTGTTTGTCTTTTTTGTTTGTTTGTTTGTTACCGGGAGGTCCCGGGATCGAACCCGGGTCCCTCCATATGGGAGACGGACGCGCAACCAGTTGAGCCACATCCGACCCCCGCATTGTTTGTCTTTTAAAGGAGGCATTGGGAACCAAACCCAGGACTTCCCATGTGGGAGGCAGGTGCTCAACTGCTTGAGCTACATCTGCTCCCTGCTCAGTTTTTGTATTTTGTTTTTTGCTCGTTGTCTGCTTGTTGCTTGCTTGTTGTTTTTGCTCGATGGATGTCTGCTAGTTGTCTTCTTTAGGAGGCACTGGGAACCGAACCTGGGACCTCCCACATGGGAGGCAGGTGCTCAACTGTTTGAACCACATCTGCTCCCAACACATGAGTTTTATCCAGGCTGTTCACCTTGAGTGTGGGGTATGGGTGAGCATTCTCAGCTGAGCAACTCAAGGTATTTGTTTCAGCTTCATCACTCTGTTCCTTGCCCTCTGGGAGGGTGTGCAGCACTCTCCTTTTTTGCAGAGCCCTAAAGCATGTCCCTTGGACAGTTTTTTGCCCTTCCTCTGTTGTTTTTGTGAGAGAGTTGAGCCCTGCCTACCTACTCTGATGCCATCTTCCTGGAAGTCCTTATTTCACTCAACGTGACTTCAAAGTTTATTCATGTTGTTGTATGAACTTCATTCATTTTCACAACTGAATAATATTCCATTGTATGTATATGCCATATTTTGTTAATCCATTCATCAGCTGATGGACACCTGGGTTGCTTCCATCTTGTGGCAATTGTGAATAATGTCACTGTTTACATTGGTGTGCAAATATCTGCTCAAGTTCCTGTTTTCAATTCTTTGAGGAATAAACCTATTAGTGGGATTCCCAGGGTATTGTGTAATTCTATACTTAACTTTCTAAGGAACTACCAAACTGTCTTCCACAGTGGCTGCACCATTTTACATTCTCACCAACATCCTTGGCCAGTGCCAAAGGAGGGAGCACCTCAGCCTTCTAATTAGCTTGTCCAAACGTGGAACAGAATGGGGAAAGGAAGGGGGAGTCTTAAAAGCTATCAAAAGTCAAACATCAAAAATGGAGTCACTCTCAATTACAAGTCACTTATGTTTGATTGAAATGTGCCAGGTTTCATTTAATTTGACCCAATATAGCACTCTATGAGGCCTGCTTCTGGAGACCTGTAAGATGAAAGTTCCAATAAATGCCTTATTCAAAGCCCAGCATTGTGTATTTTGAGAAGTGAAACAAATGCCTTGATAACTATTAATGTATGGAACTCCAAATTGGTACGGAGTATCTTGGTGAAGTCTTCTCTTATGGCTTTGGTATGTGCAGAGACATGTGTGGCCTTGTACTATATTTGGGGTATCTATAATGCAATTGATTCCCAAAGTTCTCTACCCCAAAGTGGGCAATCTTGGACAAGGAATTGGTGCAGCTATTGACCAGAACAGATGGTCAAACCAATGGCAATGGTCCACATCTCTATAAAAATGTACAGACAGGACTGGTTGCTGGTCAGGGTAATCAGTGGTAAGATGAAGATTGGCTAATTGTACTGCCCCTTAGCCCCATCCTTTATCAAGGACGTACAGGTTAAGAGATGAAAAGCATCAGCTCTCCAGCAAGCTCTATGACATGTGATGGTTACAATATCACCAATAAAGTCTATGAATCCCCATTGCTATTTACTCAGTTGATCCTAAGGGGTTCCTCAGGTAGCCAAGAGATCTGGGAGAATGACCTCCTCCAGTCCTTTGGGGTCGGTTCATGTACTTAGGGCCTGAAGGCCTCCTTTTCAGAAGAGCTCAGTATGTGGCCAGCAACTGCCACTCTAATGGCATATAGCATGGGGACAAGGAAGGAAGTTTCTTGTACCTGAAACCCATAGGAAAATTTATGATCATCATGGGTCGTCCAAAGACTCCAACAAGCATCAGGTTGTTAAACCCTCTACAGTGAAAGAGTCTCTGTGGACATTAATGGGAGTGCTTGTTGTATTGAAATTTGGACAGATTCTAGAGACTTTTGTTGGAGGAGACCCGTTTAGAATAGGCTGATTTGCAAGTAAGTATAAATTTGTAAGTGAAGACAATCAATAGCTGTTTCTTGAAAGTATCAGAGAATGAGCAGCATTCAGCTTGTCAAATAATCATCAATTTAACCAAGGTGGTAGTGCCTAGTACTATGTGTGGGCACCCTCTTTTGTGAGTATTTATATGTACTGAATGAGTATGTCAAATGAATCTCCTTGGACATGTGATATCAGCATGCCATCAATATGATACCATTGCTGTGTTTCTGGAGAAAGCTGGATGTGGTTAAAATCTTGCCTGCAAAGATTTTGTGCAATGGAAAGGCTGTTGAGGTACCCCTTGGGCAGCGAAGCAAGGTGCTTTGTGTCCCTTCATAAGTGACAGCCAAAGTGTCTGAAAGGCTGTTAAAATAGGCACTGGAGAGAACATATTAGCCAGATCTACAATAGCAAACACAGATCCCAAAAATATTGGGTATGGGGGCCTTAATGGGCTAGACCACAGCATTAAGATTGTAGTAATTTTAGGGTACCATTCATTCTTTCAAAGTTTAAAGCCAGGCCAAATTAGGCTGCCAAATGGAATAGTATTGGGGATAATTACCTTTTCTCTAAATAGGTCTCATATAGTGAACTTCTATCCTTGAAGGCCCTTTTTAAATTTACATTGGGCCTTATGCACCCCAATGATGTCCATGTCCTAATCCCCAGAACCTGTGAATATATTACCTTACATGTCAAAGGGAATTTTCAGATGTGATTAATCTTGAGTGTTATTCTTGGACTATCTGGGTGTGTCCAATATAATCACAAGGGTCCTTATAAATGGAAGAAGGAGGCAAGAAGGTAGAGTCAGGGAGAGATTTGAAGATGATGGCTTCTTCAAAGAGCTGCTGGTTTTGAAGATGGAGGAGGGAGCCATGAGCCAAGCAATATAGGCAATGTCTAGAACCTGGAAAGTGCAAGGACTCTTCTAGAGTCTCCAGAAGGAATGCAGCCATGCCCATGCCTTGATTTTAGCCCACTGAAAGTCATTTAGAATTTTTGACCTCCAGAAACATAAGTTAACAAACTTGTACTGTGTAAAGCTCTTAAGTTTTCAGTAAACTGTTGCATCAGCAACAAGAAACTAACACAACTATACTATTTTCATTGGAGGGGAAAGTCCATGGGGGTCCCATTTTGTCAAGCCTATAGCAAATGCCAAAGACTTAATTTTATTACTCATTGGGTCAAAGCACCCATGCCCATTATGGGACATTCTAGGGCAATGGGTGCTATGACTATGGGACATTTTGGTAAGGCACTAGTTCTGATGGCTATAGAGACATACCTGTTTGTCTTCTATTTTTTGTTGAGTAAATCTCCTAAAATTATAGGGGTACTTTGTTTAAATTTAGTGAGATCTTCAGGTTTAACTGTAATTTGAGTCCATGAAGATTTTCCAATTGGTACATTTCAGATGTTAATTCAGAATCTATGTTGTGACAGTATAAAAATCAATCAATATCATTTTATCTTTTTGCTGTATAAATTCTTTTAGTAAATTTCAGACTTCCTATTGGGTCATATTGTGGATGTTTATTTCAGGTTTTTGCATTCTCCTCTGTATCCATGTTCAATCCAACTTTCTTTCCTTTCTTCCATTTTTATTTTTGTTGTTGCTACTGGATATACTTTGGGGGAGTGGGGGAGCTTCTCTGCCCTGCTCATATTTATAAGGTTCTTCCTCCAGACAACCTCAAATGAGTATAGTGTGTGTTAGAGACTTTCCCCATGGCAATGGCTGAATTAACATCTTGGCTGTCCCATGGGTATTTTTCCCTATAACCCTGAGCACCAGGAACTTTTTGGTAGCATAGGCACAGACAGCAGCAGCAAAGGCATTTTGTAGGGTCCCAGTGAGTCATCTGCTTGTAGGAGCATTACCTCAGCATGCTACATAGTAACTGCTCTTCCTTCCTGGGAACATTGAGCTGTTGGGCTTGTATATCACACAGGGTATCTGTGTTTCCACTGAGCACTTTATACAAGAAAGGCCAATGCCTAGTTGAGACACACAATCAACAGAGACAGGGTAAGAATCATTCCTCCCTGAGCCCAATGTCAGTCACAGTTTATGTTGCAACTGAGACACATGATTCAATGTGAGACACACAAATAGGTCTGGGCAGAGATTCACAACTCACAGCCACTTTAAGGAGGGCCCCAATATCTTACACCTTTCCCTAAAACCAATTCTAACTTCATTGTAGATTACAATGTAGTTCAATGTAAATCTATAACAGAGGCATAGTAGGACTCAGCAATGCAACAGAGCAGCACAACTCAAACTACTAACCTGCTAGCAGTCAGTAACAGCTCAAAGAGCATGCCAGCCTGCAGGCAGCAGGCAGTTAGCAAGACAAATCAAGAGAAGAAAGACTTCTAGTGGTAGTGGTAATTGTCTATACATCCTGCTAACAACGCCAACTCTTGTGGTCACTCTGCAGAAGCAGGATGGACCCCCACTCAAAATTTGGTTTGGGTCAAGATGATGATACCACACATGCACCAAATAAGTATGTAGAGATTACTCACATAATGAGGTTTTCTGGAGAAAGCAAGGCAGGCTCCCAAACAGCTTTGGAAATTGCCTGAGGATGCAAGGATTGGTGACTGACTTTGGCTTTTATTGTGGTTAGGGGGAGGGGCCAGAGTGAAGGTTTTTGCACATGGGCTGGGGCAGATTCATTGCTACAAATACATAATGTATGATTCCACTGATATAAAATTCTGGAAAGCACAAACTAATCTACAGTGACAGAAAGCAGATCAATGATTTGTTTGAGGGGGAGGGTGAAGAGAGGTGGGAAGGAGGAATTACAAAGGGGCACAAAGTAAATTTTAGGAGTGATGGATATGTTCATTATCTTGATCATGGTGATGGCTTCAGGAATATAAAATATTAGTGTGTGTCAAAATTATCAAAATGTACACTTTAAATATACATATTTTATTTTATCCCTATTATGCCTCAGTGAAGTTTGGGGGAAAACTTTAAAAAACAAATCAAGGGAGCGGCTGTAGCTCAAGTGGTTGAGCACCTTCTTCCCATGTACGAGGTCCTGGGTTCAATCCCTGGTACTCCTAAACAAAGAAACAAATGAAAAAAAAAAACACCTCTCATTGGGGAGTGAATGTAGCTTAGCGGTTGAGCACCTGCTTCCCATGTACAAGGTTCTAGATTCAATCCCCGGTACCGCCTTTAAAATTTTTAAAAAATAAATAAATAAAGCAGGGCTTCTGGGAAGATGGAGGATTAGAGAGACACAGGACTCACTTCTCTCCCATAAAAGTAGCTAGAGGACAGGCAAAAATTGCCTAGAAAAAAATGTGCTGGTATTTAGAACACCAGGGGAAGGCTGAACACTACCCATAAAAGAGAGGGGCAAAGGAAAAGAATCTTGAAGGGAAACCTCTGTAAAACCTGCAGCTGCAGCTGCTGGTTTCCATCCCCCCATTCTCAGAGGAGAAGCATTGAGTCCTCCAGCCTCTGGCTAGTGGCTACCAACAGAGGGGGATGCAGAGGTCCACCTCCCCAGGAAAGGGGAGAGAGAAGGATGGAACCTAAGGCTGATTCAGCTTTTGGCCAACAAATTTGGTATGCTATGTCTCACAAGCCCTTCCAGGCTGGGTAGGGCCATGCCACTGTTTGCCCTGGCAGCTGACATGGGACTAAAGAGATCCAATTCTCTCAAACACCTCCCTACAGACTGGGACTGGTTGTTGAAGAAGCAGAGGGGAGTGGAATTATTTCAAACCTGAGAAAATGGAGGGGGTTGCTGGCTAAGGTTGGAAAACAGCTTCTGACAAGTTTAATTTCCAAGGCTCTGAATAGCCCCGAGGCAGGATCCTCTGTCACACTGTTCTGGTTGGGGTTATGGTGAACACATTCCAACTAGGTTTTGAACTGAGAGATCTGCCAAAGAGAACCATCTTCTGGCAGGCCAAGGAAGTATATCCAAGGAAATTAAAAATAAATAAATGTGAGGCTTTTTCCAGCTTTAACAGCCTCCCTGCTCAAAGCCCTTGGAAGTGGCTCTGCAACTCATTACTGGGTCCATGGCCTGCATTTGAGCAATTAAACAGGGGCAAGCCTAAAAAGGTAGAACAGGTTGAACCAAGAATCAAAGAATGGCAGAAACACACAGCCACCTGCCAGTAATCCATATGCCCGAGAGAGAAACTGAGCATCCAGAGTAAACTCACCATCATAATCAGATGCCTAGACATCAGCAAAAAGTTACAAGTCATACTAAGAAAAAGAAAGATGTGACTCAAGCAAAGGAATATATCAAAGCCCCAGATGAGACACAGGATTTGAGACAATTAATCAAAGAGGTTCATACAAATCTCCTAAGTCAAAGCAATGAGTTGAAAGACAATATGACTAAAGAAATAAAGGATATCAAGAAGATACTGGGCAAGCACACAGAAGAATTTGAAAACCTGAATAGAAAAATAACAGAGCTTATGGGAATGAAAGACACAATAGGTGAGATAAAAAACACAGAGGCATACAATAGCAGACTCAAAATCATAGAAAAAGAATAAGTGATGCAGAAGACAACATTGCTGAAATTGAAGAGAGAGAAGGGCAGAAAAGATTGGGGAAAAAAACTGAGCAGGGGCTCAGAGAGTTAAATAACATGAAGAACAACAATATACATGTCATGGGAGTTCCAGAAGGAGAATAGAAGGGAAAAGGGAGTGTATTAGTCAACCAAAGGCGTGCTGATGCAAAATACTAAAAATCTGTTGGCTTTTATAAAGGGTATTTATTTGGGGTAGAAGCTTACAGTTACCAGGCCACAAAGCATAAGTTACTTCCCTCACCAAAGTCTGTTGCCACGTGTTGGAGCAGGATGGCTGCCAACATTCAGCTTTTCTCTTCCTCTTAAGGCTCCTTGGTCCCAGCTTCTTCCAATATCAGCTGTAAGCCATCAGGCTCTCTAGGCTTTGTCTCTCTCCCCAGGGCTCAATTCCCTCTGGGATCAGGCATGCTTCTCTCCACAAGGTCAGCTGTAGACTATCAGGTGAATGGCTTGTCTCTCTTCCTGGGGCCTCTGCTGTGTCTGTGGAGCTGCCTCTATTCCTCTGAGTTCTTCTCCTGTGTGTTTACTTCCTGGGCTCCAGCTCAAAACTGCCACTCTCTTCTCTGCACTGTGGTTTTCTCTGTGAGTCTCTGCCCACCAAGGGGTGGTACTTAACGTCCTACTAACATGGCCCAATAAAAGCCTTAATCATTATTTAATCAAGTAAAAGTTAAACATCTGAATCCAATATAATCTAATATGCCCAGAGGGACAGAGCAGTTTACAAATATAATCCAATATCTATTTTTTGGAATTCATAAACAATATCAAACTGCTACAGGAACAGATAAAGTATTTAAGGAAATAATGGCAGAAAATTTCCCAACGCTCATGAAAGAAATGAATTTACATGTCTGAGGAGTGCATCATACTCTTATCAGAAGAAATCCAAACAGACCTACTCCAAGACACATACTACTCAAAACATCAAATACCAAAGATAAAGAGAAAATTCTGAGAGCAGCAAGGGAAAAGGAAACCACCACATACAAGGGACACCCAGTAAGACTTAGTGCAGATTTCTCATCAGAAATCATGGAGGTGAGAAAGAGAGTGGTATATCATACTGAAAGAAAAATTGCCAGCCGAGAATTTTTTTTTTTTTTTTTAATTTTTGGCCCAGAATTCTTTATCCAACAAAATTGTCTTTCAAATATGAAGGTGAGTTTAAAGTACTCAAAAACAAACAGAAGCTAAGAGAGTTCATAAAAAAGAATCTGGCTTTGCAGGATGTCCAAAAGGTAAAGACAAGAGAGAGAGGCTTGGAAGAGAGTGTAGAAGGGAAGATTATGAGAAAGGGAAGATTATAAGAAAGAATAACTAAGAATAAGAAAATAAGATATGACATATGAAAACCAAGGAATACAATGGAGGAAGTAAAGAATACATTTACATTAATATCATTGAATGTAAATGCATTAAACTCCCCAATCAAAAAATGTAGGCTGAAAGAATGGATAATAAAAAACATAAGCCTTCCATATGCTGTATACAAGAGACTCACTTTAGATCAGGGAATACAAAATGGCTGAAAGTGAAAGGCTGGAAAAAGATACTCTATGCAAATAGTGAACAAAAGAGAGCAGGGGTAGCTATACTAATATTGGATAAACCAGACTTTAAATGCAAAAAAGTTATAAGAAATACAGAAGTCATTATATATTAACAAAAGGTACAACTCACCAGGAAGAAGTAGCAGTCATAAATATCTATGCACCTAACCAGGGTGTCCCAGAATACATGAGACAAACTCTGGCAAAACTGAAAGGAGAAACAGATGTCTCTACAATAATAGTTGGAGACTTCAATACACAACTCACATCATTAGACAGAATAACTAGACAGAAGATCAACAAGGAAACAGAAAACTTGAATAATATGATAAATGACCTAGACCTAACAGACATATACAGAACATTGTATCCCAAATCAGTGGGTTATACATTCTTCTCAAGTGCTCATGGGTCTTTCTCCAGGATAGACCTCATATTAGGTCTCAAGGCAGGTCTCAATAAATATAAAAAGATTGAAATTATACAGTGTGGGACAGAGTGTGGTCTACGATATGAACTGTGGTCTATGCTTGGTGGCAAGGCCCCAGGATGTGTATATCCATTATGGGTGATGTGCCACATTGATGAAGGATGTTTGTATGGGATGTTATGGGAGGTGTGGGAGGTGGGGAACATGGGAATCCCTGTAATTTCTGTGTAATATCTAGGTAATCTAAGCACCTTTAAAAAAAAAAATATATATATATATATCTATAAAATAACATTTATGTAAGCAAATGCACATATATGCATATATATTTATATATCATTTTACAAATATTGGTATATATTGTGAAAATTTTGATTTTTACCCACAATAAAAAAAAATGGATATGGAAAAATAAATAAATAAATAAACTCTGGTCCATGATGATTACCAAAAAAAAAAAAAATGTATTGATGGTTGAGTCATAAATAAATGAACAAATTATGTTTGGGAAAAAAAAAAAGAAATTATACAAAGCACCTTCTCAGATAATAATGGAATGAAGCCAACATCATATGGGGAAAGGTTGAAAGCTTTCTCTCTATGATTGGGAACAAGACAAGGATGACCACTGTCACCACTGTTATTCAACACTGTAGTGTAGTAGAAGTTCTAGCTTGAGCAATTAGAGAAGAACAAAACAGCCATCCAAATAGGTAAGAGGAAATAAAGATCCTATATTTAGAAAATTCTGAAATATCTATGACAAAGCTACTTGAGCTAATAAATGAGTTCAGCAAAGTGGCAGGATACAAGATCAACACGCAAACATCAGTAATGTTTTTGTACACTAGTACTGAACAATCTGAAGAGGAAATCAGGGAAGAAATCTACTTTCAATAGCAACAAAAAGACTCAAATACCTAGAAATCAATTTAACCAAAGATGTAAGGACATGTATACAGAAAACTACAAAACACTGCTAAAAGAAATCAAAGAAGACCTAAACTAATGGAAAGATTTTGTTTTCATGGATTGGAAGACTAAATATCATGAAGATGTCATTCCTTCCCAAACTGATTTATAGATTCAATGCAATACCAATCAAAATTCCAACAGCCTACTTGACAGAAATAGAAAAGGCAATTACCAAATTTATTTGGAAGAGAAAGGGCACCTGAATAGCAAATACATCCTTTAAAAAAAGAGCAATGTGGGAGGACTCTCACTGCCTGACCTTAAAACATATTACAAAGGTACAGTGGTCAAAACAGCATGGTATTGGCATAAAGATAGACACAATTGACCAGTGGAATAGAACTGCGAGTCCAGAAATAGACCCTCACTCTATGGCCAACTGGTTTTTGACAAACCTACCAAGTCCATGTTACTGGGACAAAACAGTCTCTTCAACAAATAGTGCTGGGAGGACTGGATATGCATAACCAAAAGAATGAAAGAGTTTAAAAAAAAAAAATTAAAGAGTATTCCTATCTCACTCCCTATACAAGAATCAACTCAAAATGGATCAAAGACCTAAATATAAAAGCCAGAACCATAAAACTACCAGAAGAAAATGCAGTGAAACATCTCCAAAATCTTGTGGAAGGTGGTGGTTTCTTGGAGCTTACACCGAAAGCACAAGCAACACAAAAAAGTAGATAAATGGGACCTTCTCAAAATTAAACACTTTTGCATTTCAAAGGACTTTGTCAAAAAGGTGAAAAGGCAGCCAACTCAATGAGAGAAAATATTTGGCAATCACATATTTGATAAGTGTTTAATATGCATATATTACATGTATACAAAGAGATCATACAACTCAAAAATAAAAAGACAAGCTACCTGCTTAAAAAATGGGCCAAAGACTTGAAAAGACAATTGTCCAAAAAAGAAATACAAATGGAAAAGAAACACATGAAAAAAATGTTCAACATCACTGGCTATTACGGAAATGCAAATCACAGGTACAACGAGATATCATTTCATACCTATTAAAATGGCCACTGTTAAAAAGATGGAAAACTATAAGTGAGAGCATGTGGAGAGATAGGAATGCTTATTCACTATTGGTGGAATGTAGAATGGTACAATCACTATGGAGGACTGTTTGGCAGTTCCTAAAGATGCCTGGATAAACAAATTGTGGTATTCACATGATGGAATATCATGCAGCTGTAAGAAGAAATGAAGTTATGAAACATATGGCAACATGGATAAACCTGGAGGACATTATGTTGAGTGAAGTGAGCCAGACACAAAAGGATAAATACTGTATGACTGTGCTAATATGAACTAAATATATTGTGTGAACTCATGGAGTTTATAACTAGAATATAGAATGAGGTAAGAGAATGGAAAGCTGATGTTTAATCTGTGCAGAATTGGTAAAAAGGTTGTTCAGAAATCTTTGGAAATGAAGAGAAATGGTGAAAGCACATCATAGTGTTCCTAACTTACAGTGCTAATGTATGGGCATGATAGTAGTTGAAAGGAAAGTCTCAGGTCATGTATATTACCAGAAGGACAGGTAAAAAATGTAAAATGGGACTGTGTAGCATAGTGAAACCTCATGTGAAATATGAGTTTGGGTATTATTGCATATATAAGACTGTTTTTCTTTGAAACTGAACAAATGTACGCTAATATTACAAGATGTTAATATCAGGCAAAAATACAACAAAAGCAAACTATTGGCAGTAGTGTATTTAATATATTAATAAGTTCCATTAAGGGTTACAAAAAAAAAGTAAATATATTAAGTGAAAGAAACTAGACAAAAAGTACAATGTATTGTTTGACTCCATCTATACAAAATATAAATACAAATAAATTAGAGAGATTTAAACAGAACAGCAGCTATGCACAGCAGGGGAAGGATAGAGAGATTGAGAGGTGATTATTAAGGGGTATAATTTTGTTTTTCATTATTATTATTATTGGAGTAATGAAAATGTAATAATGATTCAAGTGATGAATGTACAACTATGTGATTATGCCAAAAACCACGGATTGTACAGTTTGGATGGATTGTATGCTTTATGAATATGTATTAATAAAATTAAAAAAATAAATCAAGGATGGATGATTAAGAAACTGAGGACAGATGCCCAGTAAAAGGTTACCATCCCATGGCGTTTCTAGTCCACAGATTTCTTATTACTTGAGATCCAGAAACCAGGGAATATACTGATGAATTTAACCACATGAAAAAAAATTGTCCAGCAAAAATATAATATAAATAAGATATATGACATACTGAGGAAAAATATTTCCAACTGATATTACAAAGAGCTGATACCTGATATATAAAGAGAGAAGATAAATTTCTTCCTCCTTATAGAAAAAATGGGCAACTAATATGAAAAGACTGTTCACAGAAAGAGAGTAGCAAATAGTCTTTAAACATATTAAAATCTGCTCAGTATTGCTTATAATATGAATATGCAATTTTAAGTTTTATTGCAATACCATTTCTTACTTGTAATAATAGCAATGACCACAGGCTTGATGGCATACTCTGTTGGTGAGATTACAGGGAAATAGGCACTCTGTTACATTGTGGGTGGAAATTTAAAATGGTACAACACCCCATGGAGAAGAATTTGGCAATATCTAGCAAAATTACAGATACTTTTGTCCTTTGATCCAACAATCCCTTTTCCAGGAATCTATCCCAAAGACACACTGGCAAAAATATGAAAGGATGTATGTATGCAGGAGGTTATTCTCTGTAGCACTACTTGGAATAACAAAAGATTGAAAAAAAAATCCAAATGTCCACCAACAGAGGACTGGTTTAATGAACTATGCAAAATTCTCAAACTCTGCAGCTTAAAAAAAAATAAGGAACACATTTATGTAATGCTATAGTTTTATTTCCAGTATATAGCAAGTAATTAAGAAAAGCAAGCTGGAGAAAAATGTGTATAACATGACACCATTTTTTTAAGAAAAGCTTAAGAGTATTCATACATGTATACTTATATAAAAATAAAATGGAAAATAGGAATTAACCATAAAAGATGTTTACTGAGAGGAGAAGGAGGAAACTGGGTATGAGGGACAGTAATAGAAGCTAGAGTTCTCTGAATATGCCTCGATTTGTAGATTAGAGTTTGGAACCAAATAAATATTTAAAATAATTATAAAATTAAATTCAATTTTAAAAAGAAACTAATGAACATTTCATTTCAAAATGAACAAATGAACATAACCATGAACCATGTATAGAGTGGGAATATACCCTAAGGACAAAAAGAAGTGGAAGAAAATGTTATGTATGTATATGCGTGTATGTGTGTATACACATGTATATTTACACAAACACATAAAAACAGAAAAGCAAATAATTATGGCAATGACAGGAGGAACCAAGATTTTAGTGTAAGAAAAAAAGGAGAGACAAATATGTAAACAGGAAAATCAAGTAAAGTCCTTTATTCCCAAATTCAAAATGAAATATCAGTTTGAACTCAATGTATTTTCTCTTAAAAAAAAAAAAAAATACTGCCTAAACTCTGTTTTCTGAAAAAGCTAAGAAATGATGACCAAGCCAAAAGTACGGAGCAACTGCAGCAAACAAACTGTAATTTCCAAATGCTGTTTCCTACTAAAAGGAACCAGGGCCCCTTAAAGAAATGGGTGATTCAAGGACAGGGACAGGAATTGTACAGATAAGCCTCAGGCAATCCATTATACAAGAAAGCTAGAATGTGATTAAAGAAAACTGAAGCTACGTCAAAAGTCTTAGGAGCCAATTTGAAAAGGCTCCCATTGGCCAGAGAGGAGATAAAATAAAAACATTAAATGTATTTAAATTCTTGAGTTCATGATAGAGAAAAAAACAAACAAATAAGTAAACTCATTTGGAGTCTGCTTTAGGATCAACTCATTATCTGGAAACTGATAAATGTAAAGAATCAAGCTTTTAACCTGCCTTTTCTGTAGGAACTGTACTTCAAGGTACTAACAGTTGAGCAACGAAAGGAAAAAAAAAGATAAATGGGACTGCCTCAAAATTAAATACTTTTGTTCTTCAAAAGATTTTGTCAAGAAAGTAAAAAGACAGCCTACTCAATGGGAAAAAATCTTTGGAAAACATATATCTAATAAGGGATTGATCTCCATGTTATATAAAGAGATTGCACAACTTAATAACAAAATGACAAATAACCCCATTAAAAAATGGTCAAAAAAATTGAACAGGCATTTTTCCAAAGAGGAAATACAAAAGGCCAAAAGATACATGAAAAGATGTTCAACATCACTAGCTATTAGGGAAAGGCAGACCAAAACTACAATGAGAAATCCTCTCACACCATACAGAATGGTCATTACTAAAGAACAGAAAACTTCAAGTGCTAGAATGTGGAGAAATAGAAAAACTCCTTCACTATTGGTGGGAGTGTAAAATAGTGCAATCTCTGTGGAAGATGATCTGGCAGTTCCTCAGGAAACTAAATATAGAACTGCCATATGATGCAGCAATCCCGTTACTAGGAATATATTCAGAAGAACTGAAAACAAGGACACGGACAAATATTTGCACAACAATGTTCATAGTGGCATTATTCACAACTGTGAAAAGATGGAAACAACCTAAGTGTCTGTCAATCGATGAATGGATAAATGAGATGTGCTATATTCATATGATGGAATATTTTTCAGCTGTAAGAAGAAATCAATTGGGGAAGCACATGACAACATGGAGGAACCTTGAGGATATTATGTTGAGTGAAATAAGCCAGACACAAAAGGACGAATATTGTATGGTCTCACTGATATGAACTAAATACAATGAGTAGACATATGGAGTTGAACTATGAAGTGTAGATTGGTGGGAGATGGAATGTGGGATGAGAAGGGGAGAAGATGCTGGATGTATGAAGAATGTTTAATAAGGTCAAGTGTAAATATGTGGTAATGGTTGGACTCAATGGTAACATATTATAATAAATGTAACAAACACTGTTGATTTATGGATGTGATTGTGGCTACAACAAGTAGTCTAGGAAGATTAATGTTAGTTGGAGGACAGTTGGAGGATAATATTGGGAATGCATAACAATGATTTTGGAAGTTGATGAGGATTGTGGTTAATATAAATACAGAAATGTTCTACTACAGAGTGTTAAGAATGTGGTGATACATGGGGAAAATATAAGTAATGTATTTTATGGACTGTAGTTAACAAAACATTGTAATGTTTTTGTAGTAAAAGCAATGTTGGACTATATTAAGTCTAAAGTTAAAAGAAAGAACATGGGTTTGGTTTGTGAGATACGAATATGATAAAGCATTTTCTTCTCTTATTTTTTTCATTAATAAGGAGACCTTGACCATGTCATTTAACTAATCTGTATTCATCTGTGTATCTTTCCGAACACTAGAGGAACAACTGGTTAGTAGTTGGAATTAGATTAAAGTGCCAAAATAAGACATTTTTAGGAGTACTGTTTCCATAACTTGTTGAGCTGCCTTTTTCTGTTCTCTTATTTTTGTGAATTTGAAATAAAGTTGTTAATTTTTTAAAAAGGTAATAATAATTGATGAGAGAAAGTTTCTGATTAGTACATTAGGAAGGAATGATAGAATTAGAGCACTATTATTTTGCAAAACCATAATATATTGGATCAAGGCAATGATCACTGATCATGCAAATATATATTTGAAAAAGAGAGAGACAATTGAACATTGTGCTTCCTGATTGACATACACAAGGCCATCTGGGAAATAATTTTGTCAAAAAGTAAAACAAAAGTCCTCAATCCTGAATGTGATCAAGCTTCTAGATCTTCTAGATCTAAGTGCATGCTGATGACATCATGATGGTAAAATCAATAAATTCTAAATGGTGGGAGACTATAAATGACAAGCAACTCATTTATTTTTATTTTTATTTAATTTATTTATTTATCCTTCCCTTGCTGCTTTGTGCTCGCTGTGTCCATTTGCTGTGCGTTTTTCTGTGTCTGCTTGTCTCCCTTTGTTGTGACATCTTGCTGCACCAGCTCACCGTGCCACATGGGCCAGCTTGCCTTCACCAGGAGGCCCTGGGAATTGAACCCGGGGCCTCCCATATGGTATATGGGAGCCCAACCACTTCCCAACAAGCAACTCATTACTTCAACAAATTGTGAGGAAAAAAATAGAGGTAGAGGGGACCTATATACTAAAGGAAACTTAATAAACATTTCAAACAAATGTAATATAATCCTAATTTGAATAAATCAACTAAATTATTTAACATTTGGAGAAATTTGATCACTAACTGGATATTGATAATAGTTTCACAAAACTTTAAATATGATAACTAAATTCAGGGTTTTGTTTTTAAAGAATTCTTATATTAGAAATATTTTCTCATTTATAGATAAAATATGATGTCTGGAGATTGCTTTAAAATAATCTTGGTGTAGGGCAATGGGATATATGAAAGTAGAATGATCATGATTTGATCTTGTTGAAGTTGGGCAGAATGTCCATTGGGATTCTATTCTCTGTACTTTTTTATGTACCTGAAATTTTCCGTAATAAAATTTTCAAAAATCGTTTAAAAAGTCATCAATATGTATCCATTTTTGTCTGGCTTCTTTTGCTCAGCATTATTTTCACAAGATGCATCCAAGTTTTTCATATAATGATAGTTTTTTTTTATTATTGTTTATAATATCATATAAGTGTATTTTTCATATGATTATATCACAGTTTTTTAATCTATTACACTACTTATGGACACTGGGATTATTTCAATGAACATTATTGTATATCCAAAAGAATTTATAAATAAACTCATAATTAGTAAGTATATTTAGCAAAGTCACTGGCTATAAGATCAATATGTAAAAATCAATTTCATTTCTACATATAAGCAACAAAAATGAAAATTTAAAAATACCATTAACTATAGCATCATAAAAACCAAATACTTAAGAATAAATTTGGGAAGCGGCTGTGGCTCAATCAGTAGGGCTCCCATTTACCATATGGGAGGCCCCGGGTTCGGTTCCCGGGGCCTCCTGGTGAAGGCAAGCCCGCCCGCACGGCGTGGTTAGCTGACCCAGCGAGCACAAGCAGCAAGGGGGGGATAAATGAATAAAAAAAAAAAATCTTAAAAAAAAAAAGAAAAAATTTAACAAAAGCATGCAAGACCTCTACATTGAAAACTGTAGCAAAAATAAAGAAAACCTAAATAAATGAAGGGATATAGTATGTTTAGGGACTAAAGATTCCATAATGTAAAGATATCAATATTCCTCAAATTAATCTACAGATTTAATAAAATCTCAAAAAAAATTCTAGCAGGATTTTTATGGAGATTGACAAACTAATTATAAAGTATATATGGAAATCAAAAGACCAAGAGCCAAGGCATTCTTGAGGTACAAAAATAAGGTAGAAGACCTTGTTATTCATATATTAAGAGTTATCATAGGGAAGCGGCTGTGGCTCAATCAGTAGGGCTCCCGTTTGCCATATGGGAGGCCCCGGGTTTGGTTCCCAGGGCCTCCTGGTGAAGGCAAGCCCGCCCGCACGGCGTGGTTAGCTGACCCAGCGAGCACAAGCAGCAAGGGGGAGATAAATGAATTAAAAAAAAAAAAAAAAAAAAAATCTATTAAAAAAAAAAAAAGAGTTATCATAAAGCTGTAATGAATACTGTATGGTATGGCCTCAAAGATAGACAATTAGACCAACAGAAGAGAAGAGCCCAGGAAGAAACCCATACAAATCAGTTATGAGAGAAATGAGATCCAATTAGGAGGGGAAAAAAACCTTTTTTTCAATAAATTGTGCTGGGACCAGAGAGTATCCAAATACAAAACAAACAAGTAAAAGAACAACAGCAACAACAAAAATCCTGAAATTGGCCCCTAAAAATCACAGGATATACAAACATCAGTCCAGGACACTGCTTCACAACTCCCAGGAGAGTGAGGGACAGAGAGACAAAGAAGCCGAAACAACAAACTGTGAGTTATTAAACTTACTGGCTGCCATGAAGGGTTCCCGTCCACCACCCCTGAAATATTAAGCGAGGGTAAAACTCCTGGTGAATTGCATTTAACTGAGAGGAGAGCAGACATCTTCCTCCCTGCCAGCTGTTTTGGATATATAGAGAACAGGAAGGTGCTCTAAGTCATCTAGGAGGGTACTGGAAAGATAAGCCAAAGGAAAACCATAAGTTGCTCACCCCTGTGGCTGGAAGCAGCACATATACCCCACCCTCAGGGCAAATAGCCTAGGTGGAGCAGCTGGCACCCTACTCTGAAGAAGTGTGAAGGCGGATTCCCTGGGAGGAAGAGGAGTCTAGGAGGGGGGAGAGTGGTTTCTTTGCCGTGAGTTTGGCCAGCTGAGCCCCCTTTGAATACTGGAAGTGAACCAAACTCAACAGGAAGAGAGGAGGGGGATCTCCTCAGGCAGGTTGTCATGCCCAGCCACCTAGGAAAAGAGGATTTAGATTAGAGAGAAGGCAGGGACAGACAGGCGCCTAATCAGCAGGACTCTGACAAACTGCAACCAATCTAATCTGCCCAAGGGAAAGAGGGCGGATAGCATTCTGAAAGGCTAACTAACCTAAAGAGGCACTTTAGTTCAGTGGAGCAATTCCTGCCTTGCATATATGAAGTCATTGGTTTGATTCCTGACTCTTCTTAGAGGAATGATCTACTGGGTTATTGGGCATCCAGCTGAAATTTTACGACAGGGAACATACAGGCAGTCTGTTTGTATTAGCTTTCCTTGGATCACTTATTTTTCTTAAAAATTTTTTTTCCTTTTTTAAAATTTTCCTTATTTTATTAACTAAAGCCCAGTTCAAAACCTGAAGAGGGCAGGCTGCAGGGTGACTGATTGATGAACACTGGCAGTCTGAGAAGATACTTAGGGATATAAGAGGGAAGGCTGTTTTTCTGTGTTTATTCTTGTTTTTTGTTCTATTTTTTTTTCTTTTTCCTTTTTTAAAGTTAGTTGCTGCTGTCTTCTTTCTTGTTTGTTTCTTCATTCTTTCATTTCTTTCTTCATTTCCCTGTATTGTTTTTTTTTCTTTTTTGTTGTTTACCAATTTTATCTACCTACACTATTTATTTTCTCATCTTTATCTTTTAATCTTGTGTTTTCTGTTGTTCTTTCATTCCACCTCTTTTTGTTTGGTCTTCGATTTTTCTTGTTTTTATTACTCTCCTTTTTTCTGTTTTCTTTCCTTCCTTTCTTTCTTTTCTTTCTTTCTTTCTTTCTTTACTTCTTTTTCTATCTCTCTATTCTTTTTTCTTTTCCTCCCTTCTCATCATTCTGGCCTTTTAATTCATTCTATGTATTTTTCTCTATTCTGTTTCTCATTTCATTGTTTCTATTCTACTTTTTTATTCTTACTCCTTTGTACTTCTTACTCATGTTAATTATTCATTCCCCTAGGTCATGTGCAGTTCCTCTTCTAACTATTACTATTATTATTACTATTATTCTTTCTATTCTTATTCCTTTCCTTTTCTCTGGCCCTAATTTTTCCCCCCAAGGGAACATAGACAACAGCAAGGAAATAGAATAAGAGGAATGAAGTGTCAAATTGAAACCTTACCAGACACAAAAAAGACAAAATAAAATCCTAGAGTAGAGAGAGAAGCTAATAATCTGAATAAACCCATCAAGATACACAGATGCCTAGACACCAGCAAAAAATTACAAGCCATACTAAGAAACAGGAAGACACGGCCCAAATGAACAAACTAAAAACCAGGAGGAGATGCAGAATATGGAACAATTAATCAGAGATGTCCAAACAAATATCATGAATCAACTTAATGAAGTGAAGGAAGAGATTAAGGATATTAAGAAGACACTGACATACTGAAGAAATTGTAAACATATATAAAAAGATAACAGATATGATGGTGGTGAATGGCACAATCCAAGAAATCAAAAATACACTAGAAGCACATAACAGCAGATCTGAACAGGCAGAGGAAAGAATCAATGTGGAAGACAGTACAGCTGAAATCAGACAGATAGTAGAACAGATAGATAAAAAGATAGAAAAAAATCCAGCAGGGACATAGAGATTGGGATGACAACACAAAACACACAAATATACACATAATAGGCATCTCAGACAGGAAAGATAAGGGAAAGGGGACAAAAGGTGTTTTGGAGGAAATAATGGCTGAAAAATTCCCAACCCTATTGAGGGACATGGACATACATGTCCAGGAAGCATAGCGCACCCCAAACAGTATAAATCCTAACAGGCCTATTCCAAGACATATAATTGTCAAATTGTCCAATTCTCAAGATAAAGAGAGAATACTGAAAGCAGCAAGAGATAAGAGATCTATCACAAACAAGGGAAGTGCAATAAGAATAAGTTCTGATTTCTCATCTGAAACCATGGAGGTAAGAAGGCAGTGGTATGACACAGTTACGATGCTAAAAGGAAAAAGCTTCCAATCAAGAATTCTCTATCCAGCAAAGCTGGCATTCAAAAATGAGGGAGAGTTCAAAATATTTACAGATAAACAGAAATTAAGAAATACTAAAGGGAGCTCTGCACATCGAAGGAAAAATTAGGACAGAGAGAGTTGTAGGAAAGTGTAAGAACAACTGAAAAAATGAAAAAAGAAATAAAAACAATGTATAGCATATATAAACCTAAAGAAAATATGGCTAATGTAAGTAATTCCTTGACAGTAATAACATTGAATGTTAATGGATTAAACTTACCAGTCAAGAGACACAGATTGGCAGAATGGATAAGGAAATATGACCCATCTATATGCTGTCTACAAGAAACCCACCTTAGACCCAGGGATGCAAGTAGGCTGAAAGTGAATGGTTCAAAAGCAATTTTACATGCAAACAATAGCCAAAAAAGGGTTGGGGTAGCTATACTAATATTGAACAAAATAGGTTATAAATGCAAAATTATTGTAAGAGACAAAGAAGGACAGTATATATTAATAAAAGAGGTTATCTATCAAGAAGAAAGAACAGTCATAAACATTTATGTGCCTAACCAGGGCACCTCGAAATACATGAGGCAAACATTGGAAAAACTAAGGGGAGAAATAAATTCTTCTGAAATTATAGTGGGAACTTTGATACACCATTATCACCATTAGACAGACATCTCAAGAGAGATTCAGTGAAAAAACAAAGACCTTGAATAATGCATTAGAGGATCTGGACCTAATAGATATATACAGAACATTACACCCAAAAACAGTGGGATATACATTCTTCTCAAGTGCACATGGATCATTCTCCAGCATAGACCACATGCTAGGCCACAGAACAACTCTCAATGAATTCAGACTGATTGAAATTATACAAAGTAATTTCTCTCACCACAATGGAATGAAGGGACAGAGAAACAGATTAGGAACAAAGACATGGAAGTTAAACAACACACTCTTAGACAATCAGTGGCCCAAGGAGGAAATTGCAAAAGAAATCAGTAACTACCTTGAAACTAATAAAAATGAAAAGACAACATACCAAAACTTATGGGATGCAGCAAAAGCTGTACTGAGAGGTAAATACATAGTCATAAATGCCTATATTAAAAAAGAAGAGCTAAAATCAAAGACCTAACTGCACACTTGGAGGAATTAGAAAGAGAAAGACAAACTAATCCAAAAGGAAGTAGAAAGAAGGAAATGACAATGATTAGAACAGAGCTAAATGAAATGGAAAATAAGAAAGCACTAGAAAAAATAAACAAAACCAAAAGCTGGTTCTTTGAGAAGATTAATAAAATTGACAAGCCTTAGCTAGAATAACAAAGAAAAGAAGAGAGAAGAAGAGAGAAGAAGCAAATACACAAAATAAGAAATGAGGAAGGGATATCACCACTGGCCCCACAGAAATAAAGAGTATCATAACAGGAAACTTTGAAAAATTTTATGCCAACAAGATGGAAAATTTAGAGGAAATGGACAAATTTCTATAAACAAACAAGCAGTCTACATTGACAAAGAAGAAACTGATGAACTCAACAGGCCAATTATAAGTAACAGGATAGAATTAGTCATCAAAAACTTCCTAATTGGGCAGGGAGAGAGAAAAACATATGTAATGCAGGAGCATTTTTGGGACTTGGGAATTGCCCTGAATGACATTGCAATGAGATACAGGCCATTATATGTCTTGCCATAACCTACAAAATTGTGCGGAAGAGAGTGTAAACTACAATGTAAACCATAATCCATGATTAGTGGCAATGCTCCAAAATGGGTTCATCAATTGTAACATTAATGAAGGATGTTGTTAATGTGGGAAAATGTGGGAGGTATAGAGAGCAGGGCATATGGGAATCCCCTCTATTTTTTATGTAATGCTTATGTAATCAAAGTATCTTTAAAAAGAAAAAAAAAAAGTACATAAAAAACAAAACAAAACAAAACAAAAAAAAACCTCTCAACTAATAAGAGCCCAGGACCAGATGGCTTCACAAGTAAATTCTACCAAACATTCCAGAAAGAACTAACACCAATCCTGCTTAAACTCTTCTAAAAAATAGAAGTGGAGGGAACATTGCCTAACTCATTTTATGATGTCAACATCATCCTAATACCAAAGCCAAAAAAAGACACCACAAGAAAGGAAAACTGTAGACCAATCTCCCTAATGAAGCTAGATGCTAAAATCCTCAAACAAATACTTGCTAATCATATTCAAAAACACATCAAAAGAATTATGCACCATGACCAAGTGGGTTTCACCCCTGGTATGCAAGGATGGTTCAGCATAAGAAAATCAATCAATGTAATACACCACATAAACAGATCAAAAGAGAAAAATCACATGATCATCTCGATAGATGCAGAAAAAGCATTTGACAAAATACAGTCTCCTTTCCTTATAAAAACACTTCAAATGATAGGAATAGAAGGAAACTTCCTCCACATGATAAAGGGTTTATATGAAAAACCCACAGCTAACTTCATATTCAATGGTGAAACCCTAAAAACTTTCCCTCTAAGATTGGGAACAAGACAAGGATGCCCACTTTCACTGCTCTTATTTAACATTGTGTTAGAAGTACTTGCTTGAGCACTTAGCCAAGAAAAAGATATAAAAGGCATCAATATTGGAAAGGAAGAAGTAAAAATCTCACTATTTGCAGAGACATGATCTTATACATAGAAAGCCCTCAGAAATCTACAAGGCTTCTAGAGCTTATAAATGAGTTCAGTAAAGTCTCAGGTTATAAGATCAATGTGCAAAAATCAGTAGCATTTCTGTACACCAATAATGAGCAATCTGAGGAGGAAATCTAGAAAAAGAATCCCATTTACAATAGCAGCTAAATGAATCAAATACCTAGGACTAAGTTTAACTAAAGATGTAAATGATTTATACATAGAGAAGTATGCAACACTGTTAAAGGAAATCAAAGAAGACTTAAATAAATGGAAGAATAGTCCCTGTTCATGGATAGGAAGACTAAACATCATTAAGATGTCTACCCTACCCAAACTGATTGACAGATTTAACACAGCCCCAATAAAAATTACCACAGCATTTTTCACTGAATTGGAAAAGCTAACAATGAAATTTATTTGGAAGGGCAAGGGGCTCCAAATAGCCAAAGATATATTGAAAAAGAAAAATGAAATTGGAGAAAACACACTACCTGACTTTTTAAAGATACTTAGATTACATAAATGTTACATAAAAAGTGTAGGGGATTCCCAAATGCCCCACTTGCTACCCCTCCCACACTTTCCCACATTAACAACATCCTTCATTAGTGTGGTACATTTGTTACAAATGATGAACACATATTGGAGCATTTCCACTAAGTGTGCATTACAGTTTACATTATACTTTAAACTCTCTCCCAAATATTTTTGTAAGTTATGACAAGACATATAATGACCTGTATCCATCACTGCAACATCATTAGGACAATTCAAATGTCCATAAAATGCCACCATATTACACCTATTTTTTTTTTAAGATACTTAGGTTACATAAATGTTACGTAAAAAATATAGGGGATGGGAAGCGGCTGTGGCTCAATCAGTAGGGCTCCCGTTAACCATATGGGAGGCCCCGGGTTCGGTTCCCGGGGCCTCCTGGTGAAGGCAAGCCCGCCCGGAGGGCGTGGTTAGCTGACCCAGTGAGCGCAAGCAGCAAGGGGGGGATAAATGAATAAATAAATAAAATCTTAAAAAAAATATATATATATAGGGGATTTCCATATGCTCAACTCCCCACATCTCCAACATTTTCCCACATTAACAACATCCTTCCTTAGTGTGGTACATTCATTGCAATGGATGAACACATTTTGGAGCATTGCCACTAAGCATGGATTATAGTTTACACTGTAGTTTACACTCTCTCCCACCGGATTCTATAGGTTATGGCAAGATATATAATGGCCTGTATCTGTCATTGCAATGTCATTCAGGACAATTCCCAAGTCCTAAAAATGCCCCCACATTACACCTGTTTTTCCCTCTCCCTGCCCTCAGAACCTTCAGTGGCCACTGCCTCCACACCAATGATATAATTTCTTCCATTGCTAGAATCACAATAAGTCTATAGTAGAATAACTGTAAGTCTACTTTAGTCCATAGTTCATTTCCCAATCCTGAGGATTCTGGGATGGTGATGTCCACTCCACATCTAATTGAGAGCGGGCTGCAATCCATTAGGGCCGATGGATGGAACTCTCTTGCTTGCAGTTGTAGATTCTGTCAGTTCTTTGGTATGGTAGTTGTCCATCATCACCTCCTTGTTAGTTGTCCTGGGTGAAACCAATGAACTGGAGAGTAGGTGTTGCAACTCCATTGAGATTTGAGGTCCAGCTGGCACATGGACAGCCCAAAGATTTAAGTCTCTTGGAGGTACACCTACCAACTGTAATACTAATTATAGGTTCAAATAGAAGAACAGAAGAGCCATGTGTAGGGAAATCACAACTGAGTCCAACTCTGTCACACTGGGGAGCATAAATTCCAAAGTAGTGCCCACTGGCAAGGCACCACGCTCCTCAGCTATCTGCCCTGACTATAGTGTCTAGATATCTCCAGAGTCCTCAGAAGCCTGCCATTTTGAGGTAGTATCTACTTCGGCAGTCAATGAGATCCTGCTGAGACATGCATAAGTATAAACTCTGGAATGACCTCCTGACTCACTTTGAAGTCTCTTAGCCATGTAAACTCACTTGTCTTTAACTTTTCCCCCTTTTGGTCAAAATCTTTTTCCTGTTGCATTGCTAGTTGGTGCTTGATAGTAATCCCTTGGTGCCAGGGAGTCTCATCCTGGGGTCATGTCCCATGCTGGGGGGAAGGTAATGCATTTATATGCTGAGTTTTGGCTTAGAGAGAGGCCACATTTGAGCAACAAGGAGGCTCTGAGGAGGCAACTCTTAGGCAACCTATAACACTAGGCCAAGTTTTCATTTCAAGAGTAAAGGTTCATAAGCACAGTCATCAATATCAAGGGCCCATCAATGGACCATTGTCCTTCACTAGTCATTTCCCCTGTACTTGGGGGATTCCTGGTGTTCCATTAGAGAATGTGGCACAGCTCCCTAGGATGGGAATTTGATATTCCTTCTGTTATTGTGTGAATCTCCACCCACCGTGACAATGTCCCACGAATATCTGAACATGTTTTTATGCCTTATCTGTATGACCAGGTAAGCTTCCTCCCGTGTATCCCCCATCACTGACACCCCGCACCAATCCCTTGCCACAGTTGTAACACTTCTGTGATCCAAAACTTCTTCAAAAATGAAGCCAGTAAAATAGCCAAGTTCAATTAATGAAAAAATGAAATAATAATGGTAGCTTTAAAAATAAGGAATAAAATACAAAAAAAATATATATTTCTTTTTAAAAATTGGAGATAGTAGAAACAAATGAAAAATATTAAAAAATATATTTTTTGATGTTTTGCCTTTCATCACTGTAAGATCTGTTCTCCTATATGTACAAGAATATTTTCCTCCATTTATTCCCCCAGTGCCTTACTTTTTTCATTTTGTCTTCAGAGAAGTTTTAGGTTACAGAAAAGTCACATACCAAATACAGGGTACTCCCATATACCTAACATCCTCCCCCTTTTCTCCCTTCCCCTATTAACATTTTATATGTGGATGGTACATTTGTTATTGGTGTACAAATATTGAAACATAGCTACCAACCATGGTCAATGGTTTACATTATAGCTTACATTTTGGGCCATACACTTTTATTAATTTTGATGCAATTTAACATGGCCTGTATCCATCATAGCAAGATAATGTAGAACACTTCATTGTCCCCAAAATGCCCCCCGTTCATCTATTCTATTCCTCCCTCCCCTTCCCCTCAGAACCCACAGCAACCAGCAGGCTCCACTCCTTGAAGGACAGGATTCATAATTACTTGCAACAATACTGAGGGCTTGACACACTGGTCTGTCCTCCCATATTAGGCACCACCCACACTCTCAAGCGATTCTTGCCCCTCTATTTGAGAATAGAGCAGACCTCCCCAGCCTGGAAGTCAACCACTTTGCCACTCATTATGTGGGTCTCCACCCATTGATATAACACACTATGGCAAGATGAATACTCACACACTCCCTAGAAGCCTGTCCCAGGTGCACCCTGTCCCGAAAGCCCCCCACATCCAACACCCCAAACCAGCAACCCTCACTTGCCATATTGCCAACAGAGCATTTCCAACATTGTAGCTTCAACCATGGTGCAGCCATTGTGGAGGAAGTTTAGTGGTTCCTCAGAAAACTATACTACTGCCATATGATCCAGCAAATCCACTGCTGGGTATATAACCAGAAGAACTGAAACCAAGGACATGAACAGATATATGCACACCAATGTGCATAGCAGCATTATTCACTATGCCAAAACTTGGAATCAACCCAAATGTCCTTCAACAAATGAGTGGATAAACAAATTGGGGTATATACATACAATGGACAACACAGCTGTAAGAAGAAATACAGTATTAACACAGGGGATAACATGAATGAATCTTGAGAAGAAAGCCAGGCACTACCTGACTTTAAAACATACTACAAGGGGGAAGCGGCTGTGGCTCAATCAGTAGGGCTCCCGTTTACCATGTGGGAGGCCCCGGGTTCGGTTCCCGGGGCCTCCTGGTGAAGGCAGGCCCGCCCGTACGGCGTGGTTAGCTGACCCAGCAAGCACAAGCAGCAAGGCGGGGGGGGGGGATAAATGAATAAATAAATAAAATCTTAAAAAAACAACAACAACAAAAAAAAAACAACATACTACAAGGCTACAGTGGTGAAAACTGCATGGTACTGGCACAAGGATAGACATTCTGACCAATGAAACCAGATTGAGAGTTCTGATATAGATCCCCAAAAATACAGTCACCTGATATTGACAAGGCCATTAAGCCCACTCAGCTGGGAGAATGGCCTCCTCAACAAATGGTACTTGGAAAACTGGATATCCAAATCCAAAAGAATGAGAGAGGAATATCACCTCACACATTATACAAAAATTAACTCAAGATAGATCAAAGATATAAATATAAGAGCCAAGATCGTAAATCTCCTAGAATATAATGCAGGGAAGCATCTACAGGATCTTGTAGGAGGAAATGCTTTCATGAACTTTACACCCTAAGGATGAGGAATGAAAGAAAATATAGATAAATGGGGCCTCCTCAAAACTAAAAACTTTTGCACCTCAAAAGAGTTTGTCAAGAAAGTAAAAAGGCAGCCTACTCAAAGGGAGAAAATATTTGGCAACCATATACTTGACAGGAGCCTAATATCAAGCATATATATAGAAATTCTACACCTCAAAAATAAAAAGACAACCCATTTAAAAAATGGGCAAGTGATTTGAATAGACACTTCTCCAAAGAAGAAATACAAATGGCTAAAAAGCACATGAAAATATGCTCAACATCACTAGCTATTAGGGAAATGCAAATCAAAACTACAAACAGATATCATCTCACACTCATTAGACTGGTGGCTATTAAAAAAAAAACAGGACCACAAGTGTTGGAGAGGATGTGGAGGAATGGGAACCCTTATCCACTGCTGGTGGGAATGTAGAATGGTGCAGCCATTCTGGAGGACAGTTTGGCGGTTCCACTAGAAGCTAACTAAAGAACTGCCAATGTTCATAGTGGCATTATTCACTATTGCCAAAAGTTGGAAACAACCCAAATGTCCATCAACAGATGAATGGTTAAAAAAATTTTGGTACATACATACAATGGAATATTACTCAGCTGTAAGGAATGCAGTATTAATAATTGGGATAACATGGATGAATCTTGAAGACCTTATGTTGAGTGAAGCAAGCCAGACACTGAAGGAAAAATATTACACGACCTCACTGATATAAATTAAGCAAACTGACAGGCTCACAGAGCTAGAGTCTGAAAGATAGGTTTACAGGAGACAGAGAGAGAGAAAAGAGTTGAGAGCCAATGCCCATATGGGCAAAACCTATGATAACGTGGAAGGGTATAGTTGTGCAGTGGATGGGCATAACAGTGGTGCAATGATGCTATTAGGCTAGGCAGGGATGGTCTGTGGCAGGGGGGCGGGGAGGATGGGTTAGACTGTCCATGGAACTGGGGCGAGGATTTGGGGAGGGAGCAGAACTCTGGAGATTTGTGGGTATGTGGTTGAAACTACAATGCTGGGAATGTTCTTATGGCATATATGGCAGGGGAGGGTTACTGGCTTAAGGTGTTGGATGTAGGGAACACGCAGGACGGTTCATCCCTGGGGCAGGCTTCTAGGGAGTGTGTGGCGTTCGTCTTGTCATAGTGGGTTGTATCAGGGGATGGAGATTCACATAATGAGCAGGAAGGTTTTGGACTCCCATCCTGGGGAGTCCTGCTATGATCTCAAACAGAGGGGCAGGAGTCTCTTGAGAGCGTGGGCAGTGCCTAATAGGGGAGGACAGGCCAGTATTTTAAGCCCTCAATGTTGTTGCAAGTAACTATGAATCTGGTCTTTCAATGAGTTAATCTTGGTGGTTACCATGGGTCCCAAGAGGAGAGGGAGGGAATAGAATAGAATACATGGAACACGGGGCATTTTTGGGGGTGATGGATTTGTTCTACGTGATCCTGCAAGGATGGCTACATAACACATCAAACTTCATCAAAATCTATAAAAGTGTACAGTCCAAAATGTAAACCACAGTGCAGATCATTGACCATGGTTAGTAGCAATGTTTCAATATCTGTACATCAATTGTAACAAATGTACTATCCACATGTAAAATGTTATTAATAGTGGAAAGAGGAAAAGGGAGAGGTCATGGGTATATGGGAATCATCTATATTCTGTATGTGACTTTTCTATAACCAAAAGCTTCTTTGAAGAGAAAATGAAAAAAATAGGACATTGGGCAAATAAATGGAAGGAAAGGTCACTGTACATTCAAGACAACAGATCTTACAGTGATGAAAGACACAATGCTAAAAAATTTTTTTTAATTTCATTTTTTAAATTATTTCAAACTTTAAAAAATTTTTGTATTTTACTTGTTATTTTTAAAATCATCATTATATCACTTTCCTATTAATTGTATTCAGTTACTTTGTTAGCTTCAATTTTACACAAGTTCTGGATCACAGAAGGGTTACAACTGTGGCAGGGGAGGATCATCAGTGTGAGGTGTCAGAGATGGGGGATGCTTGAGAGGAAGTTCACCTGGGGCATACCTATAAGGCGTAGGAATGTGTTCAAGTGTTCATGGGGCATTGTCAGTGGGTGGAGATCCACACAATAACCAAAGAAATATTGAATTCCCATCCTGGAGGGCTCTGCCACATTCTCTAATGGGTCAGCAAGAATCCCCTGAGTACAGGGGCAGTGACTACTGAAGGATGGATCATTGACAGGCCCTTGATTGTGATGACTGTACTTATGAACCTTTTCTTTTGAAATTGAAATTTAGCCTAGTATTATAGGGTGTCTAAGCATTACCTCCTGAGAGCTTCCTTATTGCTCAAATGTGGCCTCTCTCTAAGCCAAAACTCAGCATATTAAATGCATTACCTTCCCCCCAGCATGGGACATGACCCCTGAAGATGAACCTCCCTGGCACCAAGGGATTACTACCAAGAACCAACCAGCAATGCAACAGGAAAAAGACCTTGACCAAAAGGGGGACAGGATAAAGGCAAGTGAATTTATATGGCTAAGAGACTTCAAAGTGAATCGGGAGGTCATTTCAGAGGTTATGTTTATGCATGTCTCAGCAGGATCTCATTGACTGCTAAAGTAAATATTACCTCAAATAGCAGGGCTCCTGAAGACTCTGGAGACATCCAGACACTATAAGCAGGGCAGACAGCTCAAGGCCCTGTCAGTGAGCCCTACTTTGGAATTTTATGCTTTCCAGTGTGACAGTTGGACTCAGTTGTGTTTTCCCTACACATGGCTCTGCTGCCCCTCTATTTGAACCTATAGTTAGCACTAGAGTTGATAGTGGTATATCCAAGAGATTTTAATCTTTGGGCTGTCCATGTGCCAGTTGGGTCCTGAATCTCAACAGACTTGCAACACCTACTCTCCAGTTCATTGGACTTACCCAGGACAGCTAACAAGGAGATGGTGACTGACAAAGACCATCTCAAGGAACAGAGAGAGTACGCAACTACAAGCAAGAAAGTCTCATCCATCTGTCCCATGGGATCTAAGCCCCCTCTCAATAAGAGGTGGAGTGGGCATTACTATCAAAGAATCCTCAGGATTGCGGAATGAACGATGGACTAGAGACGTATAGTTGTTCTACTGTAGACTTGTGATCCTAGCAATGGAAGAATTTTATCATGGATATGGAGGCAGTGGCCACTGGATTTTCTGAGGGGAAGGAGCAGGGAAAATAGGTGTAATTTGGGGGCATTTTCAGGACTTGGGAATTACCATGAATGACATTGCAATGACAGATACAAGCCATTGTATATCTTATAATAACTTGCAAAAATGTGCAGAAGAGAGAGTAAACTACAATGTAAACTATAATCATTGCTTGGTGGCAATGCTCCAAGATGTGCTCATCAATTGTGGCAAATGTACCACACTAATGAAGGCTGCTGCTGATGTGAGAAAATGTGGGAGGGCAAGGGAGCAGGGCATATGGGAATGCCCTGTATTTTTTGTGTAACCCTTATATAATCTAAGTTTCTTTAAAAAAATAAAAATAAAAAACTGTATTAAAGGGGAAGTGGCTGTGACTCAATTGGTTGGGCTCCCATTTACCATATAGGAGGCTCTGGGTTCAATTCCTGGGGCCTCCTGGTGAAGGCAAACATGGTGTGGTGAGCTGACGGCCTGTGTGGCGCGGGGTGGTGAGCTGATGGCCCGTGTGGCGCAGTGAGCTAGCATCAGCAAGATGACAAAGGGAGACAAGCAGACACAGAAAAATGCAAAGCAAATACACAGTGAGCACAAGCAGCAAGAGGGGGATAAATAAATGTATTTTTTAAAGTATATTAAACAAGATAAAAGAAACAGGACACAAAATACAGTAACCATAAAAGAAACTACTCATAAATTTAACTATATTAAAACTAATTTTCTGTAAACCTACAACTTCTCTAAAATTTTTTTAAGTTATGAACTTCTGTTTACCCAAAACTAACATATAGAGTAAAAAATAAATTTTTTTAAAAAAGATTTATTTCTCCCCCCCCCCCATTGTTTTGTGTTCATTGTCTGTTCTGTTTGTTCTTCTGTGTCTGCTTGTCTCCTCTTTAGGAGGCACCAGGAACTGATCCTGGGACCTTCCAGAGTGGAGAGAGGCTGCTAAATCTCTTGCGCCACCTCACCTCCCTCCTCTGCTCCATCTCTTATTGTCTCTCTTCTGTGTCTCTTTTTTGTTGCATCATCTTGCTGTGCCTACCAGTGCTCCATGCAGGCCATCACTCTGTGTGGGCCAGCTCTCCACTTGGGCCAGCTTGCCTTTCACCAGGAGGCCCTGGGAATTGAACCCTGGACCTTCTATATGGTAGATGGGAGCCCAATCACTTGAGCCAAATCCGCTTCCCAAAATAAATTTTTAAAAGTCACAGAGAAGACACTGCAGTCCACATAAGAAAGGACTAATATTCAAAACATATGATGACTTCCAAAGCAATAAGAAAAGGGCAGACAACCCAATTTTATTCTACTGACCTGAGCAGGCACTTTACAAAGTCCCATAAACACATGAAAAGGTGCTCAAGATCATTGGTCACCAGGGATTGTCCATTAAAACCAAAATTAAATGCCACTATACCTTCACCAGAATGACAAAAATTTAAAAGTCTTGATTATACCAAATGTTGGTGAGGATGTGAAGCAACTGGAACTCTACTACACTGCTAGATGATAGTATAAAGTGGTGCAACCATCTTGAAAAGTTTGTTACTATCTACTAAAGCTGAACAACCATACCCTATGACCCCAGTGAGTCCACCACTAGGTATATATTACCAAACAGAAATGTATTCAGGCCCGCAGCCTCCCCACCCCTCCCGCAACACTCAACTCCGGGAACTCCCCGGCTCACCTGTCCGCCATGGCTGACAAGGAAGAAGCCTTTGATGACACAGTGGAAGAATGTGTGATCTACGAAGAGCAGAAAATATGGAAAAAAAACATTCCTTTTCTTTATGATGTGGTGATGACCCATGCTCTGGAGTGGCCCAGCCTTACTGCACAGTGGCTTCCAGATGTAACCAGACGAGAAGGAAAAGATTTCAGCATTCATCGACTTGTCCTGGGGACATACCTCGGATGAACAAAACCACCTTGTGATAGCCAGTGTGCAGCTCCCTAATGATGATACTCAGTTTGATGCATCACACTACAACAGTGAGAAGGGAGAATTTGGAAGTTTTGGCTCAGTTAGCGGAAAAATTGAAATAGAAATCAAAATTAACCATGAAGGAGAAGTAAACAGGGCCCATTACATGCCCCAGAACCCTTGTGTCATTGCTACAAAGACTCCATCCAGTGATGTTCTTGTCTTTGATTACACGAAACACCCTTCTAAACCAGACCCTTCTGGAGAGTGCAACCCAGTCTTATGTCTCCGTGGACATCAGAAGGAAGGCTATGGGCTTTCTTGGAACCCAAAAATTAGTGGGCACTTACTTAGTGCTTCAGATGACCATACCATCTGCTTATGGGACATCAGTGCTGTTCCAAAGGAAGGAAAAGTGGTGGATGCGAAGACCATCTTTACAGGGCACACAGCAGTAGTAGATGTTTCCTGGCATCTGCTCCATGAGTCTCTGCTGAGGTCGCTGCCTTCCCCTCTGGGTGCACCATCTCCTGGAGCCCAGATGTGGGTGATCAAGCATAGGGTCTCTTTCTGGGCCTCCTCTCTCAGTCTCACCTGCTCTCCTTTCTTGCCGAGTTCAGCTGTGGGCTATCGGGAATATGGCATGTCTCTTCAATCTTGAGTTGCTCTGTGGGTCCAGCCACTTGGGGACTTCGGGCTTAAGTTTTGGCTGCTTGTAGCAATCCTCGAGTCCTTTCTCACATGGCAGGGTGAAAAATGACAGCTTCCTTTCTCTCTGTCTTCATTTATATAAAGCTCCAGTAAGAGGGCAGATTGATTTCCCAACTAGTACACCATCATTGTTCTTCACATGTATATATAATAGAATGCAGGAGGGCATCATTGAATTTCTGGTCTTTGAAGGTTTGATAGTATTCTCCTGTAAAACCATCTATGGCCTGATGTTATTTTATGGGGGTAGTTAATAAATTCTCTTTTTCTTCTACAAAAAATATTTTGTTGGCATAGAATTATGAAAATAGTGTACTGTGATTTTTAAAATTTCTTCTTTCAGGAGTTATTTTTCCTGGCAACTTCATTTATTTTTTTCTCATTTTTTTTCTTAATTTAGGTTAATGGGTAGTTTGACTACTTTATTGAGGTTTTCCAAAGAACCAGCATTTTAATTATTTACTTATTTATGCGTTTTCCTTACTCTTTTAAGCCTCATTAATTTTGTATTATATCCTTATCATTTTGTCTTTTCAGAGCTCTTTTGATTTACTTTGTTTATTAGCTTCTGAGTTGGGAATTTATTAACTTTAATTCTCTTGTTCTTATTGATGTAAGAATTTAGGGCTAAGAAATTTCTTCCGACCATTTTAATTGTATATTTGTAGTTTCTGATATATAGTGTGGTATACAATTTTTAAAAATCTGCAATATCATTTTATAATTTTTGTTTAATCAAGTTTTTGAGAGTTTAAAATGTCTAAGTGTATTTCATTTTAAAAATTAATATTTTACTGCACTGTAATAAAAATATTGTTTGTCTTTAAGGAATTACTTTTTTAGCTTTAAGTGAATTTAAGTAACATTAGAGAAATTACTTTTTTATTTGAAATCTTTGTTATGATAAATTTTATGATTTATCAACAAAAATGATAAAATTATTCAAGAATGCAACATAATTTAAAAATTAAAATTAATAGCCTTTGTTTATTTTTAAAAGGTTGTGACAATTAGTTAAAACTCAATATAGGGGGGCAGATGTGGCTCAAATTGTTGGGCGTCTGTCTCCCATATAGAGGGACCTGGGTTTGATCCCTGGGACCTCCTGGTAAAAATTTAAAAAAATATAGAAGGCGTGTGGGCTGCTAGGCCCCGTACGTGGGTGCACCGCCAGGCCCCTCGAGTGGGTGAGCCCCCCAGGCCCTGCGAGCCACGCAGCAAGAGGATGATGTAACAGGAGGGTGATAGGAGGGAAAGCCAAGACGAGATGCGCCAGAAAACCAGGAACTAAGGTGGCGCAGGTGGTAGGACACCTTTCTCCCACATCGAAGGTTCCAAGGAGAGGGCAGGAAACGGACACAGAGAGTTGTGCAGTGAATGAACACAAAAACAACAAAAACTGGGGTTGGGGGGGGTGTAAAGTGGATAAAAGTAAATAAATAAATCCTTTAAAAAAAGTATAGGGGAGTAAGATACAGACTATAGTTATAGTAAAACTTTGACGATGCTCTTTCATAATTTGTTAACAAATGTTTCACAACAACAATTCAAAGTATTTGTGATGGGGTGATGTGTGGGAATCCTGTATGATGTTACGCATGTTTGTTTTGTAAGTTCACAATGTTTACTGAACACTTTTTGTTTATGTATGTTCATGTATGAATGATATACTTCAATAAATTGTTTTTTTAAAAAAAGACAAGCAGACACAGAGGGCATAAAACAGACACAGAGAGCAGACAGTGAGTTCAAAACAATGGGTGGGGAGAATCTTAAAAATAAAACACACTCACAAACAAGTTATCTTACTGGAGAAAAAAAGTGATTCTGCAAAAAATTAACATGCAAAAATAGCAGAAATCCTGAAAAGGAAGATCAGTGAAGGAGGTACTGGTGCTAATAGATACTAAATATACCATAGATCCTTTATCATTGAAACAATGTAGAGCTGGAGTATGAACAGACAGACAGACAGACAAAGGGAACAGAGTATAAGAACCAGAAGTAGACTCAAGTATATTTGGATGGCATACAGTTAAGATGGTATCTCAGATCACTGGAGAAAAGATGGACTCTTTAATAAATGGTAATGTAGGCATGGCAAGCTGATGCAATAAGATGATGCAACAAGAGATACAAGAAGAAAAACATAATGAGAGACACAACAAAGCAGAGAATGGAGGTGGCTCAAGCAATTAGGCACCTACCTCCCACATTGGAGTTCCTGGGTTTAGTTCCTGGTGCCTCCTAAAGAAACAAGGAAGATGAACAGACACAGCAAGTGCAAACAACAAGGAGTGGGGAGAAATATATAAAATAAATCTTAAAAGCCTTAAAAAAAATAAATGGTAATGTGATAATGAGGATCATTTGGATAAAAAATATACTCCAAATGTACTAAAAGTCTAAAAGAAATAAAACCATACAATTATTGCAGAGAAAAAGTGAAGGATTTCTTCATGACTGGAATGTGATAAAAGCCTTTCTAAGGATTACTCAATACCAGAAGCAATAAGGAAAATGATCATTAAATTTGCTTTAAAAACAAAACAAAACAGAACTATCACATGGCAGAAAGCATAAGTAAGACAGATGAATGTAAGATAATATTTGCACTTTACATAACTGCTGAAGCTAATATCACTAGTACATTAAAAGTTTTTAAAATAAAATACAAAATCATAAGAGAATATCACTTATACTAAGATAAATAAAAATTGGAACTACAAAGAAATATTTTTCACTTACCAGATATTAAACAAATATTAAAACAAGCATAGATTTATTGCTGGTAGGAATACAAAATGGGACAAAACTTGTATTAGTTTCCTAGGGTTGCCATAACAAATTACCACAAACTTCAAAAAACATACATTTATTCTCTAACAGTTCTTGAGGCTATGTTACCATAAGCATTGCTATTTCCAATAGAAAAGCCTGCCCAATCCAGCATTACAAAGGAGAAACATGTCTCTCAGTAAGAAGGTGATTTATTATGAGTGTACAAGCAAGGTGCTAGGGGAATCTTCCCAAAACCAGTTCCACCTGAGGATGTAGGTTGGGGGTTTTATATGCAGGGAAAGAAAAAGAAAGAGAAAAAAACAAGTGAAGACAACATGGCACAGTTTTGCCAGGTCAGCAAAGACACAGGATTACTTCAAGGGTCTTGTAATGAGGAACAGGATACACTCCTTAATTCTGTTTTTCCTCAAGCACATCGGCCTTATTCTCGCTATCCTGGTTTCAGTGGTTAATCAATCACAGCTCAGAGTTAGATCTTAATGTGTAGCTCCTACATGTAGAGTCTCCATGACTCCCTTCTCTGCGACCACTCAAGGATATCTGGCTTTCCATTTTTGAGGAGGGAATCACTGATTTACTGAGCTACAGGGTGCCCCTGATGCCATCTAGTCTAGTCTTGCAGTGGGATGTTATCTTATTCCTGTAAGCAGAACTTGAAAGGTCTGGTTAATGTGTTAAGTACAAGGAGCAAACAAGCTACTGAGATTTTATTTCCACCTTCATTCCATTATGACCAAAGAAACTGCTTTGTATAATTTCAATCTTTTCATATTATATTGAGACTTGTTTTGTGATCCAACATCTGGTCTATCCTGAAGAAAGATCCATGAGATTCATTTTTTGAGAAAAATGAATATCCTGCTATTTTGGGGTGCAATGTTCTATAAATGTGTGTGAAGTCTAGTTCATTTATCATCTTATTCAAGTTCTCTGTTTCCCTAGTGATCCTTTGTCCAGTTGTTCTATCCAAAGATGAAAGTGTTGTATAGAAGTCTCCAACTATTATTGTAGAGACATCTATTTCTCTCTTCCGTTTTGCAATTTTCATTTGTGCCACATATATTTTGGGACACCCTGATTAGGTGGATAAATATTTATTGTTATTTCTTCTTGTCGAATTGTTCCTAATATATAATATCCTTCTTCATCTCTTATAGCAGTTTTATATTTAAAATCTATTGTATCTGATATTAGTATCACTATTCCAGCTCTTTTTTTTGGTTACTGTTTCCATGGAATATCTTTTTCCAACCTTTTACTTTGGTTTATTTGTGTCCTTGTGTGTAAGGTGAAGTCTCTTTTAGACAGCATATAATGGCTGATATTTTTTCATCCATTCTTCCAGTCTGTGTATTTTGATGGGGGAGTACAATCCATTAACATAAAACATTATTACTATAAAGCCATTATTTACTTTGTCCATTATATCTTTTGACTTTCCATTGACCTATCTTACTATTATCTGATTTTTTTATCCTTTTTTGTTACCCTTACTAATAATCTTCATTTCTACACTCTTCTCCTAGCCTCTCTCTCCTGTCTTTTCCTTTCAGGTTGCAGCCTTCCCTATAGTATCTCTTGTAAATCTGGTCTCTTAGTGACATACTCTTTTAGTTTGTGTTTATCTGTGAAGACTTTAAACTCACCCTCAGTTTTGAAGGACAGTTTTGCCAGATAAAGAATTCTTGGCAGGCAATTTTTTCTCTTTCAGAACCTTTAATATATCATACCACTGCCTTCTCACCTTCATGGTTTCTAATGGGAAATCAGTACTTAGTCTTATTGAGCATCCTTTGTATGTGATGAATTGTTTTTCTCTTGCTGCTTTCAGAATTCTCTCTTTATCTCTGGCATCTGACATTCTGAACAGTAGGTGTCTCAGAGGAGGTCTATTCAGATTTATTCTGTTGGGGTGCATTGTCCTTCTTGGATATTGATATTTATGTCTTTCATAAGGGTTGGGAAATCATCAGTCATTAATTCCTCTAATATCTTTTCTGCCCCTTTTCCATTCTCTTCTCCTTCTGGGACACCAATAATGCATATATTTGTGCACTTCACATTGTCATTCAATTCCTTGACATCCTTTTCCATTTTTTTACATTCTTTTCTCTGTCTGTTCTATCTTTTCAAATTCAGATGCTCTGTCCTCCAACTCATTTATTCTGTCATCAATCAATTCAAATCTGCTATTATATATCCCCCAATGTATTTTTAAATATGTTTTTATTACAGAAGTTGTGAACTAACAAAACAATCATGTACATGTGTAGAATTCCCATACAACAACCCTTCACCAACACACCACACCATTGTGTAACATTTGTTACATATTATGAGATAATATCATCAAACCATTACCACTAACTATGGTCCACAGCATACATTTGGCATATTTTTTCCATACCCCCTAATATGAACACAGTACATCTTTGGCATTGATTCAAGAATATTACAGTATTGCTGTTAACTATAGTTCATGTTACATTAACTGTATTTTCCCCATGCCTCTCCAAATTCCCATCACCCTGCAATAGTGACATTCATCCATTCTAGTTCATAGAAGGATATTCTTGCATTTGTACTATTAACCACAATTCTCATCCACCTCTGGCTTCACTTTGTTATTCAGTCCTAGATTATTCTCTAGCTTTCTTTAAATTGATATTTACATCCCTAGACTACTCTTTTCAGCCACAATCCCATTTATAAACCAGCTGCTGCTCACTATGAGTTACTGTCAACCCTATCCATTTCCACATATTTACAGTCAAGTTAATTAAAACTTGTACATTTATTAAACATCAGTATTCCTTCACAGCCCTCCTCTTATCTTCTAATAAAACTCTAGGTTTTAAATCCATGTGCTTATTCTTTGTATTTAGTTCATATTAGTGAGACAATGCAATATTTGTCCTTTTGTGTCTGGCTTATTTCACTAAGCATAATGTCTTTAAGATTCATTCATGTTATCTTATGTGTCCCAATTCCATTTCTTCTTACTGAAGCATAGTATTCCATTGTATGCATATACCACATTTTGTTTATCCATTCATTGGTTGATGGACACTTGGGTTGTTTCCATCTTTTGGCAATTGTGAATAATGCTGCTATGAACATCAGTGTGCAGATGTCTGTTTGTGTCACAGTGATGACACACTAGTAGAGGAATTTCTGGATCATATGGCAGTTCTATTCTTAACTTCCTGAGGAAAAGCCAAGTGTCTTCCACAGAGGCTGCACCATTTACATTCCCACCAACAGTGAAGGTGAATTCCTATTTCTCTACATTCTCTCCAGCACCTATTGTTTTCTGGTTTTTTAATAATGGCCATTCTAAGCGGTATGAGATGATATCTCATTGTAGTTTTCATCTGCATTTCCCTAATAGCTTGTGATATTGGACATTTTGTCATGTGCTTTTTGGCCATTTGTATTTCCTCTTTGGAGAAATATCTGTTTAAGTCTTTTGCCCTTTTTAAAAATTGGATTGCTTTCTCTTTTATTGTTGAGTTGTATGATCTCTTAATATAGTGTATTAGTCAACCAAAGGGGTGTTGATGCAAAGTACCAGAAATCTGTTGGCTTTTATAAAGGGTATTTATTTGGGGTAAAAGCTTACAGTTATAAGGCCCTGAAGAGTCCAACTCAAAGTTTGCCTTCTCACCAAAGTCAGTTGTTACGTGTTGAAGCAAGATGGTTACTGATTTCTGTGAGGGTTCACCCTTCCTCTCTTTCAGCTACAGGCTGGCATAGGGCTTGTTTCTTTCTGGGCCTTCTCAGCTGCTCAGCTGCTCTGATTTCTTCACAAGGTCAGCTGTAAACCATCAGGCAAATGGCTTATCTCTCTTCCAGGACTTTAGTTGTTTGAGCCGCCTTCTTTCTGTCACGTGGCAGGACTGAAATGAGTTCCCTCCTCCTTCATGTGTCTTCTTGAGTGAGTGAGTGTCTGTTTGTATCAGCCCACCAAGGGGGCGGGGTCTCAACCCTGAGTCAGGCCCTACTATTCGACCTATTTAAATCAAAGGCCCTAAATTAATTTTATTTTCTTAAGATTTATTTTTATTTATTTAATTACCCTCCCCCCCTTGCTGCTTGTGCTCATTGTGTCCATTTGCTGTGCATTTTTCTGTGTCTGCTTGTCTCCCTTTGTTGGGGTCATCTTGCTGTGCCACTTCGCTCACTGTGCTGTGCGGGCCATCAGCTCACCGCACTGTGAGGGCTGGCTTGCCTTCATCAGGAGGCCCTGGGGAACTGAACCCAGGGCCTCCCATATGGTAAATGGGAGCCCAACCAATTGAGCCACAGCCGCTTCCCACTAAATTGATTTTATTAAGTAGACTTAAAACCTTTGAATTTAATACAGTCAAAGGGCCTCACACCCAGTGGTACCAAGCCAGTTTCAAACATAATCTTTCTCTTTTTTGGAGATTCACAAAATAATCTCAAACTGCCACATATCGAATGGAAATCAAACCCTTATTGGATATGTGGTTTCCAAATATTTTCTCCCATTGAGTGGGCTGCCTTTTCACCTTCTTGAAGTCCTTTGAATCACAAAAGTGTTTAAGTTTGAGGAGGTCCCATTGATCCATGTTTTCTTTTTTTGCTGTGCTTTTGGTGTAAGGTTTAACGAGCCACTAGCTACCACCAGGTCTTGAAGATGTTTCCCTACATTTTCTTCTAGGAAATTATTGTTGTTACTTTTCTATTCAGGTCTTTGATCCATTTTGAGTTATCTTTTGTATAAGGTGTGTGAGAGGGGTCCTCTTTCTTTTTGGCTGTGGATATCCAGTTCTTCCAGCACCATTTGTTGAATAGACTGTTCTTACCCAACTAGGTGGGTTTGACAGGCTTGTCAAAAATCACTTGACCATAGATGTGAGGATCTGTTTCTGAGCCATAAGTTTGGTTCCATTGGTCTTTGTGTCTATCTTTATGTCAGGGCCATGCTGTTTTTTCCACTGTAGCTAGGTAATATGATTTAAAGTCCAAAAATGAGAGTCCTCCAACTTTGCTTTTCCTTTCTAGGATGTTAATGGCTATTTGGAGCCCCTTCTCTTACAAATAAGTTTGATAATTGTGTTTTCCGTTTGTTTAAAAAATGCTGGTAGAATTTTAATAGGGATTGCATTGAATCTGTATATCCATTTGGGTAGAATTGACATTGTAATGATATTTAGTCTTCTAATCCATGAGCATGGAATACTCTTCCAATTATTTAGGCCTTTTAAAATTTCTCTTAGCAATGCATTACAGTCTTCTGAATACAGTTGCTTTACATCCTTGGTTATGTTTATTCCTAAATATTTGATTATTTTAGTTGGTATTGTGAATGGAATTTTTATCCTGACTTACTCCTCAGATTTCATATTGCTAGTTTACAGAAACACCACTGATTTTTGTGTATTGATCCCGTATTCCTGACACTCTACTGAAATAGTTTATTAGCTCTAACAGCTTTGTTGTAGTTTTTTGGGACTTTTTATGTATAGGATATCATCTGCAAATAGTGTATGATTTACTTCTTCCTTTCTGATTTGGATGTTCGCCTTCTTCTTCTTGCCTGTTTGCTCTAGCTAGAACCTCTAGCACTATATTGAACATAGTGGTATCAGTGGGTGTATTAGTCAGCCAAAGGGGTGCTAATGCAAAATACCAGAGATTGGGCGGTCTTTATAAAGGGTACTTATTTGGGGTAGAAGTCCACAGTTACCAGGCCATAAAGCATAAGTTTCTTCCCTCACCAAAGTCCATTGACATGTGTTGGAGCAAGACAGCTGCCAACGTTTGCCATGGTTCAGGCTTCTTGGGTTCCTCTCTTCCCGGGGCTGTGTTTCTCTCCAGGCTTAGCTCCTCTGTTTCCTCCACAAGGTCAGCTGTAGACTATGAGGCTCTCTAGGCTTTGCTTCTCTCCACAAGGCTAGCTGTGAACTCTCAGGCGAATGGCTCATCTCTATCCTGGGGCCTTCTCTCCAACATCAAAACTCCAACATCAAAACTGCTTCAACTCTGTTCTTGCCATGCCTTTTATATTTTATTCCCCCAACCACCAAGGGGTAGGGCTCATGGCCCTACTGATGTGGCCCAGTTAACGCCCTAATCATAACTTAATCATGCCCACATTAGCATACCAGTTTACAAGCATAATCCAATACATATTTTTGGAATTCATAATTATATCAAACTGCAAAATAGCTACAGTGGGTAACCTTCTTTTGTACCTGATCTCAATGGGAAAGCTTTCAGTCTTTCCCTATTGTGTACAATGTTAGCTTTGGGTTTTTCATATAAGGCTTTTATCACTTTGAGAAATTTTCCTTTAATTCCTATCTTTTGTAGTATTTTTTATCAAGAAAGGAGGTTGTATTTTGTCAAATGCTTTTCCTGCATCAATTGAAAGGATCATGTGATTTTTCTTCTTTGATTTATTAATGGATGTATTATACTGATTGATTTTCTTGTGTTGAACCACCCTTGCATGCCTGGTATAAAACCCACTTGATCATCATGAATAATTCTTTTAATTTGTTGTTGGTTTCGACTTGCAAGTTTTTTTTTTTGTTTTTTTTGTTTTGTCTGTTTGTTTGTTTGTTTGTTTTTGAGGATTTTTGCATCCATATTTACTAGGGAAGTTGTTTGGTAATTTTCTTTTTTCATAATATCTTTACCTGGCTTTGGTATTAGGGTGATATTGGCTTCATAGAATGACTTTGGTAGTGTTCATACTTGTTCAATTTTTTGGAAGTGTTTGAGTAAGGTTAGTATTCAATCTTCTTTGAATGCTTGGTAGAACTCACCTGTGAAACCATCTGGTCCTGTGCTTTTCCTTTTGGGGAGTTGTTTGGTGACTGTTTCAATCTTTTAACTTATGATTGGTTTGTTGAGGTCTTCTATTTCTTCTAGGATCAGTGTAGGTTTTTTGTATGTTCCTTGGAATTTTTCCATTTCATCTACATTGTCTACATTGTTTATGTACAGTTGTTCATGGTATCCTCTTATGATCACTTTTATTTTTGTGGGGTCAGTAGTAATGTCCCTGTTTTCATTTTTTAATTTTATTTATTTGTATCTTCTTTCATTTTTTGTCAGTCTAGCCATGGGTTTGTTGATTTTGTTAATCTTCTTAAAGAGCTAACTTTTGCTTTTGTTAATTCTCTCTGTTGTTTGGCTTGTAATTTTTTGCTGGTGTCTTGACATCTGATTTTTTATTTGTTTATTCTGTGCTCAGTTTCTCTCTTTATCCTATGGCTTTCTTATTGGTTGGCCTTTTGCTAAAGCTTCCTCTATTTTTCCTCCATGAATGTTAGTCTGTTCTGTTTGTTTTTTATTTGCCTCTGTATATTTTTATTACTTCTTTTGCCTTCTCTGGCTGCTCTTTCCTGGAGGGTTAATTTTAGTAGAAGTCTTCCCCTGAAGACAACCTTCCCAGCTCTGATTTCCCAAACAGGCTCAGGGGAACTGTGAAAAGAGTATAGATCCTTTCCAATGTGCTCTGGAGAAGAAATCCTAAAGGCCTCCAATCTTCTTTGATCTTTCCCCCAATCTAGGCTTTCCTAAAGTACCCAGCAAGTTGCACTCTTTATCCAGTTGTTCCCTGCTGCCCTAAGGCTATTATGTGACTTTAATTCTCAGATGACTTAGCTCCTGGTGGGGACATGATTGGGCTGAGGTTGCCAGCCTACCAGGGATGAAACTGTTGCACAGCTCCCAGCACCTGAGATCTGAGTTCCCTGATCAACTGCCACTGTACTAGGAAACTTCCCCCAGGTGGGCAAGGTGACTCTGCCTACACTGTCTTGAGAGAGAGTGATCAGACAGCTCTTAGTTCCTCTCTTTCCTGGGGGATGGGAGTGCAGCAGCTGTTCAAGGTGGGCGTGGTGAATCTGCCTGCATTGCCCACAGAGAGAGAGAGAGCACACTTCCTCTCCATCCTGGGGTGATGGGGCCCAGTGTGCAGCAGCCCTTTAAGGTGGGCAGAGTAAATCTGCCTGCACTGCCCACTTCCTCTCTGTCCAGGGGATCAGAGTGTGCAACAGCCCTTCAAGGTGGGCGGGGTCAATCTGCCCACACTGCCTGTGAGAGAATGCCTGCTTCCCCTCCTTCCAGGAGGCATTGGGGCCCATTGTGAATTTGCCTTCTCTGCACAAGAAATGTTCAAACTGTTCCCAATTTCCACTCCTTGCTGGGTGTGAAGACCTAAGCAGTGGATTTCCAAATTTGGTGTTCTGGATCTGATCCTTACCGCCCTGCGGGACCAGGGTGTTTTTCAGGCACTTCTGCTTCCACTCCTGCTAGGGGTGGAGACAGCACAAATGTTGCTGGCTGCTTGGTGGCTTGTGCAAGTTTAAACCTCTGCTGTACTCAAAGAATTCAGGTAGCCAAATTTGCCAATCAACAGCTGTAATTGGTGTGCAGCCACTTACCCTCTCCTGCTTTTGGGAAACAGAGCTGCTGCTTCTAGCTGGGGAGTAGGTCCAGAGGTGGCCTGCCTTGCCAGTGGTGGTTGGTCAACTTCCTTAGCAATGTGGACAGAACGTGCAAAGTATGAGAGTTCCCATTTCTCCACATCCTTGTCAACACTTATTTTCCATTAAAAAAAAAATATATATATATATATATATATATATATATATATCCATTCTAGTAGGTGTAAGGTGGTAGCTTACCGTGGTTTTGATTGGCATTTCCCTAATGCTTCAGGATGTCGAACATCTTTTCATATGCTTATTGGCCTTTTGTATATCTTCTATGGAGAAATGTTTATTCAAGTCTTATGACCATTTCTAAATTGGGATGTTTTTCTTTTTGTTGTTGAGTTGTGGGAGTTCTTTATATATTCTGGATATTAAATCCTTATCAGATATATATTTTCCAAATATTTCCTCCCATTCTTTTGGTTGTCCTTCACTTTCTTGATAATGTCCTTAAATGCACAAAAGTTTTAAATTTTGATATAGTCCTATTTATCTACTTTTTCTTTTCTTGCTACCCATAGATGTCCCAAGAATGCTATTTATAGCTTTTGTTGTTGTTCAAACTAGAATCTAGTCTCTCTCTATATTATTTTTGTTAGGTCTCTTCAGCCTAATTTAATTTGAAATAGCCACCCCTCTCAATTTAATGATGTGTACTTGATTAGATTCAAGTCAAACATTTTTTAAACAATAATTTTCTATAGGTGAGGCTGTGAGCTTGATATTGCATCACAAAATGCAAATAATGACTCGTTATGACACTAAAATTGCTGATAAGAATGATTATTGGGTTTATGGAGTTACTACCTTGTTCCTTCATTGTAAAAGTGCATTTTTCCATTTTGACCAGCACATCAAATATCCAAGCTCCCATCAAACTTTCTTGTAATGGTTTTGCTTGAATTATTTATTTCATTAGTGGTTACAAAATAGCAAATATATATAATTCTATAATTCTTTCTAAATTAGTTATAATTCACTTTAAGAGCTGTCATTATATTCATAAGTTAGGTCTAATTACTCTTGAATACAGTTCTTAATGTAGTCAAAAGTTTAATTATTCCCTTTTTAAATTTTGGGAAAAAATTAGAATAACAGAAAAGGTGCAAAAGTAGTTTAGAGTATTCCCTTCACTCAGTTTCCCTAATGTTAATCTTACATAAGTATGGTATGTTTGACCAAATTAAGAAATTAACATGGGTACAACATTATCAACAAAACTCCAGGCTTTACTCAGATTTCATCAGTATTTCCACTGATGACCTTTATCTATTCCATGATCCTAACCAGGATACCACATTGAATTTAGTCATATCTCTTTAGTCTCCTGTCATCTGTGGCAGTTTCTCAGGCTTTTTTATTTTTATTTTTTTTTAATGATCTTGAGAGTTTTAAAGAGTACTGGTCACACTGAGAATGTCCCTTAGTTTGAGTTTGTATGCTTCTTTTTTAGTAGTTTCTTAAGATGTTAGCTTATTGATTTGATATCTTCTTTTCTAGTACAGACATTTATAGCTATAAAATTTCCTTTAAAATTGCTTTTGCTGCATTCCAAAAATTTTTTTACAATTGATATTTAAAGTAATACATTTGCAGCCCAAATAGTCCTTAAATTGTACATTTTAAGCTTAACCAACTTCATAAAATTACTTTGAAGACAGCTGCAGCCACAGTTTCAATTACATGATTATTTCTTTGCCCATTCTTACCTCTTATTTCTTTCCCAAATAACTTCTCTCAGATATGATTCAAGGCAGAATTTATCCTCCTCATATATTTTGTCTACTGCTCTTTAGGAAAGATCTGTTGCCTCAGTCAGGTCCAGTGCTCTCTCCCTTTTTTTTTTTTTCCAATTGCTTTTTTTTTTTTTTTAACTATATTTTGTACATTTAGTAATTGAAAATATAAACAATTAAAAACTAAAAAGTAAACACAGATGAATAAATATATACATTTCTCAATTAAATGTAATGGATACATATAAATTTTTTTTTGAATCAAACAATATGTTACACAATATATTTGGTTCACAGTAACACATTCATACAGTATTTGTCCTTTTGTGTCTGACTTGCTTCGCTCAACTTAATGTCCTCCAGGTTCATCCATGTTGTCATATACTTTATGACTTCATTTCTTCTTATAGCTGCATAATATTCCATCGTGTGAATAGACCACAGTTTGTTTACCCATTCGTCTGTTGATGGACACCTGGGTTGTTTCCAACTTTTGGCAACGGTGAATGATGTTGCTATGAACATCGGTGTGCAGATGTCTGTTCGTGTCACTGTTCTCATTTCTTCTGGGTATATACCCAGTAGTGGTATTGCAGGGTCACGTGGCAAGTCTATATTCAACTTCTTTAGGAAATGCCAAACAGTCCTCCATAGTGGCTGTACCATTCTGCATTCCCACCAACAGTGAAGAAGTGTCCCTATCTCTCCACATCCTCTCCAACACTTGTAGTTTTCTGTCTTTTTAATAGTGGCCATTCTGATAGGTGTGAAATGATATCTCATTGTAGTTTTGATTTGCATTTCCCTAATCATGAGTGATGTTGAGCATTTCTTTATGTGTTTTTTTTTTTTTTGTCATTTGTATTTCTTCTTTGGAGAAATGTCTATTCAAGTCTTTCGCCCATTTTTTAATTGGGTCATTTGTCTTTTTATTGTTGAGTTTTAACATCTCTTTATATATCCTGGATATTAAACCCTTATCAGATACGTGATTTCCAAATATTTTTTCCCATTGAGTTGGCTGCCTTTTTACCCTTCTGAAAAAGTCCTGTGAGGTGCAAAAGTGTTTAATTTTGAGAAGGTCCCATTTATCTATCTTTTCTTTTGTTGCACGTCCTTTGGGTGTAAGGTCCAAGAAACCATCACCAACTACAAGGTCATGAAGATGTTTCCTTACATTTTCTTCTAGGAGTTTTATGGTCCTGGCTTTTATATTTAGATCTTTGATCCATTTTGAGTTGATTCTTGTATAGTAGGTGAGATAGGGGTCCTCTTTCATTCTTTTGGTTACAGATATCCAGTTCTCCCAACACCATCTGTTGAAGAGACTGTTTTTTTCCCATTAGTGTGGGCTTGGTAGGTTTGTAAAAAAACAGTTGACTGTATAGGTGAGGGTATATTTCTGGGTTCTCAATTCCACTGATCGAAGTGTCTATCTTTATGTCAGTACCATGCTGTTTTGACCACTGTAGCTTTGCAGTACGTTTTCAGGTCAGGCAGTGAAATTTCTCCCGCATCACTCTTCTTTTTTTAGAATACTTTTGACTATTCGGGTGCATTTACCCTTCCAGATGAATTAGGTAATCGCCTTCTCTAATTCTGCAAAGTAAGCTGTTGGGATTTTGATTGGTATTGCATTGAATCTATAAATCAGTTTGGGCAAGATTGACATCTTCACGATATTTATTCTTCCAATCCATGAACACGGAATGTCCTTCCATTTGTTTAGGTCTTTTAAATTTTCTTTTAGCATTGTTTTGTAGTTTTCTGCATATAGGTCCTGTACTTCTTTGGTTAAATTAACTCCTAGGTATTTGAGTCTTTTTGTTGCTATTGAAAATGGAATTTTCCCCCTGATTTCCTCCTCAGGTTGTTCAGCACCAGTGTACAAAAACATTACTGATTTTTGCGTGTTGATCTTGTATCCTGCCACTTTGCTAAACTCAGTTATTAGTTCAAGTAGCTTTGTTGTGGATACTTCAGGATTTTCTTTTCTTTTTTTTTTTTTTTTTTTAAAGATTTTATTTATTTATTCATTTATCCCCCCCCCCCCTTGCTGCTTGTGCTCGCTGGGTCAGCTAACCACGCCTTGCGGGCGGGCTTGCCTTCACCAGGAGGCCCCGGGAACTGAACCCGGGGCCTCCCATATGGTAAACGGGAGCCCTACTGATTGAGCCACAGCCGCTTCCCTTCAGGATTTTCTAAGTACAGGATCATATCATCCGCAAACAGTGAGAGTTTTACTTTCTCTTTTCCTATTTGGACGCCTTTAATTTTTTTTTTCTTATCTAATTGCCCTAGCTAGAACTTCTAGTACAGTGTTGAATAACAGTGGTGACAGTGGGCATCCTTGTCTTGTTCCTGATCTTAGAGGGAAAGCTTTCAACCTTTCCCCATTGAGTATGATGTTGGCTGTGGGTTTTTCATATATGCCTTTTATATTGAGGAATTTTCCTTTTATTCCTATCTTTTGAAGTATTTTTATCAAAAAAGGATGTTGGATTTTGTTGAATGCCTTTTCTGCATCTATTGAGATGATCATGTGTTTTTTTTTTTTCCTTCCATTTGTTAATGTGGTATATTACATTGATTCATTTTCTTATGTTGAACCAGCCTTGCATACCTGGAATAAATCCCACTTGGTCATGATGTGTAAGTCTTTTGTTATGCTGTTGGATTCGATTGCAAGTATTTTGTTCAGAATTTTTGCATCTATGTTCATTAGAGAGATTGGTCTGTAATTTTCTTTTCTAGTGCAATTTTTGTCTGGCTTTGTTATTAGGGTGATGTTGGCTTCATAAAATGTGTTGGGTAATTTTCCCTCCTCTTCAACTTTTTGGAAGAGTTTAAACAGGATTGTTGTTAATTCTTTTTGAAATGCTTGGTAGAATTCACCTGTGTAGCCATCTGGTCCTGGACTTTTCTTTGCTGGGAGATTTTTGATGATGGATTCAATCTCCTTAATTGTGATTGGTTTATTAAGTTCTTGTATTTCTTGTCAGTGTAGGTTGGTTATGTTTTTCTAGAAATTTGTCCATTTCATCTAGGTTGTCTAGTTTGTTGGCATGTAATTTCTCATAATATCCTCTTATGATTTTTTTTCATTTCTGTGAGGTCATTTGTAATTTCCTCCTTTCGTTTCTGATTGTATTTATTTACATCTTCTCTCTTTTTTACTTTGTTAGTCTAGCAAGGGATTTGTCAATTTTATTGATCTTCTCAAAGAACCAGCTTTTGGTTTTGTTGATTTTCTCTATTGTTTTTCTGTTCTCATTTTCATTTATTTCTGCTCTAATCTTTCTTATTTCTTTCTTTCTTTTTGCTTTGGGATTGGTTTGCTTTTCTTTTTCTAGTTTCTCAAGTAGCTCAGTTAAATCTTTGTGTTTAGCTCTTTCTTGTTTTTTAATATAGGCATTTAGGGGTATAAATTTCCCTCTCAAGACTGCCTTCACTGTATCCCATAAGTTTTGATAGGTTGTGTTCTCATTTCCATTTGTCTCAATATATTTACTGATTTCACTTGAAATTTCTTCTTTGACCCACTGAATATTTAGGAGTGTGTTGTTCAGTCTCCACACATTTGCAAATTTCCTTTTTTCCTGTCTGTTATTGATTTCTAGTTTCATTCCATTATGATCTGAGAAGGTGCTTTGTATAATTTCAATCTTTTTTATATATATTGAGAGCTGTATTGTGACCTAACATGTGGTCTATCCTGGAGAAAGACCAAGGGGACTTGAGAAGAATGTATAACCCGCTGAGTTTGGATGCAGTGTTCTGTATATGTCTGTTAGGTCTAACTAGTTTATCATATTGTTCAAGTTCTCTGTTTCCTTGTTGATCTTCTGTCTAGTTGTTCTAGCTAATGATGTGAGTGGGGTGTTGAAGTCTCCAATGATTATTGTAGAAATGTCTATTTCTCCCTTCAGTTTTGCCAGTTTGTCTCATGTATTTTGGGGCACCCTGGTTAGATGCATAGATATTTATGACTGTTATATCTTCCTGGTGGATCATCCCTTTTATTAATATATAATGGCCTTCTGTATATCTCTTACAACTTTTTTGCATTTAAAGTCTGTTTTGTTTGATATTAGTATAGCTACTCCTGCTCTTTTCTGGTTACTATTCACATGGAGTATCTTTTTCCAACCTTTCACTTTCAGCAGGTTTGTATCCCTGGGTCTGAGGTGAGTTTCTTGTAAGCAGCATATGGATGGCTCATGTTTTTTTTATCCATTCTATCAGCCTGTATTATTTGATTGGGGAGTTTAATCCATTCACATTCAATGATATTACTGTAAATGCACTATTTACTTCCTCCATTTTATTCTTTGGTTTTCATATGTCATCTTATTTTTGTCTCTCTTTTTACTCTTTTGGTTATTCTTTCTTCTATACTCTCCTCCAAGCCTCTCTCTCCTGTCTTTTTCTTTCAGGTTCTAAGGCTTCCTTTAATATTTCCTGCAAAAGTGGATTCTTTTTTGCAAACTCTCTGAGTTTCTGTTTGTTTTTGAATATTTTTCACTCACCTTCATATTTGAAGGACAGTTTTGCTGGATAAAGAATTCTCGGCTGGCAGTTTTTCTCTTTCTGTTTCCTAATTGTATCATACCACTGTCTTCTCGCCTCCATGGTTTCTGAAGAGAAATCTGCACTAAGTCTTACTGGATGTCCCTTGTACGTGATTGTTTGCTCTCTCTTGCTGCTCTGAGAATTTTCTCTTTATCTTTGATATTTGACATTCTGAGTAGTATGTATCTTGGCATAGTTCTATTTGGATTTATTCTGATTGGGGTATGGTGTGCTTCTTGGACATGTAAGTTCATTTCTTTCATGAGAGCTGGGAAATTTTCAGCTATTATTTCCCCCAATAGTCTTTCTGCCCCTTTTCCCTTCTCTTCCCCTTCTGGAACTCCCATGACATGTATGTTGTTGCGTTTTGTGTTGTCATTCAACTCTCTGAGCCCCTGCTTAATTTTTTTCTGTTCTTTTCTCTCTTCAATTTTAGCTGCTCTGTCTTCAGTATCACTTATTCTTTCTTCTATCATTTAGAGTCTGCTGCTGTATGCCTCAAATGTGTTTTTGACCTCACCTATTGTGTCTTTCATTCCCATGAACTCCGTTACTTTTCTATTCAGGATTTCAAATTCTTCTTTGCATTCGCCCAATGTCTTCTTGATGTCATTTATCTCTTTAATGATATTGTCTTTCATCTCATTAATTTGTGTGATGGTTAGGCTAATGTGTCAACTCGGCCAAGTAGTTGTGTCCAGGTGTTTGTTCCAGCAAGCACTGGGCTAATTGTAATACAAGAGCATTTATGGACTTCAATCACCAGTGAGTTTACTGCATGGATGGCTGATTACATCTGCATCAATCAGGGAGATTACATTATCAATGGGTGGTGCTTTTATCCAATCAGTTGAATGACTTAAAAGTGGAAGTGATTTCAACATTCAGAGAGAATTTCCCAGCTCGTCTTTGGACAGGCAACTTCTCCCAGAGACTCATCAATGACCTTTCATCGGGCTTTCATCGGAGCCCCTGGTTTGCAGCTTGCCTGAGGAACCTGGACTTATGCGTCCCCACGGTCGCGTGAGAGACTCTTTTAAAATTTCATATTATTGATAGATATCTCCTGCCGATTCTGTTTCCCGAGAGAAACCTGACTAATACAATTTGATTTTGGAAATTTGTGCTCATCTTCCTAGGGCCTTGGGCAGGGAGACTATAGAGGCCAGGAAAAGCCTCTCCTACTTATTTTTAATTTTCTTATGTGCACTTCCTTGGTCTGCCAGGAGATGGCGCTCTTTGGCAGCTCTCAATTCAATGCCTGGTCGGAGTGTATTTGTTGTGACACAGACCTGATCAATGTGATAGAGCTTCCTGTCTGGGGTCTAAGAGCCTTGTTAATTCAAATTTTCTGAAACAGTTCTCCAGTCTTCTCTGGGAGCCCCCTCCCTTTTTCCAGCTAGGAAATATTTTCACTGCCCTCTCAGTCCTCAACAATCAGTCCCTGTTAGTAGAGGATGAGATTGGGAGGTTTGTATATCTTTGGCCCCTTGCAGGCTGCAAGGCAAACAGTGACGCAACCCCGCCCAGCCTGGAAGGGCTCTCGGGACAGGGCAGACCAAACCTGAGAGTCAAAAGCTGAGTCAGCCTGAGTCAGTCTCAGGCTCTCTCTCCCCTCTCCTGTGGAGTCCTCAACAATTAGTCCAGGCTAGAAGAGAGGGAGATTGCAAGGGTCGGATTTCTCCAGTCCTTCCTAGGCTCCCAGGGCAAACCACTGTGTGGAAGGGTCCATGGGGCTCCGCAGCCCAAATTTGTGGGTCAGAACCTGAGTCAGCCTTAGGCTGTGTCCCTCTCTCTCCCTTCCAGAGTGGTAGATCCCTGGAGTCCCCTTTGTCTGTAGTCGCAGGCCCAGAGGCCTGAGAATTCTAAAGCATGTGGGGGAGGGTGCCGGGAGCAGCAGTCGCTGCTGGTTCCAACTCACGGTTCTGTCGTCGCGATTTCCCTCTTTTGTCCCTCTCTCCTTTGGGTGGTGTGCAGCCTTCACCTGCTGTCCTAAACCCTAGAAAATCTTTTTTGGGGCTGTTTCAGCCTGTCCTCTAGCTATTTTTCTGGAGAAGAGATTCCCATGCCTTACGAGACCGCCATCTTCCTGGAAGTCCCCAGTGCTTAAAGTGAAATACCCTGTCATTATAAAAGTACTCAGAAAGCCTTCTTATGGCTTCTTCTATATTTTCATTCCCTCTATTGTATCATTTTGCATTAATCCCAGCTAATTGAACCCTGCAGCATTGTAATACCATTTTCAAATATAATGTTGCAACAGCAGGCCTGCTTGTCATTTGACCTGAGAGTGATATGGTTTGACATATTGTTTTCATTTTCATTCAACCTAAGATAATTTCTAGTTTTTTTCCCCATCATTCCATCTTTGATCCTTGGACTATTTAGAAATGTGTCGTTTAACTTCCAAATATTTGTAAGCCCCAAATATTCTTCTGTTCCTGATTTTTATTTTAATTCCATCATAGTTGGAAAACATTCTTTCATGATTTCAATCCCTTTAAATTTATTGGGACTTGTTTTATGGCCCAGCATATGGTCTATTCTTGAGAAATTCTATGCGCTCTTAGAAGAATGTATATTCTGCTGTTGTTGGGTGGAGTGTTTTATATATGTCAGTTCTATCAAATTTGTTGATAGTGTTATTCAAGTCTTCTACACTGTGGCTGATTTTCTATTTAGCTGCTACATCCATTACTGAAAGAGGGTCACTAAATTCTCAACCATTATGGTTGAATTGTCCAGTTTCTCCCCTCAATTCAGTCAGCTATTGCTTTATATATTTTGGGGTTCTGTTGTTAGTGCATATATAATTGTTTATCTTCTTGATAAATTGATACTTTTATTATAAAATGCCCCTCTGTGCATCTAGTAACATTGTTTGTCTTTAACTCTATTTTGTCTGATATTAGATAACCACTCGAGTTCTCTTGGGGTTGCTGTTTGCATGGTTATTTTTCCCATTCTTTTTTTTTCAACCTATTTGTGTCTTTGAATCTAAAGGGTGTCTTTTGTAGACAGCATAGAGTTGGATCTTTTTTATTTATCCAGTCTCACAATCTGATTTTCATAATTGCAATTTTAATCAAAGTAATTGTAGATTTACATGCAATTGTAAGAAATAACAGAGAGGGCTCTTGTACACAATACCCAGTATATTAGTCAGCCAAAGGGTTGCTGATGCAAAATACCAGAAATCTGTTGGCTTTTATGAAGGGTATTTATTTGGAGTAGAAGCTTACAGTTACCAGGCCATAAAGCATAAGTCACTTCCCTCGCCAAAGTCTGTGAGGGTTCAGGCTTCCTGGGTTCCTCTCTTCCTGGGGCTTGATTCTCTCCAGGTTCAGCTGCTTGTTCTCTTCACAAGGCCAGCTGTAGACTATCAGGCAAATGGGCTTGTCTCTTTTCCCAGGGCCTTCTCTCCTTCCTCATGACCAAGCTCCTGTGTGTGCTTACTTCCCAGGGCTCCAGGTCAAAAACTCTGCATCAGAACTCCAATTCTGTTCTTTGCCATGTCCTTTATCTATGAGTGCCCACCCACCAAGGCGTGGGGACTCTAACCCCTACTGACGTGGCCCAATGAAACTCCTAATCATAAATCAACCACGCCCAGAGGAACAGACCAGTTTATAGGCATAATCCAATATCTGTTTTTGGAATTCATAAATAATGCCAAACTGCTACACCCACTTTCTCCCAATGGTAACATTTTGCAAAACTAAAGTTTAACAACATGAACAGGATCTTGACATTGATACACTCTGTTGATCTTTTTCAGATTGCCCCAGTTTTCCTTTTACTTATGTATATTAGTTCCATACAGTTTTATCACATGTGTAGGTTTGTGTATCCATAGTCAAGATACTGAATAGTTCCATCACCATAAGGAGCCCCTCATGCTTTTATAATCACACCAACCTCTCACTTGCCTCCTCCCATTTCTAACCCTTGGCAACCACTAATCTGACTTCCATTTCTACTATTCTATTTCAGAATGATATATAAATGGAATCATAATGTAAGGAACCTTTGGGGATTGACTTTTTTCACTTGGCATAATTCCCTCTAGATTCACCCAAGTTGTATCAATAGTTTGTTCCTTTTTATTGCTGAGTTTTTATTGTTCATTTTTATTGCTCCATGGTATGAATGTACCATTTGTTTAACCACTCACCTGTTGAAGGACACCTGGGCTGATTCCAGTTTTTGGCCATTTACAAATAAAACTGCTATTAACATTCATGAACAGGTTTTTGGGTGAACATGTTTTCATTTCTCTGGGATAAATGTCCAAAACTGCCATTGCTGAGTACATAGTAATTGCATGCTTAGTTTTATAAGAAACTGTCAAAGTGTTTCCCAGAGTGGCTGCAATCTCTACATTTGGATTGCAGTGTTTAATCCTTTCACATTTCATGTAATAATTGTTATGGTGGGATTTACATTTGTCATTTTTGCTATTTATTTTCTATATGCCTCATGTCTTTTTTGTTCCTGTTCCTCCCTTGTCACATTCTTTTCCATTAAATAGATATTTTAAAGTGAACCATTTTAATTCCTTTGTTGGTTTTTAAGCCTTTTTGGTGTTATTTTCTTAGTAGTTGTTCTAGGGATTATAATATGTATCTTAATTTATCAAAATTTATTTCATATTAATACTTTGTTCCAGTTAAATTAAAATAATGGAGGAACTTTACTTGAATATAGCTCCTTTCCCCCTCCTTTGTGCTATTTTTGTCATATATATTACATCTATATAAGCTATAAACCTAACAATATAGTTTTACAATTATTGCTTTATATCCTATTGACTTTACCTCTTAAATACTTCCTGAATCCATTTTCTTCTCTCTATCCCCACCACAATATCCAAGTTATCTCTCTCGAATGTGTGCTCTCTCTCTCTCCAACTGGTCTCCCCACATCCATTCTCTGCATAACAGCCAGGTGTAGCTACCTAAAATGGAAGTCTGATTATAGTATCCCCATCTTAAAAACTTTTTTTTTTTAAAGATTTATTTATTTAACCCCTGCTCCCTCATTGTTTTTGTACCCGCTGTCTACTCTCTGTGTGTTCTTCTGTGTCTGCTTGTCTTCTCTTTAGGCGGCACCAGGAACCGATCCTGGGAACTTCCGGGGCAGAGAGAGGTTGCTCAATCTCTTGCGCCACCTCATCTCCCTGTTCTGCTGCGTCTCATTGTCTTTCTTCTGTGTATCTTTTTGTTGCATCATCTTGCTGCACCACAGGCCAGCACTCCTGTGTGGGCCAGCACTCCATGTGGGCCAGCTTGCCGCTTAGGCCAGTTTGCTTTTCACCAGGAGGTCCCGGGAATCGAACCCTGGACCTCCTATATGGTAGACGGGAGCCCCAATTGCTTGAGCTACAAACACTTCCCTTAAAACCTTTTAAGTTACTACTTGAAGTTGTTTTTAAAACCTAGCTGCAAATTCTTTGACACATTTTCCATTGAGAGGTGGGCTTTATAACCCTTCCTTTTGAATCTGGGTGGACTTCTGTTTAAAACAATAGAGAATGACAAATGATCAACACCATCTTATTATATCCATCGAAGTTTAACTAAGCATGGGTCAGGAATAGGTGTCAGGTATTTTCAGAAGATTCTGGGTAAAGGTCAGGAGCAAGGCATAGAGATAGAGTATCAAGGGTTCTTTTGGGGCAGGGACCATGCCTTAGTAATCCTGTGCCCTTACTTGCTAGAGCAATGCCTAATATTTACAGAATCCACAATAACCAAGTGAACCAAGTGAGTAAATAACTGAATGAGTTCCCTGGGTGGGACTGAGTCACTAGCATCCTAGGTAGTTTCTTGGAAAACCATCTATTCTGATAAAAGTTAAGGAGTCTATTGGACATTTACCTTTGCAGGGCGACTCCAGCAGTCTTGCAACCTGTTAACTATGGAATCTTTTTCTCTCTGGGTTTGGGGGAATTGATTATTTCCCCCCAAGACAGTTTTGTATCTGATCATCATCAGATACAGTCCCATCTTATGCTTTAACTTGTGCTTTGCATCTTTAGGTAAACTAGTAGGACGTTCAAGGATTACTCTTTTTTAGGGGTTCCTATATTTCCTGGGGCAATGCAACGGATTCATTTGGGGTCTCATTCTCCTTCTATTCGTCCTTCTTCAATATGGGAATAGTCTAATTTTTCTTTGAATGGCTATTGTTGTATTCACTTTTCCCCACAAAATTATCAGCACTACCCTAAGAATGAGGAACATAGGAATGTTCTCAGTAAGATGAGATGAGCTATATTTATTTATTCATTCATTCATTTGTTCATTCATTACTCAAGGAAATGGCTCCAGAACCTAATTGAAAATGATTTTAAAAGATTATAATAAATTAACTGAATTCAAGTCCCTCAAATATTTTACAAATAGACTATTTTAAAAATGAAGACTCCAAGAGAAAGGATGCTTGATTCTTTTGTGTGTTTTTTTAAACTAATGATGCAGGAAAATTGATTGTAAATCTATTTATACAAAAGGCTTTTTGAATCTTATATATTAGCAAAGCAATAGCCATATCACAGAAAATCCATAAGTAATTTTGGTATTTAATTATCTTTGCTGATATCCTAATCTCTCAATTTTATAACCAACAATTGGCCATTCACACTCAGGTCTTTTGGCAGCTTGCCACATAGGAAAAAAAAACAATGAAGAGAAAACTTAGAAGTACAATTTTGATTTTTCTCTTTAGTGGTTTTTTTCTTTTCTCTTCTCTCTCTCTCTCTTTTTTTGAGGTACCGGGTCGGGAATAGAACCCTGGGGCACACCATGTGTGGGAAGCCAGGGCTCAACAACTGAGCCACATCCGCTACCCTGAGTTGGTTTTTTGGTTTGTTTTACTTGTTTGTTTCTGATTGTTTATAGGCGGCACCGGGAGCCCAACCAGGACCTCCCATGTGGGAAACAGGGGCTCAACTGCTTGAGCCATATCCGTTCCCAGTGTTTTGAGTTTTAACATGGAAATATTCAAAAGTGCCCATGTTGCCGCTGGTACTGCTGCTGCTGCTGCTGCCAGGTTTTGTCTCAGGTCAGACAAAGCGGCCAGCCAACTGGGTCATTGCTGCGCTCTACACCTGCACCAATCACCACTAGCTCTTCCCCTTAGAGGTGCTGTCTCAGGGGCAGCAACTGTGCAAGGAATGTCAGACTGCACATCCTGTTGTAAAGTGCACCTACTGCAGAACTGAATACCAGCAGGAGAGTAAAACCAATACTGAAGGCAAGAAATGTCCTCAGAATGTGCAGTTGTAGGGAATGCCCAAACCTTGTTAATATTGCAACATATTGCAGTATTTATTGGCAATAAGTGCCAACGCTGTACAAATTCAGAGAAGTATGGACCATCATTTTCTTGCCAACAATGCAAGCAGCAGTGTGCGTTTGACGGGCAAGATGATAGAAAGAAGGTAGACGGGAATTGCTGTGTTAGCTGTGCACACTGTCATACAAACCAGTCCTTCAGAAGACCAAAGAGCAGAGGAAGCACCTGGGTACCTCTTCACATGCTGGCCACCAGGAGAAGGAGCAGTACAGTCGTGTTCTAAATGGTGGTGGCCATTGTAACAGCCAGAAAACGTTTACATGTGCAATTCAAAATGAAATCCCAAAGAAAAAGTCCAAGTCTGAGTCAAATGACAACTAATGGAGATAGCTTTTCCCCAGACCTGGCTCTGGACTCACCAGGCACTGACCACTTTGTCATTATTGCTCAACTTAAGGCATTAATGGCCACTTTGAAAAGGATGCTATATCAAAAGGATCAAATGATTTTAGAGAAAGAGAAGAAGATTACAGAGTTGAAGGATGATTTTCAGTACCAGGAATCTCAGATGAGGGCCATAATGAACCTGGTGGAGAAAACCCACAAAGAAGTCAGAATTGCAGGCCAAAAACCGAGAGCTTGTGAAGCAGGCAGCTGCCTTGACAAAGAGCAAGAATTCTGAGAAGTCAGGAGCTATCGCCTCTCTGTGAGAGACCATCAAAAAGTTCCCCAGCAACAGCATATGGAGCCGTGGGTTAGGGTTGGAGACCTGGCTATACTCTGGAAATTGCAAGCTTTCTTAAGAAATCTCTATTTTGTTATGGTCATCCTTCTTTATGATTGCAGTGGGCTGAATGCAAACACCTGGTTTCTGCTGAGTTATGACTATATGCTTGAGTGTTTGGGATTTTAATTTCTCTCCCCTCTCTGTCTCTTTTTGTTGCTTGCTGGTTTTTTTTTTGTTTGTTTGTTTGTTTGTCAAATGGTGGTCACTGCTCAGTGTTATGTACAGATTTTTTTTTTTCTGCCCACCATTGCATCCTGCCATACCTATGAGCAAGTATTTTGTCATTAATTACATATCACTGCCACCCCCTGAACTTCAGAAACAGCCAGCTTAAGACTTGGTATGATGGAAGAAGCTTTCTCTCCAATAAACCTTTTGTTTCAGGGTACACTCTTGTTTTTTTGTTCCAAGTATATTATGTATGAACTTTGTACTATGTATAGCCAGAGTTTTATTTTTTTTTTAAAGAAGTTTTTTCTTAATAAAGGAATAATGGTAGCCTAGCTAGTTCTTCTTGTAAAAGTGATGTTTCTTGGGGGAAAAAAAGTCCTACTCTCTAGCTTTTATTTATTTATTTATTTATTTTTAAAGATTTTATTTATTTATTCATTTATCCCCTCCTTGCCGCTTGTGCTCGCTGGGTCAGCTAACCACGCCGTGCGGGCGGGCTTGCCTTCACCAGGAGGCCCCGGGAACCAAACCCGGGGCCTCCCATATGGTAAACGGGAGCCCTACTGTTTGAGCCACAGCCGCTTCCCCTCTCTAGCTTTTAGTAAAAGAATCAGACCTTTTCTTTCTTGTCACCTTAATCTGATTGCTAAAATGAAACAATTCAATGCCTAAGTATGGAATTAAGTGCCTTTCAGAGGATTTCTTGGAAGAACATTTAAGGAGATACTTAAAAGAGGTGGCAAAGATTTGAAGAGTCTGTCTTTTTAAGTAAGGGCAGAAAGAAAGGTTGTCCAGGTTGTACTAGACACTTCCCCACCTCCCCTTTTCCTGATTGTTTCATGTGGTTGAGTTTATATTCTTTCACTGCCACTTTTTTTTTTTTTTTTTTTTTTTTTTAGATTTTATTTATTTATTCATTTATCCCCCCCTTGCTGCTTGTGCTCACCGGGTCAGCCAACCACGCCGTGCGGGCGGGCCTGCCCTCACCAGGAGGCCCGGGAACCGAACCCGGCGCCTCCCATATGGTAAACGGGAGCCCCACTGATTGAGCCACAGCCGCTTCCCTGCCACTTCTTTTTAAAGAAGATACCCGTTCCTTTTATCTGTTGTCATCCTGGGCCATTAGAGGTGTGTAGGGTGCCATGAAACAGCAGAGCCAGTTACCTTGGGATCATTAGCCTAGGGTAGTACTAGACTAAGAGGTAATCTAGAGGGCAGATGGCATTTGTACCTCAGCCTACCCAAATTGTAGCAGTAAGTTTAACTTGCTAGGTATTTCCTGAAAGCAAAATATTCTATAATTTGTGATAACTTCTCTCAAGTGGAGCCATGTACATAATTGGACAGAGATATGGAAATGGATGGCTTTCTTTTCATAAGAGGAACAACGGACCATGCAATTTGCCCTTCTAAGTAAGGGAAACAGCCGTGCTAAATAGTTTTGTAACTCTGTGAATGAGAAACTTTTAGGTAAAGATCAACTCATATTCTTTTTTTCAGAAGCATTTACATTGACTATGGAGGATTATAATAATAATGCCATGGATAAAGAAAGAATCTTAAAAACAGAAAGTGAGAAGCAATACATCACATATAAGGGATATTTAAATAAGATTAACATCTGATTTCTCAATAGAACCATGGAGGACAGAAGGCAGATATATTTAAAGCATAACAATGTAATTTGTGAGAACATAAAAGGGAACAGTGGAGGGATATAGGTAGGCTATTGAAGTCAAGTTGGAATCAACGCAAACTAAACTGCAATAGATTTAGGAAGTAAATGTAATTCCCATTGGGGTAATCATAAAGAAAATATCTAAAATATCTACACAAAAGGAAAGCATAAGGGATTCAAAATGGCTCATTACAAAAGAGTATCTAAACAAAAAGGAAGGAAGAATGGAGGAAAGAAGGGACAAATAAAGGTATAAGACTCACAAAAAACAATCCACACAATAGCAAAAGTAAGTCTTGCCTTATCAGTAACCACCTTAAATGTAAATGGATTAAATTATCTAATCAAAAGGCAGTGACTGGCAGAATGGATAGGGAAACATAACCTAACAATACGCTGTTTACAAATAGTGACCCAGCTTTTATCCCTAGAAACAAATAGGTTGAAAGTGAAATGACGAAAAAAATTTTCATGCAAATAGTAACCAAAAGAGACCTTGAGTGGACAGCAGACAAAATAGGCTTTAAGTCAAAAACTATTAAAAGAGACAAAGAAGGACTTTATATATAGATAAAAAGGTCAATTCAACAATGAACAATTATAAGCTTATACGTACCCAACAAAAGGGTGCCAAAATATATGGAACAAATATTGATAGAACTGAAGGGAGAAAGTTCTACAAAAATAACTGGAGATTTTAAAAAACACCAGTTTCAATACAGGATAGAACATCTATGCAGAAAAGCAATTAGGAAAGGGAGGACTTGTATGCACTGAAAGAAATTATCAAGTGAAAAGACAACCTATAGAATGGAATAAAGTAGTTTCAAACCATTTATCAGATGGCTTTTTAAAAAAAAATTTTTTATTTTAATGTTTTAAAAGTTTTTTGTTCAGATAAGGGCTTAATATCCAGAATATATAAGGAATACCTACAACTCAAAAAGAGTAAGACAAAGAACCCAATTAAAAATTGGGCCAGTGTAGGATACAAGATTAATACACAAAAAATCAGTAGTGTTTCTATACACTAATAATGAGCAATCTGAGGAGGAAGCCAGGAAATTCCATTTACAATAGCGACTAAAAAAATGAAATATTTAGGAATAAACTTAACCAAGGATGTAACACTTGTAGTCAGAAAACTACAATGCATTGCTAAAAGAAATCAAAGATCTAAATAAATGGAAGAACATTCCTTGTTCATGGGTTGGAAGACTAAATATTCTTAAGATGTCAATTCTACCCAAATTGATATAGAGATTCAATGTAATCTCGATGAAAATCCCAACAGCCTTTTTAAAAGAAATGGAAAAGCTAATTATAAAATTTATTTGGAAGGGTAAGGGGTCCCGAATAACCAGAAACATCTTAAAAAGAATGAAGTTGGGGAAGCAGATGTGGCTCAAGCGATTGGGCTCCCATCTACCATATAGAAGGTTCAGGGTTCGATTCCCGGGGTCTCCTGGTGAAGGCAAACTGGCTCATGTGGTGAGCTGGCCCGTGCAGGAGTGCTGGCCCACGCGGAGTGCTGGCTCATGCAGGAGTCCTGGCCTGCGTGGAGAGATGGCGCAAGATGACGCAACAAAAAGAGACACAGAGGAGAGACAATAAGAGACACAGCAGACCAGGTAGCTGAGGTGGCACAAGAGATTGAGCGCTTCTCTCTCCCTCCAGAAGGTCCCAGGACTGGTTCCTGGTGCTGCCTAAAGAGAAGACAAGCAGACACAGAAGAATACACAGCGAATGCACACAGACAGCAAGTGCAAAAGCAATGCGGAAGCGGGGGGAGAGTAAATAAAAATAAGTCTTTAAAAAAAAAAAAAATGAAGTTGAAGAACTCTCACTTCCAGGCTTTAAATCATATTACCTACCTACAGAGGTAAAAACAGCATCATACAGCTATAAAGATAGACATAGAGACCAATTTTACAAGGCTGTCAAGCCCACCCAGCTGGGTCAGAACAATCTACTCAACAAATGGTGCTGGGAGAACTGGATATCCATAGCTAAAAGAAAGAAAGAGGACCCTTATCTCAAACCTTATACAAAAATTAACACAAAGTGGGTCAAGGACCTAAATATAAAAGCTATAGCCATAAAACTCCTAGTAGAAAATGCATGGAAACATCTTCAAGACCTGGTGGCAGGTGATGGTTTCTTAAACCTTACTTAACACCCAAAGTATGAGTAATGAAAGAAAGAATGGATGAATGGGGCCTTCTCAAACACTTTTGTGCTTCAAAGGACTTTGTCAAGAAGTTGAAAAGGCAGCCTACTCAATGGGAGAACATATTTGGATATCACATATCTAATAAGGGTTTGATATCAATGTTATATAAGGATATCATACAACCCAACAATAAAAATGCATGCAACCCAATTAAAAAATGGGCAAAAGACTTAGACATTTCTTCAAAGAGGAAATATAAATGGTGAAATAGCACGTGAAAAAATGTTCAATATCATTAGCCATTAGGGAAATGCAAATTAAAAATACAATGACTAAAAAGAAAAAAATGATTAAAAAAAACACACAAAAAAACAAACAAAAACCAATGAGCTATCTCACACCTTATAGAATGGTTATTATTAAAAAATCAGAAAACAACAAGTGCTGGAAAGGATGTGGAGAAATAGGAACACTCCTTCACCGGTGGTGGGAATTTAGAATGGTGCTGCCTCTGTGGAAGTCAGTTTGGCAGTTCTTTAGGAAACTAAATTTATAGAACTGCTGTATGATCTGGCAATCCCTCTACTGGGAATACATCCAGAAGAACTGAAAACAGGGACATGAACAGACATTTGCACACTGATGTTCACAAGGCACTATTCACAGTTGCCAAAAGATGGAGATAACCTAAGTGTCCACCAACTGATGAATGGATAAATAAAATGTGGTATAGACATACAATGGTGTACTATGCTGCTATAAGAAATGAAATTGGGACTCATGACATGGATGAATCTTGAGGCCATTATGCTGAGTAAAATAAGCCAGACACAAAGGATAAATAGTATATGGTCTTACTAATATGAACTATTATGAAGAATAAACACTTGGAGTTAAAACTTAGAGTACAGGTTACAAGGAGATCGATGAGGGCTGATAAGGGGTACTGATGCTTAATGTATGTAGAATTTTTAATTAGCTTGACTGTAAAAGTGTGGAGATAGATAGAGTTGATGATAACACATTATTGTTGATGGAGGGGTGATGTATGGAAATTCTGCATGTTATGCATGATTGTTTTGTACGCTCACAACTTCTCTAATAAAAAAAGATACATATCTTTATCTAAATACATAAAATTTTTATTAAAAAATTGGGCCAAGGACTTGAACAGATATTTTTCCAAAGAAGATATACAAATGGCCAATAAACACATGAAAAGATGCTCAACATCCTTAGATATTAGGCAAATGCAAATTAAAACCACAGTGTTAGCACAAGGATCGCTATTGTTAAAAAAACAAACAAACAAAAAACAACCCAAAGAAACCCCCCAAAAAACAAAAAAATACGTTGTGATGGAGAGGACATGAAGAAATCGGAACTCATGTGCACTGTTGGTGGGAATATAAAATGGTGAAGGCACTATGGAAACAATATGATAGTACCTTAAAAATTTAAATAGAGAATAACCATGTGATCCACCATTTCCACTTCTAGGTGTATACTCAAAGAGAGTGAAAACAGGGTTTCAAACAGTTACTTACTTATACACCAATGTTTACACAGCAGCAGTATTTACAATAGCCAAAAGATGGAAACAACCCAAGTGTCCATCAACAAATGAATGGGTAAACAAAACATGGTATACACACACAACGGGATGTTATTCATCATAAGAAAAAATGAAGTTATGAGACATGCTACAAAATGAAAGACCCTTGATAACATGCTCAGTGAAATACCAAGGCACAAAAGGATAAAATTTGCATGATATCACTTATAAGAAATGACTAGAAATAGCAAATTCACAGCAATAGAAAGGAGATTGATGGTTATGGGGGTAGTAGGTAGGCATAGAAGAAGTGTATGTTTGTTAATATAATAATTGGCATAGGGTTTTAATGTTCAAAACTTTTTTTTCTGCTGTAAAAAACAAAAACAAAATTCTCACAGCTGACATCATATTGAATGGTCAAAGACTCAATGCTTTCCCCCTAATCTCAGCAACAAGGCAAAGATGTTCAATTTCACCACTTGGCTTCAATATTGTACTGGAAGTTCTAGCCAGACCAATTAGGCAAGAAAAAAGAATGAGAGAGTCCACCCTGATTAAGATGGCAGAGTGATATGCTTCAGGGCTCCATTCCCCCCAAAAAGCTTTGAACAACCAGTAAGAACTGGTAAAAACATCTATTTCAAAGCTTCAGAAAATAGTTAAAGGGGGTCGGATGTGGCTCAACTGGTTGGGCGTCCGTCTCCCATATGGAGGGACCAGTGTTCAATCCCCGGGACCTCCCGGTAAAAAACAAAACAACAACAACAACAACAACAAAAAAAAAAAAAAAAAAAGAAGAAAATAGTTAAAGGACTTCAGTAACAGGGTGAGTGCTGAATCAAGAAAAAGGCTACTTAAAAGCAGCAGGATCTCGTGGCACCCTAGCTAGCTTTTCCCTCACCCCTTACTGGCTTGGCACAGAGCTGACCTGTGCTCCCAGTGCAGATCCCTGGTCCTTGTTCTGGAGGGAGCAAGAGTAAACCTCATGTACAAACTGAGAGTATGTCTGGTCCAATCTGCCTAGTGGTTGCCTGAGGGACTTGCCATCCCAGTACTTGCCCTGCTTGTAAAAGGAAGCTCAGAGAACTCTCCTATGGGAGAGCACTCGTTACGCTGCCTGGAGCAGTGACTACTGGCTGTGAGACATACAATGCGGTGCCCATGATTGTGAAGAAACAATTTCCTAGGGAAGAGGAGACATTTAGAACTGTGCAAGCAGGGGAATTCTTAGGGCTACACATGCCTGCCCAAGGCAAGGTGCATGCAGAGAAGTATCAAGGAGGCCCCAACATTTTGGCTTGGATAGTTTTTGGCTTGAATAGTTTCTTCAACAACTGTTGTTGGGAGAACTGATATACACATGAAAAAGAATGAAACTGGACACCTACCTCACACCATACACACATGAACTCAAACTGGATCAAAGACTAAAACTATAGAATGCTTAGGGAAAAAACAGAGGTAAATCTTGATGACCCTGGATCTGGCAATGGATTCTTAGATATGACACCAAAAGCACAAGCAACAATACCAAAATAGATTAGACTTCACCAAAATAAAAATAAAAAAAACTTCTGTGGATTAAACAACACTATCAAGAAAATGAAGACAACCCAAAGAATGGGAGAAAATATCTGCAAATCATATATCTGATAAGAGTCTAGAATCTAGATTACATGAAGAATTCTTATGACTCAACAAAAAATGACAAATATCCCAATTTAAAAATGGGCAAAGGACTGGAATACATATTTCTCCAAAGAAGATATACAATTGGCCAAAAAAGCACATCACTAGATGTGTAAATCCAAAGCAAGAGATACCACTTCAAACCTACTATGATGGCTATAATTAAACAAACAGAAAATAGGTATCAGCGAGGATGTGAAGAAATTGGAACCCTCATGATACAGAGAAATTGGATTGGTAGAAATATAAAATGGTATAGCTGCTGTGGAAAACACTTTGGAAGTTCCTCAAAAAGTTAAACATAGAGTCACCACATGATTCAGCAATTCCACTGTCAGGTATATATACCTAGGATAACTGAAAGCACATGTTCACACAAAAAGTTGTATAAGCTACATTATTCATAAAAGCCAAAAAGTAGAAACAACCCAAATGTTCAACAATTGATGAAAGGATTTTAAAAAGTTGTATATCCATACAATGGAATATTATTCAGCCATAAAAATGATGAACCTTGATGACATTGTATGATTCCCAATTATATGAAATGTCCAGAATAGGCAATTCCATAGAAACAGAGAGTACATTAGTGGTTGCCAGGGAATGGAGGAAAAGCAATGGGAGTGAGTGCTAATGGGTATGGGGCTTCTTTTCTGGGGTCATGGAAATGTTATAGAAGTAAATAGTGATGATGGCTGCACAACCTTGTGAATCCACTAAAAGACACTTAATTGTATACCTTAAAATAGTTAAAATGGTAAATTTTATGTTATGTGAATTTTATCAATTTTTAAAATCTACCTAATTAAAAAAATAGTAAATGATATTTGTTACAATGAGACATTTGTTATGCTGGGTAAAGTAATTGTAGTTATGGTAAGCAGTGGTGAAAAGGAGAAATAAAGATGTTATGAGAGCATTTTTTCTTAGGTGGGGAGGTACTAGAGATGAACTGGGGACCTCATATATGAGAAACAGATACTCAACCACTGAGCTACAACTGCTTCGCATATGAGAGTATTTTTTAAAATAAAAATAGATATCTGATCTTGAAGGAAGTTTGCTAAAAATAATTTAAAAATGCAGACATCATTGCATTGGCTGGAGGATTAATAATTCATTTTAGTTTAAATTAACCAAAACAGAACCCAAAGACCAATGGAACTATCTGCTGTAAAGAAGCACAGAAGACATAAAAGTATACATTGCAAATTTATTATGCATCAGGAAGCTTAACTTAAAAACCAACAGCATAGTAAAAAGATACGTTATCTCTGTTCATGGCAGAACAGGTTTCAAAATATATTTTCTTTTAAATGTATCCGGTCAGTACACAATCCTTTATAAAAATTGTATATATTTTTTCTGTCAATACCTTCATTACATTTATAAATACAAGATTTACATAGCACCCCATCAAAAAAAATTTTAAACTCCTTACAAATATTTACATATATTTCATACCTATAAAACTTTCAAAGGAGTGCTCTGTTAAAGGTGGGCCCTATTTAATGGTCCATTTACTGGTGCAGCAAAATACATATAAATCTGTAAAGTTTTCTTTGCCCATAAAACATCTTGAAAAATTAGCAAGACACTTGTTGTGAAACTGAACTTCACTAAACCATCATATTTTAGAAAGGAATTTGATGTGCATATTCCTGTGAGTCAAAAGTGAGATAAACAGACTGAAATGAAGAGTATGATAGAAAACAAATGCACACTACAGAGCAGTTAAGGCAAAAGTATGATGAATGGGAAAATTATTTGAGAATTAGGACATGGGAGATATGGAAAGGAAGAAATAGTAATAAAGCAGTATGTGAGGGGAGTGGATGTAGCTCAGTGGTTGAGCGCCTGCTTCCCATGTACGAGGTCTTGGGTTCAATCCCTGGTACCTTCTTAAAAAAAAAAACAAAAAAAAACAGTACATGAGCCTGAACTTGGATATAAATTCCATCGATATCTAGTTACTAATTGTCATCTATACTTAGGAATGTTCACATTTGTTCAAAAAATTTTTAGAAGCACCCTCCAATTTCTATGTTGCCACCAGAATGCTTGATGTGTTTTTCCTTCTGTAAAATTACCCTGGATCAGACCAAGATTCTAGGCCCAGGAATCTGAGTTGGTAGTTCTACATGATTTAAATTTATAAAAAAAGTTTACTTCATCTGGTAAAGATGATAACTGATCAATATTATTAATGCCCAGAGGTATACATGCTGAATTTCATTCTAGCCAAGAATCGGAAGTGGAGAGAATGAAAGGAGAGTAAAACTAGGTTTCTGTTTGACCTTTGAACAATAGCAATAGATCCCTGATAAGAGTGGCTCTTAGAGTGGCCCCTCATAAACACCTATGGGCTAAGCAGGCATGTGTTCAGAGAAACAAGAACTAATAAAATGAGAAGAGATTCTTTCCCTGAAATCTTGCCAACATGGCAGTCCCATTACAATCCTGCACATTCTGCTGAAAAGGGTGTGGAAAAACTGCTGTCACCCTTACTATGGAATTGTTGAAGGCAAGCCATCCTTTTTACCAGAGAAATGACTTCTTCCATTTGAGTTTCAAAGTTCAGACTCCAGATAACCTTGGGAGTTGCACATCATTTGCAGGAATATTTCAAATCTTACCTGGTTCTAATGTACAAACAGAAAGAAAAAGAATGGAAGAAAAGGAGGCAGGAGGAGGAAGAGGAGGGAGGAGCAGTCACTTATCAAACTTGGCATCTCCCTCCCTCAGCACCAGGAAATTTCCATGTGGTGTGGGCTCCCTCCATGGCTCTCAGAGACAGGGTTTGCAGAATCTCCCTTCTTGCTGCTTTTACAGCTCAGTGCACTGATTCCCAGGTTCCTCGAAGGAAGAGAGCTCCCAGATGCTGCTGTCTTGCAGCAGGGGCTCAAAGTCTTCCTCACTGCCTCGTTCTGGGGTGTTGGTCAGGCTGCCACTGATGCTGTTGCTATGCTTTCGAATTCCACTAGCTTTACTGTATTCAGGAATAAATAAGGCAACCATAAAAGACAAAAGAACTATGCATGCTCCAAATAAAAATGGTGGACCTGGGATAGCAGCTCCCTGATGGGGGTGGGAAACAAATGGAGAACAATTCAGTTAGTCTTTTCAATCCAAAATTAGTTTCAATGACCCAATAAAGCATACCACCAAAAAGGTGAGTCATTTTCTAGCAAGCCAGTATTTCATTAAATAACAAGGCAAGTTCTAATGGAGCTTGGTGTTTGGAATACGATAAATGGCAACTAATCACTGCTTTTTGCATCACTTCTAATTAGCTTAACCAACCCTGTAAGTTTATAAATGACAGTGGTTTATCTCTAATCCCATCTTATGACCTTAGATCATACACTTCTGTATAGGAGTATTAATTCGACTTTTGTAGGGAAATCTCTACTAAGTTCACTTAGAAGGAAGAAGGGAAGAATTATCAAATAATCTCTAGTTCAGTTTTTAGATGAATTTTTAGGTCATTTCGTATTTTATTTCACCTGGGCTAAGCCAGAGAATAGCATTCTAATCAAAGTGATTATGTAGGTGAAAACAGAATCAGAACAAGGTTAAGAAAAATCTTTTACATCAGAGATTAAATCAATGAAAAGACTGCTCCCTGATCCCAGGAAGCACTGAACATAGCACTTAACTATTGTCAATACAATAGTAATATACATATAAGTTCTCTCTTTAATCTTAAGATCAGAAGATTTTGCTGTAATCAAGCACAACTGTTTAAAAAAAACTACACTCATTACCAATTTACCTGCAGGGTAACTTTGTTGGAACTCAAATCCTGTTCCAATTCAATTAGCTCCACGTGGAACATGTAGAATATGAAGCCATACAGTGCTGGCCCCAGGCCATTGCACAGCCCTCTTATTCCAGTTATGATCCCTTGGGCAACTCCTACATCAGAACAAAGAGAAGTAAGGAATCTAGATTTTTCTGTAAAGCATCTCAATATTTTGAGCATAAGAGCATTTGCTTATTAACTATGATATAGATTCACCTGAACTGAGAGGAAAGCAAGCTGAGGAAAAGAGATCAGGTAGACTTAAGCCATCATCTTTTCAAGCATTTTAAGCATTGAGTCCTTTTAATGTTGTCCTCACTCTCTACGCTAAGCTCTATAAGGAGATGAAATGACAGTGATGTTTCTGAAATTGCCCTGGGGCTTAATTCGTCCTGCAACAGCTAGATTTGCCTGTAAATAGGGAGTAATAGAAAGAAAAATAAAAAAACTCCCCATTTAAGGCAATTTTCACTTTTCTGCTGATTGAGATTTCCCTGCTCTGTTCATTTAAGGGTGCTTGCACAATAAAAGGCCGCTCTTTGCCTCTCACAATCTGTATAGGCTTGGCTGCTACGTGTTCTAGGCATTCCTGGCACAGACTCCATTTCCTAGCAGCTACCTCTACATTCTAGGCAGCTGATCCCTGAAGACCTGTATTGAAAAATCCCAGAAGTGCCGATTTCTAGACATCTCTGGTTTTTACAGTGGTAGGTAAAACTTTAGCTTGAACCATATGAAATGGATAAGTAAAAAATAGCCTAGTATCAGCAACTCTATATAATAAACTAATAAACGTGTTCTAATAATTTTTTGTGCTGACATTTAGAAACATCAGTATTAATAAATATAAGTATAAAAACAACCAAAGAAAATCCATGCCCAACAACAGGAGGCAAAGAAGGTGTCTGTCAGACCAAGGCAGTGTCCATCCTCCACAAGATGGTGTACTTTCCCTTCAGCCATGGCACCTCAGGAGGATTCCTGGCGATCAGCTGCTAAGCTGAGGTTATAGCCAGAGGTGACAAATGGAATCTGGACTTCAAGTGACACTATTTAAAACTGGATATGGATAATATGGCTCATTTCTGATGTGAAAAAACAGGTGCAATGAATAAACTATCTTTTTCAATCTGGGCTTTTTTCAAAACTTTTTCAAGGATTTTCCCTCTGAAATTCTCTATAGTAAGGTGAATCATTAGGAAATGAAGAATAAAAAGGATTAATTCTGATAGGGGGCAAAGCCAGAAGCACAAGGACGGATGAACTAAGAATCTAGATGGTTGAGTGTTACTCTCTACATAGCACTCCTAATTTTTTTTTTTTTTTAGCATTCCTAATTTTAATTTTCTTTCACTCTACATCCAATTATCAAAAATCACACTGATTTACTTTTTCTTTTCCCCCTCAAAGACCATTTTGTAAATTAATGGACTTTGAGTGATTCAATTTTAAAATAAATAACCCACTGTTTTACTAATTGGTCAATCATTATTTCACAAACACCTGTTAAAATAAAGTTTGATGGTAACAGACAAAAGAGGGGTCAAAACTGAAAAGGGAAAATGGATAGCTCTATTTCTATTTCTTAGTATCCTGAACAGCTGAGTCCAGGTTTTAAAAATATGAGTATAAAATCGAAGAAAGAAGGCATACAGTCTAAGAAAACCATCACTTTCCTCCAACTTTTCTATTTAGCAAGATAAAGAGCTGGCTGTTATCTCCTGCTCTGTCTACATAGAGAGGAGCATCAAGCTTCTTGGGCCTTTTTTTGCAAACAGGACTAGGTTGAAGGAAGGCGACAATGAGGGTGACAGTGACCTCACCTTGCTGATCTGACTCTGCATTCCGTGAGACAAGGGCACTGATAGCTGGAAACGTGATGCTGGACATGGCGGCCACGGTCCCTGCTGCCCACATCATCCTGTGGTAAGGAAACAGACTATGGTCAGGCAGCAGGCCAGCCCCAGGAGCTCGTAGATCAGAGGCCCATCAGGGGCAAAAGTACAAATACTTTATATTTTCTTGAGTTAAGTTTTATTTTTTTCCCTCTTTACAAATGGACTTTTTTTTTTTTTTTTTTAAAGTTTCTATATTACACTTAATACTGATTACTTTAGGGGTCAGGATGAGGATAGAGAAGCTGAAAGAATTTCATTTCTTAAATTTTATTTTCTTTCTTTCAAAATCTCTTCTTCTCTCTGGTTTCCCTATTTCCGCCTTTAGATGTAAGCATGATGAAATTCATGAAAGGATTCCTTTTGTTTATATACATAGTACAATTTGCCCACTGGTTTCCACTTTTTACTTTGTAGTTCTCAAAGGCTTATCTTTACTTTGGCCCTCAAGCCACTCAGGGATAGTTTCCTATCCCTGACCAAAACCAAAGCACAGTGTGTCACCAACTGCAAAAACAGACACCTGAAGTTTAGGATAACATACTGCAGGCTTCCAAGCCTGCTTCCTTTAGATCTTTGCCATTTTTTCAATGAATGGGGCTTACGTATGTGTATTAAGTGTGAGTGTGAGGAAAGTGTGGCCCCAACTGGTCTTGTGACTTGTTGGTTAGACTTCCTTGGAGCTTGTTGAGCTATACATCCTCACCAAAAATGAAAAAGCCCTTATGTCTACAAAGTCTTTTTAGCAATGCAGGAGTATGACTGAATTAGCTGCTGAACCAAAGTTCAAATCTTAAGGAAAAAAGAAGAATCAACCAAGTTAATCTGACAAGAGAATGACAAAGACTCTTTTCTGAATAATCTACCAAGGGGTTCAACTGAAATTACAGAATTTCAGAATAAGCACATATCTTTGCTCCCCAAAATGACCAATGATCACCAAAGCATTTATGTTTTCACTAAACTATGTCATACATTTATTTATATAAAGTGAAGACCTACTCAAATGTTTAAAATGGAGACATACAATCTGGTATTTGGCAACAAGGCACATAGAGAAACTTGCCACAAAACAAAACAGCACTAGGGATTCTTTTTATTTCTTTTCATTCCACAGGGCTTATTTTGAGTTTCCTTCTCATTTAAGGGAATCTAATATGCTAGGAGTAATCAGTGCCTCAGGACACACCTGACTTTGGAAGAGATCTTGGTGTTCGTTTAACTCAAATGCTTTATTTTATAAAGGTTATATTATTACCCAAGGTTGCTCAGCTACTTATGGCAGTGAAGCCTGCCATAATCAGTCATTTTACCTTTTCTTTTCTGTGTTTTTGTTTTTAACTATATGTGATGTCTCTAAAAATTGACAAATGTGTTTAAAAAATAGAGATAAAAATTTATTGGGGGGCAGGGGGGAAGGTACATGCATTCAATTAAGTAACTGCTTACTGAAAACCCACTAAGGCAAAGGTAATCTTTATAAACAATCCTTAGCTCCACCTTTCCTCAAATTAAAGTCTGAATGGTTTTTCAAATGTTGAATCCACTTAATCCACTTAACCAGTAAAATTCCATAATGTTCCTATAAAATCATTTAGCAACAAAATATAACCTTTGCTTCCTTCCCATAACACTCCATCAGCTTGAGCTCCTCTAAAAGATGCGTTTGTCTATTAGTTCATGACAATGTAAGGTAGAGGCTTACCAGGCCTGAGATCCAAAACCATACCAGGCTAACTGGGACATCTGGAAGCCCAATCCAAGAAGGACAGTATTCTTATTGCCTAATGATCTCATCAAGATGCTAAGAAAGACTGTCTGCAAAGTAAAGAAGACACTTGTGAGAAACCAAGTAAATAAACATAATTTGAAAGCAAGCTCTGTGAGTGAAGACCATTTTCTGATGATAACAAGGGATCTCTACAGGCATATTGTTTGATACCAAATCTCAGAGAGTGGTCAGTACTGATTTACTCCTACAGGGATGAATCTTCGAGTGCTCCTGGACTGACCCAGGGCTCAGGGCCTTCGGTGTCCTCCCCAAGAAGGCCATCTACCTGGGGCTTTTCTGGCATTCCCCCCAAAATTACCAGACCCCTCTTATCTCCTATTGAATAGCCATTCACTACTTATCATGATTGTGAGAGCTATGCCTCATCTCTTTGGAGAAATGCCAATTATTCAACCATCAGTGAATAGCAAACCTCTGCTGAACAGAGTAAGAATTTTGCTGGAGGTTAAGTCTTACAAAATTGGGACTGATGTAAGTTTGATTTTAACAAATATACTCTGCTAACAATAACTAGTTGGGATAGTCTAAAAAGGAGTAGGATAAAAGACAACTCTCAAACCAAAATCATGAGCAACTTGAAAGTTCTAAAGAATTTACATTTGCCAATATAATTCAACAAAAATAAAAAATAAAAGGCTCTTGCCTTGATACATTCCCATGAGCCTTATCAATTCCACTATTTGGGGGAAACAGTTTTGCAGCCTACTCATTTTCTCCTCAAGAGTCATCACAGAAGGACGTTCTGCTCAGCCAACCATGCTTTAAAAGCTGTATGTAGGCAGTCCCAAAAGCTGAGTGGGTATAATGAATTAATTTAAAGAGTATACCCTGCCTTTTGTGGCTCTATATTTACAATAGATAGGGAAATTTTATTACTATTTATTGATTACATATATTCTAATGCACTGATTCACCACATTTTTTTCAACCCTAGGGGAGCAGAGGTTGGAACAGTTACTTATTTTCAGTTCTGCTTTATACTTCTACTTACTTTTCAACATTAAAATAATATTGAGACATTTTACTGGCTAAGCTAAATTTGTCAGACTGGCATTGAGATTGTAATAATTCACAATATTGGTTGTTGCAAAAGCAAATGAAAAAATTGACTCAGTGGAAGCGTTAAGTGCACTAAGAAGTACTGTGTATAAATTCCTCCTAAATTATAACTTCAAGATTATATTTAATATGGTATGGTTCTGGGGATTGTATTAGTGTCAATTACCTAGTTTTGATATTGTATAATAGTTGTGTAAGATGTTACTATGGGGGCAGGAGGCTGGGTGAGGAAGAGTACACAGGATCTCTCTGTAGATTTCTTTGTGGCCTTCTATGAAACTACAGTCATAATTATAGTTACTTAAAAAGTTAAAAAATAAAGTGGTATGGTCAACATAACACTCACCTGAGCCACTATAGACAGAATTCCTACCATAGCTATAAATGCTGTAATTTTAACAGATCCAAAACCTATGACCTGTGGAAATGGAAAGAAAACACTTTAGTTACATAGACATAAAAACAGTTAACAAGAAATGTTATATTCTATTAAAGCCACAGGAAAAAATAGTTGAGGAAAGCTCATAAAACCTTGATAGTGGCAAATTAAGGCAGTACTGAAAGCTGAGCCTATTTAACCAGGAATTTATATTTAAATCTGATATAAGGAATCATTATAAGCAGATACAACTTAACTAGGGAAATATTTTTTAGAAAATATTTTCTATTACAGGTTTACCTATTGTTTCAAATTCTCTCTCCATCTCCAACCCACCAACAGACATATATAATGGAAATCAAGCACTGAAGAGAATATGAAAGAAAATTATTTTGACTTTTGATGCTACCAATATAGAATCTGCTTATTAGTAAAGCCAGTGGCTCTCAACTCTGAGTGCATATTAAAATCATATGGGGAACAGAGAAGGCAGGAAGGAGTAGAAGGGAGGAGAAAGGAGGGGAACAATGAGATGTTAAAACCCTCAGGAGACCAATTAAATAAGGCTCTCTAGGGGTATGGCTCAGGCACAGGTATGTTTTAAAAAGCACCCTGTTGATTCTAATGAGCAGCCAAAGTTAGCTGATAATGATTTCTAAGCCTCTTAACCTTAACAGCAGCTCTGAAATGCTTAAAAACTTTCAAGTTTTAAAAAATTAAATTATTTTCCCTGCTACTGAAATTCTATAAAATTCAGAAAAAGGCTTCAGAGATTATTTCATACATTCTTCTCATTTCATAAATGAGTATCTTGCTTTAAGTTACACAACTAGTTTATGAGATTAGAGATTATTTCTCTGCCTGTATGTGTATGTGGGTATATATTTCAATAGCTTTATTGAAATATTTATATCATATGATTCACCCATTTTAAATATATAAGTAAATGGTTTAGTATATTTACAGAGTTGGGCAACCACCACTGCAAACAATTTAAGAAGATTTTCATCACCACCAAAAGAAACCCTGCACTCATTCCGCCACCACTCTATACTTTGCCCATCCATTTTTTCAAATGGGCTATTTGTCTTTTTATTGTTGAGTTGTAAGAGTTCTTTACATATTCTGGATTCAAGTTCCTTACCAGATATATGATTTACAAATATCAAATGTAATTTTAACTAAAAAAAAAAAAAAAAGTTTGTGTGTTAGCCTCTCTTAAAAGCGAGCACAATTACAAAGTAACATAGAATGATTCTGATTTGTTGCTCTAATTGTTTTTGTTGGTGATATAAGGATATGTACAAGGGAAAAAAGGCTGGAAGAATAAAACATTTACAGTTGTTTTATCTGTGTGAAGGGATACAGTAAGGATTTTACTTTCTTTCTTGGGTTTTTGCATTTTCTCCCTAATTTTTCTACATTAAACATATATTATCTCATCATTCTTGCCTTTAAATCTCTATCACCAACCCACTAAAAACTAGCAAACCAGAAACAGAACTGATTGAAGAAGAGTTTTACTTAAATGCCACCATATAACACATATAGGCTCATACTCTCAGGAAAGCTACCAGATGGAGAACTTAACAAGTTTCATCAAAAATATCTCCAAAAATAGAGAAATTTTTCTTTCAGGAAGTGGCCTGTTCTGCCACAGTGGATTAAATCATTAGGGGAAGGTCTTCCTTACAGTGAAATCAGTAAAAGACAAAGGCAGGATTCTAATGGAAAGGCAACTCAGGTCTGAGCAATCCCAGAGACATGAAAGAAGAGTTTGAAAAGGGGAAAATTTTTTTTTTTAATTGCATTAAGTCAACTGCCTACTTTTGGGAACAAGATAGGGTATACATTTTTGGAGAGAAAAAACAAATAAGAGGAGATAAAAGATTATATTGATTATTGCTTGAGCCACCTTAAAGTCTACAGCAGCAATTGAGCCATCTATGGATTGGAATACTGCTGCCTCCTGAAAATGATCTTTCCTCCAACTCAGAAAACTGGCCATGACCAGATTCAGATCAAGGGCATCCTTGAAAATAAACCTTAGCTCTCTGTGAAATTTAATGGGTAATCATTAAAGAATTCAAACGTTACGGTAAATTGTTTCTGCTAATTCTTTCTCTTGGTGTAGTTCTCAAGGACATTTTTTCCATATTTTAAAACATCATTGCATTAAAGAGCCCGTTTACTGATTGTATGTCAGCTCTTATATTTATAACTTGAGCAAATTTACGCATTCCTTCTCCTTCCCAAAATATCTTTACACAGATTCCAATCTTTGACCTTCCTTGTTATCAAATGCTATTAGACAATTCCTACCTACCTGCCTGAGATAGAGAAAGAAACTTGAATACTGTCCAGCTTCAGGAAGATATGAAAGAAACACGGTGATGCAGATTAGCAAGACAGTAGAATCTTTTCCAACTTTCTTCAATGACTGGGAATAAGGAGAAAGAGAAACACATAAAAAATAAATAGATACTAATGTTGCCGATGTAATGGGGTATTGGCTTCATTCTTCTGACTGAATAAGGTAGAGATAAGGAAAATAGACTGGATTATAACCTTTAAAAGAAATGCTTCTCTTTTTTTTTTCATAATAAAACTTCTTGAAAGCCATAATCAGCACAGGGTTTTCAGACACATAAATTCACTCTTATTTTTTAAAGTAGTAATATTCAAGTTGCCTGTAAAACTGATAGACAAATAAGTATGCTCCAGCTGTGGGGTCAGTGATGAGTCACTCTCTGATCAGTAACAACTTCTTGAATGTTGAAAAGTCCTTCTTACATTCCTTTCTATGCAGAATTGACTATAATTAAAAGGTGCCTTGGCCATGGGTTAGGAGAGGGGGGTATCATGGGCCCTGGGGGGCTGGGGAGAAGGGAACAGTCAAGATCTAATGGGATGTTTGGTGGTCATGGGGAAGGCTTTTCATTACCTTTCAGTAATGGACACAGGACATGGTAAATATCATCAAAATTATTTAACTGTATCATCTAAATTGTAAACTATACTGTAAATCACTGACAATGTTTAGTTGCTATATTTTGCTATCTGCATAACAGTTATAACAATGCTAACAACCAAAAAAAAAAAAAGGAGGGGGAATTAATATGGGGTGGGGAAGCGGAGGTGGTTTGGTATCTGGGAGTCTCCGGCACCCCGTGTGTGACTTTGCTGTGACCTAAAACTTCTTTGAAAATTAAATGAAAAATTGGGAGACAATGGGGATTGAGAGGAGGAAGGTGTCATGGCACACCAGACATCCGATAACACAGTGATAAAGGGAAGGAAAAAGGGGAAAAAAGAAGAGAGAAAGGAAAAAAATGAATATATATATATATATTTTAAAGGCATTTCCTTTGCTTTTTTGCCCATTTTTTGAATGTCCCAATCCACTAATTATATTTTATTGTGTTTTGTTCTTTGTTTGATTATTTGTTTTTTTTTTCCCTTCTCTCTCTTTTTTTTCTTTTTTTTTTCCCCTGAGTTTCCTTATGTTTGTCTCTTGCATGTAAGCTTATCACACTTGTTTCTTTTTCCTAGTAAGTGTATTTGATTATTTTATGGACTAAATGTTCATGGAGGATTTGGATCACAGAAGGGTTACAATGGGTACTGCGGGGGATTATTGGGGGGAGGGTATCTGGGGGGGGGTTCGTGGGGATTGGTTCAACCGAATATGCATGAAAGATATACAAAATCATTCAAAGGATCGGGGGATGGGGCAGGGTCACGATGGGCGGATAATCACACAATAAATGAGGGAATCTGAATTCCTAGCCTGGAGAGCTCTGCCACAATCTCCAAGGGAGCAGCAATAGTCCTCTGAGTGTAGGGACAGTGCCTGTCAAAATAGGATGACCCACTGATTTTTTTTTTTTTTTTTTAATTGATGACTACCCTTGTGAGTCTTTGCTCTTGTAAATGAGACTTAGCCTGCAGTTGTGGGGTGCCTAAGGGTTGCCACCTGAGAGCCTCCTTGTTGCTCAAATGTGGCCTCGCTCTAAGCCAAACTCAGCATATGATTGCATTACCTTCCCCCCAACGTGGGACATGACTCCCAGGGATGAGCGTCCCTGGCAACGAGGGATTAATACCAAGTGCCAACTGGCAGCTTTTTGCAGTGGCAGTATCGTAGCCAATGAGGTTTATCCGAGGCACGATTATTGCTAATTGAAAACTTTTCCCAAGTGCCAACTGGCAACACAACTGGAAAAAGACCTTGAATAAAAGGGGGAAACGGTAAAGACAAATGAGTTCAAGTGGCTAAGAGACTTCAAAGAGAGTCGGGAGGTCATCCCAGAGGTAACCCTTACGCACACCTCAGTAGGAGCTCATAGAACATCTAAGTGCCTATCACCCCACTCAGTGGGGTTCCTGAGAGCTCCGGAGACACCCTGGTCTTATATAAGGGGGGATAGCCCCAGAGACTGATGCCTTATCAGTGGGTTCTATTTTGTAATCTGTGCTCCTGAGAGTGACAGAATTAGACTCAAATAAGTCCTCCCTGCACATGGTTCACCAGTCCCTTCTATTGAAACCTACATGTGATGCTGGAGTTTCTTAGGTATACTTCCAGCCACTGGAGCCTCCCACCTACCTATGTGCCAGGTGTACATGAAATCTAAGTGGAGCTGCAACTCCTACCCTACAGCTCAATGGACTCATCCAAGTCACCTGGTGAGGAGACAACGATGGGAAATGGCCATCCCAGGGAATGGAGAGGGCCTGCATCTGCAGGCAGGATCATCCCACCCACCATATCCATGGGATATAAGCCCTCTCTCACCTGGAGTTGGAGTGGACATCACCATCCCAGTCGCCTCTGGATTGGGGGAAGAACTATGGACTAGAGTGGACTTGATGGTATTCTCTTGCTCACATATGGTGATTCTTGCAATGCAAGAAATTATAACAATGAGGTGGAGCCAGTGGCCACTTGACAGTTTTTTGGGTAGGGAGGGGATGAGCAGTTGAAATACAGGGGTTTCTTTGGGAGTTGGAGGTTGTCCTGAGTACTGTTGTGGCAATGGATGTAGGCCATTTTAAATCAGCACACACCACTCAGAACTGAGTGGGAGAGAGTGTGGTCTATAGTGTGAACTGTGGTCTATGGTTGGTGGCAAGGCTCCAGGAGGTGTAAGTTCATTGAGGTTGGTGGGCCACACTATGGGAGATGTTTGTGTTGGATGTGGTGGGAGGTGTGGGAGGTGGGCAACATGGGAATCCGAGTGGGTTCCGTATAATATTTTAGGTAATCTAAGCACCTCTTAAAATATATGTATATATATATATAAAAAATAACATTTTTGTAAGCAAATACACATATATGCATATATATTTATATATCATTTTACAAATGTTTGTATGTATTGTGAGAATTTTGATTTTTACCCATAATAAAAAAAAAAAAAAAAAAAAAAAAAAGGTGCCTTGGAGACTGGAGAGTGCTATGGTGCATGCTAGGTCACTATAGCTGTAACCTTTATGTTATTAATAGCAAAAGCAACTAGTATCTATGGAGACCCTGTTACACACTAGATGTTAGAAGAGTTAATTTACATACATTATCCATAATCGTCACAGCAGCCCTGAAAAGCTAGTCACAGGGCTGATTTCCATTCTACAGGGGGATTCTTTGTATACAACCTGACAAGAAAGTGGGAGCGCCCCTGACCAGCTCCCAGACCCATTACCCAGACTCATTCCTGTTCTTTCTCTGAACACATCTTACGGTTTTTCATGTTTTTATTTACCGCAAAAGGGTCTGCTTGTTTCCATGAAATCCGAGCTCCCCAGGAAATGGGCCTCATTTTCTCTGTAAAAGATTCTGGAACAGCTAATAAGATGAAGCAGATATCCAAAAGAGCAACCACCGTGGCCACAAGCACAACGAGGCTGTCTCCATAACTGTTAGACAGGTATGCTCCAATGGCCGGGCTGCTGACCAGACTGGCTGCAAAGGTGGCTGAGACCTGCAGGAAAGCACACTATCATTCAGTCCTATTGGTGGGAAAGCACGCTCTTACTCAGGGTACCATGGGGGGATACTGCAGTCATCTTCTTTGGCTTTAAACAAGACAAAAGTAATGTGTCACCACACAAAATTTAAGAATGAAAGAGAATTCAAGTATTTTGTTTTAAGAATTTGTTAACAAACTATTAACTAATTCAAGAGACCCTGTAGGTCCATAAGAGTGAAAACTAATGATATTAGAAGTAAAAAAATGTGAAAAACTTTCCAATAAATAAAGCATACAATCCTTGGCCTTCTTTAATTGGGAGAATTGGGAATGGGAATATGGAGAGGAGGGGCATGAAAAAGATTTCTATTGGGCTAAAACAAAATCTACAAATTACTCAGGGTCTGTGTTTGAGTCCATCTTTCAAAAAACACTGTTCTGTTTTACCACTTTATTTGTTGATAATTTTATTAGCACCAAGAGAAGGAAAAAACCCTGATGTTCTTAGAAAGAAAAAACTATAACAAAGAAGTACAAAAAAAATTTGTGAAGGGAGATTGAAATATCAGGCTCTGATGTCTGTCATCCTGCACTTCCTAACACCCATACTAAGTACCAGAGATTACAGAGTTAACTATGCCTGCAAGCCTAAGCCATACTGAGCCTCTTCACGGCATCCCTATAAACATGTGGGATGCCTACTTCATATTCTGATACAATCTGAATGTCCAAAAGTAAAAATGGGCAGTCTCCAAATTATGAGCAGATTGAGAGCCAAAAGCCTATGTGTAAATCATTATTCAAACTTCTAATGGATTTAAATGAAACTCCAGAAATCATTACCTATGATTATAATTATGATTCCTGATAAGCCAATGACATTCTTTCTTTATCATCACCCCCCAACAAATATAAAATTACAATGAATTTGAAATCAGTATTATACTGAATATATTATAAAAGCCAATAACAAAAACAACATTTCTGTAGAAACAAAGGTGGAGAATTCCAGTTTGATGAACAGAAATTTGTTTGATATTTATTACATATGTGCCAGAAAAATAAGACAAGGCTCTGGCGCTTGACATTCTCCTACTTTGTTTGAGGAGTTCACGGTAACTACTTAACTACAATAACATGCAATGAATTAAGGGAGCATTGCTGTACTGTCCTCAGGTACTAAGGAAGCATTGCTGCAGAGCCCTCAGGTACTAAGGAAGCATTGCTAAAGGGTCCTTAGGTACTAAGAAAGCATTGCTATAGGTCTTTAGGTACTAAGGGAACAGGCCTACAGTGTCCTCAGATACTAAGGAAGCATTGCAATCTGTAGGGCCCTCAGGTACTAAAGGAGCACAGCTCACTGTCCTCAAGTACTAAGGAAGCATTGCTGCAAGGGCCTCAGGTGAGGGATTCTATGACCTGCCACTCTATAGCAATCAATGTTACATGGTTCTAGAATAATACTAACAATCTCATATCTGCATAAAATAGTTCAATCATTAATTTATTTATTCACAAGAGCTCTCCATTTTCTTAATCCTCTTAGTAATCGTGGATGCAAATTGAGAAGGTACTCAATTATTCAACTTATAAATGAAGAAACCTGCAACAGAAATGGTTAATGGCTATCTTAAATTCACACAGATAAGTTAAGAATTAGAAGTCATTTTCCAATCTTTCAAATTAATCTTTTCTACTAAAATGTATAATCAGAAGAGCTGCTAAATTTCAGCTGAAACTAGTTTTTATAATTCCTCAGAAATTCAAGTATAATCTGTACTGGGTTGAACAGTCTCCCTGCACCCCTCCTCTCCCCACACCCCCAGTTCAAATCTACCCAGAACCTGTGAAAGTGACCTTATTTGAAAACAGGGCCTTTGCAGGTATAATAAAGTTAAGATGAGGTCATACTGGATTAAGACAAGCCCTAAATGCAAAGAAACATGTCCTTATAAGAGGGAAATGTGGACACAGGCAGATACACATGGAAGATGGTCATGTGAAGATGGAGGCAGAGATTAGAGTGATGCATCTACACGCCAAGGAATGGCAAGGATTGCTGGCAAACGTCAGAAGATAGAAGAGGCAAGGAAAGATTCTTCCTTATCACCTGCAAAGAGAGCATGGCCCTGCCAACACCTTGATTTCGGGCTTCTAGCCTCCAGAACTGCGAGAGAATAAATTTCTGTTACCAGTACCATCATACCAGTCTGTGGTACTTTGTTATAGTAGCCCTAGGAAATTAATACAATGTTAATTATTGCTCTGGTTAAAAAATATTAAGTCTATTGTCTTACCCATCCATATGCAGTACTTCGCTCGTGCTCCTGAGTGACATCAGCTACATAGGCAAATATCACAGAGAACGTGACGGAGAAGATTCCAGACACAGAAATCATGGCAAAATACCACCTATAAAAAGATTATTTTTATTACCCAGAGAGGAAGAGTAAAAACACTAATTCTGTCATTGCTCAAAGGGGATTAGAACACACAGTCTAAAAGAATGAAAAAGTAATGGAACTAAGTAAAGTTATATTTTGAAAGGAAACCAACAGAAGAAAAATAAAAAGTTTCTGAATTTCTTAGCTTTAGTTAAGATATATACAGACATACTGTATGTCTTTTAATAAATGCATTTAAAAGAGCTACAGAAAAACAAAGCACAAAAATATTAAGAATCAACATTTCCATCATATACATAGATGCTAAAAAAAAAAAAGCCTCATTAAAATATTAGCAAACAGAATCCTACAGAACAAAATGTGGCATTAATTCCATGGAAAATAAGTATGTTTAAATATTAGAAAATCTATGAATACACTCACCATATTAATAGATCTAAGGATAAAAATAAAATAATCTCCACAGACCTAAGGAGGCCTCTAATAAAATTTGACATCCAATTTTGATTTAAAAAAAAAAAAGGAATATTTTTCAACCTAAAAGCTAGCCTAACAATGATAAAACATCACAAAGCTGCCTTTATATACATGAAGGAAACAAGTGTATAATTATCACTTTTATTTAACATTATTCATTAGTCAATACAATTAGCAAAAGCAAGGAGCAGCATGAAAATTGGAGGAAAGAAGTAAAATGATTTACAGATGGCATTAAAATACCTAGAAAACCAAGCAATAAAAGAAGCCAATTTTGTATAGAAAAAAATACAATAAGGTTTATAGTAATAATGTTTAACAAGAAATGGAGATCTAAAGAAAGAAAATTATTCAACTATTAAGAGGAGCTTTAAAAAAGCCCTAATTTATTGAAAAACCATGACATGTCCTTGGACAGAAAGACTCAGAACCAAAAGGGTATTTTATAAAAACTCATACCTTATAGAAAATAAAACGATTCATTATGAGTACTCTACAAATTTAGACTGTGACAAATGTAGACAATAAAATTCCTATCAGATAATCAAATGAGGATATTTTATCTATTAATAGTGTTTTTTTAAAAAACCAACTTCCTATTCTTCACAGTGGAAAAATATCTCAACAATGGTTATACTGGCCATTCTTCTGGCCACCAGGAAAACAACTAAGTTACAGGTCATGTGCAAATTCCAACCCACAACCTATGCTTCTGCATCTTTGGAAGCTAAACAAATTTTGATTACATATAATACTATTTGATCACTATTTGTCATGCTGAAGGGAAAAAATGAAATCAAATTAAAAGTCACATTATGATTTAGAATAGGCTGTTAATCTTACCATAGTATACACAAAAGTGACTCCTGCCTAGTATGATATAAGCGATATCTACATCAGTGCCCCAAAGTAATGAATGAACTGACAAAAATAAATAAACTTTCAAAGTCAACTGAGTCCAATGATGAGTTCAGAGATTGTCTGCTCCCTCCCAGAACTGAACTCAGGTAGTAACAGTTGCCCTTAGAGCCATGTTTTTATTTCTATTTCTTCCCCTAAGTAAATTATCTTAGACTTAATTTTGTCAGGTCTTCATTTCTCCATTTAAAAAACAGGCATGATGGCACTGCCCAGCCTGGCTTTCAGTATTACTAGAGAGAGAAAGCAAAAACACAGGCATAACTGCTTTGAAATGGTTAACAGTGCTATGTATCTGTACTTATTATTCACATATGATCCAAAACAGTCATGACGGTGGAAGACACTGAACCACTCACCACGGGCTGATTCTCATCAGTGGAATTGGGAAGCAGGTGAAGAAGACTGTGAGGAGAAGAAAGGGCTTCCTCCCCCATACATCAGACAGAGCACCTATGAGCGGGGCACTCAGAAAAGATAACAGGCCCTCATGAAGAAAAAAGAAATAAAGTTTAGATTTATCACTTGATCCCCCAATTACTTAAAATTCTTATTTTCTAAAGGCATTAGAAAATGCATTAGGAATTCTATTTTATTGGTCTCAAGACAGAATTGAAAGCATTAAATGCAAATTTTTAAATGCTATTTTAAAAAATTCTAACAAAAGAAGCCAGAAACTCAATTCATTTTAATAAGTATTGCGTATCTAATATGTTTAAAGTGCTGAGTTAACTGGCACAATGAAGACACCCAAATGAATACACACCTTCTGTCCAAAAAGGGCCTGTAATTTATAGGAATACGATGAGTATGCCTATACAAAATGTAGAAAAGAAAAGTAGATTTGCTGTCACCTAATGTAAAGGTTGAGTTTAGGAAGAAGGAAATAATGCAACTTGAACAACAGAGTTGATGCTCTCTTATTTCTACAGGGTCAGTGGTAATGGCCCCCTTCTCATTTCTGATTTTATTTATTTGCATCTTCTCTATTTTTTTTGTCAGTCTAGCTATGAGTTTGTCAATTTTGTTCCTCTTCTTAAAGAACCAACTTCTGGTTTTATTAATCCTCTCTATTGTCTTTTTTTCTTCCTCAATTTCATTTATTTCTGCTTTAATCTTTGCTATTTCATTCCGTTGGTTGCTTTGGGAATAGTTTGCTGTTCTTTTTCTAGTTCCTCCAGCTGTGTAGTTAGGTCATTGATTTTAGCTCTTTCTTGTTTTTTAACGTAAGCACCGAGGGCTATAAATTTCCCTCTTAACACTGTTTTTGCTGCAGCCCATAGGTTCTATGATGCTGTGTTCTCATTTTCATTTGTCTCAAAATATTTACTGATTTTACTCACAATTTCTTCTTTGACCCACTGATTATTTAAGAGTGTGTTATTTAATCTCTATATATTTGTGACTTTTGCCTTTTTTCCACCTGTTTTTGATTTTCAACTTTACTCCTTTATGATCAGAGACCATGCTGTTTATAATGTTGATTTGCTGAATTTAGTGAGAACTGTTTTTTAATCCAATATATATTCTATCATGGAGAAATATCCATGAGCACTTAAGAAGAATATATATCCTGCTGTTACGGGGTGCAATGTTCTGTATATGTCTATTAGGTTTAGTCCATTTATCATATTATTCAAGTTCTCTATTTCTTTTTTGATCCCCTGCCTAGATGTTCTAGCCAATGCTGAGAGTAGTGTAATAAAGTCTCCAACTATTATCGTAGAGACATCTATTTCTTTCTCCAGGTTTTCCAGTGTTTGCCTCATGTAATCTGGGGCATCCTGGTTAGGTGCATAAACATTTATAGCTGTTATTTCTTCTTGTTGAATTGCCCCTTTTATTAGTATACAAAGTTCTTTCTTGTTTCTAATAACAGTTTTGCTTTTAAAGTCTATTTCATCTGATATAAGTACAGCTACTCCAGCTTTTTTTTGGTTACTGCACACATGGAATATCTTTTTCCAGGCTTTCACTTTCAATCTATTGGTATCCTTGGGTCGAAGGTGAGTCTCTTGTAGACAGCATATAAATGGCTTTTTCTTATCCATCCCACCACTCTGGGTCTTTTGATTGGGGAGTTTAATCCATTAACATTCAATGCTATTACTGTAAAGGCAGTTCTTACTTCACCCATTTTGACCTTTGGGTGTTATCTGTCATATTTTATTTTCACCACTCTTTACACTTGTGGTTATTTTTACGCATATAATCTTCATATCTAGACTCTCTTCCAAGATGCTCTCTCCTGTCTTTTCCCTTCAGGCTGTAGCACTCCCTTTAGTATTTCCTGCAAATCTGGTCTTTTCATTACAAACTCTCTTGGTTTCTGTTTATCTGTGAATATTCTAAACTCCCCCTCATTTTTAAAAGACAATCTTGCCAGATTTAAGATTCTTGGCTGACAGTTTTTCTATTGCAGTATCTTAAATGTATCATACTACTGCCTTCCTGCCTCCATGGTTTCTGATGAGAAGTCAGCACTTAGTCTCATTGGATATCCCTTGTATGTGATGCATTGCTTTTCTCTTGCTGCTCTCAGAATTCTCTTTGTCTTTAGCATTTGACATTCTGGTTAGTATGTGTCTTGAAATAGGTCTATTCTGATTTATTCGGATGGGAGTACCTTGTGCTTCTTCGACATGGACATCTCTGTCTTTCAATAGGGTTGGGAATTTTCAACCATTATTTCTTCAAATATTCCTTCTGCCTCTTTTACCTACTCTTCTCCTTCTGGGATACCTACAACATGCATGTTTGCACATTTGTTGCCATCATTTAGTTGACTGAGACTCTGTTCAATTTTTTCCATTCTCTTCTTCATCTGTTCTTTTGTATGTTCACTTTTGGAGGCCATATCTTCAAGCTCACCAATCTTTTCTTCTCCTCAAATATGCTGTTATATGCCTCTAGTTTAATTTCATTTATCGTTTCTTTCATTCCCATAAAGATATGCTACTTTTCTAGGTATGCTTTCAAATTCTTCTTTTTTTTTTTTTTTTAATTTATTTTTATTGTGGGTAAAAATCAAAATTCTCACAATACATACAAACATTTACAAAATGATATATAAATATATATGCATATATGTGTATTTGCTTACAAAAATGTTATTTATATATATATATATACATATATTTTAAGAGGTGCTTAGATTACCCAATTTAAATCAAATTCTTCTTTGTGCTCACCCAGTGTCTTTTTTTTTTTTTTTTTTTTTGACTATAGTTTACATTATATTTTACACACTATCATGCACAGTTTTGTAGGTTATGACAAAATATATAACGACCTGTATCTGTCATTGCGATGTCATGTTGGACAACTCCAACATCCCGAAAATGCCCCCATATTACACTTATATCCTCCCTTTCCCTCCCCCCCCCCCAGTGTCTTCTTAATATCCTTAAAATCTTTAGCCATTGAATTTAATTTATTAAGGACATTTCTTTGAATATCTATGAGTAATTGTCTCAACTCCTTTGTCATGTGGAGGCTTATCTTTTTCCTTTGATTGGGCGATATCTTCCTGTTTCTTGGTATGGATTGTAATTTTTTGCTGGTGTTTTGGTACCTGGCTTACTAGATATATTTATTCTGGGTGCAGTTTCTCTCTTTAGTTTAGGGCTTTCTTGCCCTTTCTCCCTTGCTGGTTGTGTAGTAGGAGCCAAGGATGCAGTTGGTATTGTGAGTTGTGGAGGCTGAAGCTGCCCATTTTGCCCTAGGAACTGATGAAGCCTCTCCCACCCTTCTCCCCTGCCAGAGGTAGGGATGGAGCTACAGCCTTGTACAGCAATCCAAGCCATGCTGGGTAAGACCATCTGCGTCTGTAGTTGCCCAGGGAGACTAATGAAGCTTCACCTCTTCCTCTTCTCCCTGGGGCGGGGATGGAGCTGCAGGTGTGGGCAGCAAATTAAGCCATGCATGTCGACTAGTTGCCCAGATAGACTGATGTAGCACCAGACCCTTCCTCCCCTACAGAGTTGGGGAAGGACCCTCTGGAGTGCCCAACAATCTAATCTGTGTGGGCCAAAAAGTGCCTGTAGTTGCCTGGAGAGGCTGAGGAAATACCAGTCCCTGCCTATCCTATTGGGGGATGGGAGTGGAGTCACAGGTGCCCAACAGACCAGTCTGTGCAGGTCAAAAGTACCTGCAGTTTCCCAGAGAGGCTGAGGAAATACAGCTCCCTTCCTAGCCTACTAGGGGGCAGGGATGGAGCCACAGATGTCTAACTATTCAGTCTGTGTGGACCAAAAGCACCTGAAGTTGCCCAGTGTGCCTGAGAAAACACAGCTCCCCTCCTATCCTATTGGGGCATGGGGGTAGAGCACTGGTGTCCTACTATTCAGTCTTTGTGGGCCAAAAGTACCTGCGGTTGTCCAGAGGGGAAATACTGTTCCCCTCTTGTCCTATCTAATCCATGTGGGCCAAATACACCTGCAGTTGTCCTGAGAGGCTGAGTGAATACTGACCCTTCTGCCCTTTGGGAGGTGGGGGGTGGAGCCACAGGCACCTCACAGTCCAATTCATGCAGGCCAAAATTGCCTGGAGTTGGCTGAAGAGGCTGAGGAAATACCAGCCCCCTCCTATCCTATGCAGGTGGTGGATGGAGCCAAAGTTACTCAACAAACCAGTCCATGTGGTCTGAAAGCACCTGCAGTTGCCAAGAGAGGCTGAGGAAACACAGCTCCCCTCCTATCCTATTGATAGGAGCCCAGGTGTCTGAATATCCAGACTATGCTGGCCAAAAGTGTATGCAGTTGCCTGAAGAGGGTGGTGCAGGTTTCCCCAGCTTCCTCCCTGCTGGAGGTGGGGCTGAAGCCTAGGCTAGGGCTGCAATTTGATCTGGTGGAAACAAGCTAGCCCCTAGTGTCACTGTGATTTTCAATCAGTTCTGTTTCCCCTCTTGCTGGGGGTGGAGTTAAAATGGTGGCTACCAGCCTCTTTCCGACTCGGATAGGTTCAAACTTTAGCTGTTCTTAGGATTATACTTAAGCCAGCCGAATTTACTAATCATTAGCTGAAGTTGGTTCCTGACTGTCTCTTTCTCCTGTTTTTGGGAAATGGAGTTTCCAACTCCAGCCATGAAACAGCTTGCAAGGCAGCTTGCACCTCCAGGGGAGGATGGGCACTGGCCTCCGTCGTGTGTAGTGCTCTATTCACGAATTTTCATTGAAGATGGGCAGTCTCCTCCTTCCATTCTTTCAAGGATATGGTAGCATGCTCTTCTGGTCTCCTGGGCCCCCCAGCAGGTGTTTTAGATAGCTCTGGGTGATTACTAATTGCCCTGTAGGATGAGCTGACTCTTGGAGCAACTTCCTCTGCCACCATCTTGCCACCCCTCTGTCTCATCACAACTTTTTTTATAGGGCAAAACAAACTCCCTTCTCCTAGTACATATTTCTTCTATTGTAATTTTGACACTCTATTACAATTATTTGCTATTTGTTTATCTTCGCTATTGAATAAGAAATTGAGGCTAAGGTCAAGAGGGATGAGGATTATTTTCATCTCTGTACCCTAGGTACCTAACACAGGGCCTGGTATATATGGACTTCAAAATTGTTTGGTGAACTGAATAAAACTTTTAAGAGAAAATAAAGTCACAAAAGTTTCAAAGTTCTCATAGCTATGAAGAAAAATGAACAGGATTCCAAACCCCTTAATCCAGTGTGTCTCACACCAGGAGAGACATGTAAAATGAAATAAGGGGAGATGGAAGGGAGGACTGAGTGGAGGGAAGACAAGTGAGGAGAAAAGCTTTTTGGTTCCTCTAAAATTAAAAAATAATCCATGCCTCAGGGGTCAAATCTTGTAATTTCTGAGTCAGAGTGGACTTCAACGAAGTCTATTGTCATCTCAAGAAAGAAGATGAGACTGAAGATTAATTTCCTAATTTAGCTTAAGTTCAGAACTAAAACACTATACAAGCAGGGCTCAAATGTAAGACTTATGCCTCTCAGCTCCATAAATTTTCAAAAAGAAAATCCATAAAATTGCTTCAAAATTCTCTAAAAATATCAAGTACCTAAGAAGCTAGATAGTATATAAATGGCCAAGAAAATTATGTAAAGAAATTTAAAAGGGCAAGGCAATAGAAATATCAACCACAAGCACCATTAAAACAGCAACAAATCTTTTCAAGGACAAAAAACTCAGGAAAAGCTTTTGGACAGTTCTGATTTCAGGATATCATACATGCTTTAAAGTATGGAATACATGCCTTTTTTTTTTTTTTTTTTTTTTTTTAAAACAAAGGCTACGAGAAGGCCATGCACTGAAGTTATATATAAAATAATGCCATTTGTATAGAAAAGAAGACATTTCCTTCTAGATAATGGATTTAACTTGTAATTTAATCCATCCTTCAATTATATTATTTAAATAAAATCATCAGTGACAATAATAGATATTGAAACTATCCTGAGAGAATGAATCTACTTTTCTAATAAGGTGCTAAAATACCATTAAAAAATGTACCTCTTTGGAAAACTTATATTTTCTAAAATTCAAAAACTTTCTCCTGTCCCAAAGTTGTTTTTTCACTATCCAAATTGGTCTTAGAGCCCATCAGACCACATTATCAGAGTTACAGCTAAGCAGGGCACTTTGTACTTTGACTGACTGGACAGGTGCTTCATTAGTCCTAAAGTTACAAAGCACAATTTGCAAATGAGAATAAAATGTTTAAAAATTAAAACCAGACTGACATCAATGCCTTGGTCTTTATCCGAAATACTCAACATTATGCAACCATGGCCTGATGAGCATTGGATAAAACATGGTATGTAGACCTCAGGATGTGAAGAGCAAAATTAACCAACAGTTAAGCACAGCCATTTTGGTTATAATTAGCTTCCTATTCCATGCAGATGTTTAAGGTGGCATAATTAACTGGTCAGTAATTCTGACATGGACTTATAAGTTCTGATTTGACAAAAGAGCAATTAAAGTTTATTGTTCAATTAAAAACAATTATTCAATAAACTTTTTTAAAAAAAGATTTATTTATTTATCCCACCCCCAGTTATTTTGCGCTTGCTGTCTGCTCTCTGTGTCCATTCATTGTGTGTTCTTCTGTGTCTGCTTCTCTTTAGGCAGCACCGGGAACCGATCCTGGGACCTTCCAGAGTGGGAGAGAGGTGCTCAATCTCTTGTGCCACCTCAGCTCCCTGTCTGCTGTGTCTCTTATTGTCCTCTGTGACCCTTTTTGTTATGTCATCTTGCTGTGCCAGCACTCTGAGCAGGCCAGCACTCCGCATGGGCCAGCTCTCTGCTCAGGCCAGCTCACCGTTCACCAGGAGGCTCCGGGAAATGAAACCTGGACCTCCTATATGGGAGCCCAATTGCTTGAGCCACATTCATTTCCTGTCAATAAACTTTTTAAAAGTACACAGAGAATAGCAAATACAGCTTACTTGGAGCAAACACATATATATATTTTACATATATATATATTTGTGTGTGTGTGTGTGTGTGTGTATATATATATATATGCATGCAATATATATATGTATTTTTTTACAATAAAAAATGTATTTTTTATAACCAACACAAAAGGCTTCAAGGCTTCAGCATATATTTCCCTTAACATATGCAGTTGGCAAAAAAATATTGACTAAAATGGTTTGGGTCAATATCTTTAAAAAGTTTTAAAAAGCTAAAAATAGTTTTTTAAAATTTACTTCAAATATTATAATAAACTTGCAAATGAGTTCGAGGGAGCAACAGGACCACTGAAGTAAAATAAAGTACATAGTCATTTAAACACTTGAGAACATTTTTCCATGAAAGAGTTCACATATGATAATTTTTCAGTTTGTCTTGGTGGGTGGAGATCCACACAATAACTGACGGAATATTGAATTTCCATCCTGGGGAGTCCTGCTAAATTCTCTAATAGAGTGGCAAGAATCTCTAGAGTACATGGACAGTACCTAGCAAAGGGGGACAGACCAATATGCTAGGCCCTTGATATGGATGCTTGAACCCCGTTCTTGTGAAACTGAAACTCAGCCTAGTAATATATATTGCCTAAGAGTTACCTCCTTAAAGCCTCTTTGTTGCTCAAATGTGAACTCTCTCTAAGACAAACCACAGCATATAAATGTACTACCTTCCTCCCCCCCCCCCCCGGCATGGGTCATGACTCCCGGGGATGAGCCTCCCTGGCAGCAAGGGATATTACCAAGCACCAACTAGTGATGTACTTGGAAAAAAAGACCCTGACCAAAAGGGTCTTTTATTAAAAAGAAAAAAACAAGAGTTTTTATGGCTAAGAGATTTCAAAGTGAGTTGGGACATCATTCCAGAGGTTTTGCTTATGCATGTCTCAGGAGGATTTCTGAGACTGCCACAGTAAACAGTGCTTCAAGCAGGGGTGCTCCTGAGGGCTCTAGAGACATCTAGACACTACAGGCAGGGCAGACAACCCCAGGAAATCAGCACCCCTTCGGTGGGCTTTACTTTGGAATATATGATAACCTATCCCCCCCAACGTATCAGAATTAGGCTCATTTATAATGTTCCTACAAATGGTTCTTCTGCTCATTTTATTTGAATCTATAATTAGGACTATACCTGTTAAATATATGTTGCAGAGACTTAAATCTTCTGGCTGTTCATATGCCAGTTGAGCTCTGAATCTCAGAAGAGTTGCAGCCAACACCAGTTCATTGGACTTACCCAGGACAACTAACAAAAGGATGATGATGGAGAAGCAGATTTGGCTAAAGCAATTGAGCCCCTGCTTCCCACACGGGAGGTACCAAGTTTGGTTCCACGTGCCACATGAAGACAAAGAAACAAACAACAAGCAAACAAATAAGAGAACCAACTCGGGAGAGCTGATGTGGCTCAGTGGTTGTGCGCCAGCTACCCACTTAAGAGGTTCCAGGTTCAATCCAGGGCCCTGGTACCTCAAAAAGTGAAAAAAAAAAAAAAAAAAGATGACGGACAACACCCATCATCCCCCAAAACAGATAGTATCTATAGCAACAAGCAAGACAGTTCCATCCATCTCCCCATGGGATCTAAGTCCCTTCTCAATAGGAAGGAGAGTGGGCATCACCATTCTCAAATTCTCAAGATTGAGGAATGAACAAACCTAAGATGGGAATGCAATTATGGACTAAAGTAGACTTATTATTATTCTAGTAATGGAAGAACTTCTAACACTGATATAAAGGGAGTGGTCATCAGCTTCTGAGGGGAGGGAGAGGGAAGAATAGGTGTAAGATGGGATATTTTGGGGACACTGAAACTGTTATGCATGATATTGCAATGATGGATACAAGTAATTTTACATTTTGTCAAAACCTATAGAATTGTGCAGTGCAGAGTGTAAATCATAATGTAAACTATACACCATGCTTAGCAGAAATGCTTCAATATGTGTTCATCAATTTTAACAAATGAAACTATAACAAATAACCCTGTACCTGAACTTCTTCAGAACCTATTTTATAAGAACAATTTTCTAGAAATGGAATTACTTTGTTAAAAGATATGAATACATTTTCTCTTTAACAAATGGTGCTAGAAAAACTGGATATCCACTTGTAAAAGAATGAAATAGGGCCTGTACCTATCACCACATAGAAAAAAATAATTCAAAATGGATCAATAACTTAATATACAGTATTTGTCCTTTTGTGTCTGGCTTGCTTCGCTTAACATAATGTCCTCCAGGTTCAACCATGCTGTCATATGCATTACGACTTCATTTCTTCTTACAGCTGCATAATATTGCATCGTCTGAATAGACCACAGTTTGTTTATTCATTCATCTGTTGATGGACACCTGGGTTGTTTCCAACTTTTGGCAATGGTGAATAATGTTGCAATAAACATCAGTGTGTAGATGTCTGTTCATGTCACCGCTCTCAGTTCTTCTGGGTATATAGCCAGTAGTGGTATTGCAGGATCACGTGGCAAGTCTCTATTCAACTTCTTTAGGAACTGCCAAACAGTCCTCCACAGTGGCTGCACCACTCTGCATTCCCACCAAAAGTGAGTAAGAGTTCCTATTTCTCCACATCCTCTCCAACACTTGTAGTTCTCTGTCTTTTTAACAGTGGCTGTTCTGATGAAATGGTGCAAAATGATATCTCATTGTAGTTTTGATTTGCATTTCCCTAATCACGAGTGATGTTGAGCATTTTTTATGTGTTTTTTTTTTCCTGCCATTTGTATTCCTTCTTTGGACAAATGTCTATTCAAGTCTTTTGCCCATGCTTTAATTGGTTCATTTCTCTTTTTATTGTTGAGTTGTAACATCTTTTCATATATCCATATCCTGGATATTAAACCCTTATCAGATATGTGATTTCCAAATATTTTTTCCTATTGAGTTGGCTGCATTTTCACCCTTTCGACAAAGTCCTGTGAGGTTCAAAAGTGTTGAATTTTAAGGAGGTCCCATTTATCTATTTTTTCTTTTGTTGCACATGCTTTGGGTGGAAGGTCCAAGAAACCACCACTTACTACCAAGGTCTTGAAGATGTTTCCCTACATTTTCTTCTAGTAGTTTTATGGTCCTGGCTTTTATATTTAGATCTTTGATCCATTTTGAGTTGATTCTTGTATAGTGGGTGAGATAGGGGTCCTCTTTCATTCTTTTGGTTATAGATATCCAGTTCTCCCAACACTATTTGTTGAAGAGACTGTTTTTTCCCATTAGCTTGGTAGGTTTGTCAAAAACCAGTTGACTGTATAAGTGAGGGTATATTTCTGGGTTCTCAATTCTATTCCACTGAGCGATGTGTCTATCTCTATGCCAGTAGAATGCTGTTTTGACCACTGTAGCTTTGTAATATGTTTCAAGGTCAGGCAGTGAAATTCCTTCCGCGTTGCTCTTCTTTTGTAGAACGCTTTTGGCTATTCGGGTGCACTTACCCTTCTATATGAATTTGGTAATTGACTTCTCTAATTCTGTAAAGTAAGCTGTTGGGATTCTGATTTGTATTGCATTGAATCTAGAAACAGTTTTGGTAAGATTGACATCTTCACAATATTTAATCTTCCAATCCATGAACATGGATTGTCTTTCCATTTGTTTAGGTCTTTTAAAATTTCTTTTAGCATTGTTTTATAGTTTTCTGCATATAGTTCCTGTACTTCTTTGGTTAAATTAACTCCTAGGTATTTGAGTCTTTTTGTTGCTATTGAAAATGGAATTTTTCCCCTGATTTCCTCTGTGGGTTGTTCAGTACTAGTGTACAAAAATATTACTGATTTTTGCGTGTTGATCTTGTATCCAGCCATTTTGCTGAACTCATTTATTAGCTCAAGTAGCTTTCTCGTGGATACGTCAGGGTTTTCTAAGTACAGGATCAAGTCATCTGGCAAACAGTGAGAGTTTTACTTCCTCTTTTCCTATTTGGATGCCTTTAATTTTTTTTTTCCCTTGTGTAATTGCCCTAGCTACAACTTCTAGTACAACACTGAATAACAATGGTGACAGTGGGCATCCTTGTCTTGTTCCCAATCTTAGAGAGAAAGCTTTCAACCTTTCCCCATCGAATATGATGTTGGCTGTGGTCTTTCATATACGCCTTTCATCATATTGAAGAAATTCAATTCTCATCTTTTGAAGTGTTTTTACCAAAAAAGGATGCTGGATTTTGTCAAATGCCTTTTCTGCATTGATTGAGATGATCATGTGTTTTTTTTCCTTCAATTTGTTAATGTGGTGTATTATATTGATTCATTTTCTTATGTTGAATCAGCCTGGCATACCAGGAATAAATCCCACTTGGTCGTGATGTGTAAGTCTTTCGATATGCTATTGGATTCAATTTGCAAGTATTTTGTTGAGAATTTTTGCATCTATGTTCATTAGAGAGATTGGCCTTTAATTTTCATTTCTTGTAGAATCTTTATCTGGCTTTGGTATTAGGGTGATGTTGGCTTCATAAAATGTGTTGGGTAATTTTCCCTCCTCTTCAATTTTTGGGAAGATTTTAAACAGGATCGGTGTTAATTCTTTTCAAAATGCTTGGTAGAATTCACCTGTGAAGCCATCTGGTTCTGGACTTTTCTTTGCTGGGAGATTTTTGATGACAGATTCAATCTCCTTAAACGTGATTGGTTTGTTAGGTTCTTGTATTTCATTTAGCATCAGTGTAGGTTGGTTTTGCATTTCTAGAAATTTATTCATTTCACCTAGGTTGTCTAGTTTGTTGGTATATAGTTTCTCAAAATATCCTCTTATGATTCTTTTTATTTCTGTGGGGTCATTTGTAATTTCCCCCCTTTCATTTCTGATTGTATTTATTTGCAACTTCTCTTTTTTCCTTTTGGTAGTCTAGCTAGGGGTTTGTCGATTTTATTGATCTTCTCAAAGAACGAGCTTTTGGTTTCGTTGATTTTCTCTATTGTTTTTCTGTTCTCATTTTCATTTATTTCTGCTCTAATCTTTATTATTTCTTTCCTTCTGCTTGCTTTGGGATTGGTTTGCTGTTCTTTTTCTAATTTCTCTAGTTGTTCAGTTAAATCTTTGAGTTTAGTTCTTTCTTGTTTTTTAATATAGGCATTTAGGGCTATAAATTTCCCTCTCAAGACTGCCTTTGTTGTATCCCATAAGTTTTGATAGGTTGTGGTCTCATTTTCATTTGTGTCAATATATTTACTGATTTTACTTGCAATTTCTTCTTTGACCCACCAATTATTTAGGAGTGTGTTGTTCAGTCTCCACACATTTGCGAATTTACTTTTTTCCTGTCTGTTATTGATTTCTAGTTTCATTCCATTATGATCTGAGAAGGTGCTTTGTATAATTTCAATCTTTTTATATTTATTGAGAGCTGTATTGTGACCTAACATGTGGTCTATCCTGGAGAAAGATCCATAAGCACTTGAGAAGAATGTATAACCCGCTGAGTTTGGATGCAGTGTTCTGTCTATGTCTGTTATGTCTAACTTACTGTTCAAGTTCTCTGTTTCCTTGTTGATCTCGTCTAGTTGTTCTATCTAATGATGTGAGTGGGGTGTTGAAATCTCCAACGATTATTGTAGAAATATCTATTTCTCCCTTCAGTTTTGCCAGAGTTTGTCTCATATATTTTGGGGTGCCCTTGTTAGGTGCGGAGATATTTATGACTGTTATATCTTCCTGGTGGATCGCCCCTTTTATTAATATATAATGGCCTTCTGTATCTCTTATAACTTTTTTGCATTTAAGTCTGTGTTGTCTGATATTAGTATAGCTACCCCTGCTCTTTTCTGGTTACTATTCGTGTGGAGTACCTTTTTCCAACCTTTCACTTTCAGCCAGTTTGTATCCCTGGGTCTAAGGTAAGTTTCTTGTAAGTAGCATATGGATGGCTTATGTTCTTTTATCCATTCTATCAGCCTGTATCTTTTGATTGGGGAGTTTAAGCCATTCATTTTCAATGATATTACTGTAAATGCACTATTTACTTCTTCCATTTTATTCTTTGGTTTCATATGTCATCTTGTTTTTGTCTGTCTTTTTACTCATTTGGTTATCCTTTTTGCTATTCTTTCTTCTATACTCTCCTCCAAGCCTCTCTCTCCTGTCTTTTTCTTTGAGGTTCTAAGGCTTCCTTTAATATTTCCTGCAAAGGTGGATTCTTTTTTGCAAACTCTCTGAGTTTCTGTTTGTTTTTGAATATTTTTCACTCACCTTCATATTTGAAGGACAGTTAAGCTGGATAAAGAATTCTCGGCTGGCAGTTTTTCTCTTTCTGTTTCCTAATTATATCATACCATTGTCTTCTCACCTCCATGGTTTCTGAAGAGATATCTGTCCTAAGTCTTATTGGACATCCCTTGTATGTGATTGTTTGCCTCTCTCTTGCTGCTCTGGGAATTTTCTTGTTATCTTTGATATTTGACATTCTGAGTAGTATGTGTCTTGGCATAGGTCTATTTGGATTTATTCTGATTGGGGTACGATGTGCTTCTTGGACATGTAAGCTCATTTCTTTCATGAGAGTTGGTAAATTTCCAGCTATTATTTCCTCAAATACTCTTTCTGCCCCCTTTCCCATCTCTTCTCCTTCTGGAACTCCCATGACACGTATGTTATTGCATTTTGTGTTGTCATTCAACTCTCTGAGTCCCTGCTCAATTTTTTTCCATTCTTTTCTCTCTCTGTTCTTCTCTCTCTTCAATTTTAGCTGCTCTGTCTTCGTATCACTTATTCTTTCTTCTATCATTTCAAGCCCGCTTTTGTATGCCTCAAATGTGTTTCTTATCTCACCAATTTTGTCTTTCATTCCAATGAGCTCTCTTACTTTTCTGTTCAGGTTTTCAAATTTTTCTTTGCGTTCGCGGAATGTCTTCTTGATGTCATTTATCTCTTTAACTATATTGTCTTTCAACTCATTAATTTGATTTTGGAAGTTTGTGCTCATCTTGGTGATTAGTTCTCTCAAATTCTGCATCTCTTCTGGGACTTTGATGTATTCCTTTTCTTGGGCCATGTCTTCTATTTTCTTAGTATGGCTCCTAATTTTTTGCTGGTGTTTAGGCATCTGATTAGGCTGTAGTTTACTCAGATGCTCAATCTCTTTCTCTTTTTTAGGGATTTAGTGGCAGGAGGCTGTGAGTTACCACAGCTCTTTGATTTTTGGCTCGACTTGTATTGTTAGGATTTACCTGCTGGTTGCTCAAAACTGTGCACTGGACCCAGTAATTGGTTGTAGAGTCGCTTCCTAGTGCCTTGGGCAGGGAGGCTATATAGGCCAGAAAAAGCCTCTCCTACTTATTTTCACTTTTCTTGTGTACACTTCCTTGGTCTGCCAGGAGATGGCGATCTTTGGCAGCTCTCAATTCAATGCTTGGTCGGAGTGTAATTGCAACACAGACAACATCAATGTGATAGAGCTTCCTGTCTGGAGGCTAGGAGCCTTGTAATTCAAACTTTCTCTCAGATAGTTTTCCAGCCTTCTCTGGTAGCCCCTTCCCTTTTCCCAGCTAGGAGATATTTCCACTCCCCTCTGAGTCCTCAACAATCAGTCCCTGTTATGTATATCTTTAGTCCCTTGCAGGCTCCAAGGCAAACAATGGCCCAGCCCCACCTGGCCTGGAAGGGCTCTTGGGACACAAACCAATTTTGTGGGTCAAAAGCCGAGTCAGCCTTAGGCTGTGTCTCTCTCTCTCCCCTTTCCTGGGAAGTCCTCAACAGTTAATCCAGGCTAGAAGAGAGGGAGATTGCAGGGGTAGGATTTCTCCAGTCCTTAGCCGGTTCCCAGGGCAAACCACTGTGTGGTCTCACCAGGCTTGGAAGGGTTCATGGGGTACAGCAGACCAAATCTGTGGGTTAGAAGCTAAGTCAGCTTTAGGCTGTGTCCCTCTCTCTCCCCTTTCTTGGGGTGGTAGATCCCTTGAGTCACCTCTGTCTGTAGTCGCAGGCCCAGAAGCCAGAGAATTCTAAAGAGTCTTTAGTGTGGGGGAGGGTGTTGGCAGCCGCCACCGCCACTGGTTCCAACTCACGGTTCTGTCGTCGCAATTTCCCTCTTCTGTCCCTCTCTCCTCTGGGTGGTGTGCAGCCTCCACCTGCTGTCCTAAACCCTAGAAGATCTTTTTCGGGGCTGTTTCAGCCTATCCTCTAGCTATTTTACTGGAGAAGAGATTACCATGTCTTACTAGTCCACCATCTTCTAATAACCTAAATATAAGACCTTGGATTTGGCAATAGATTTTTGGATTTACACTAAAACCACAAAAAACAACAAGAAAATAGATAATCTGGATTTCATCAAAATTAAAAACTTTTCTGCATCAAAGGACATTATCAAGAAAGTGAAAAGACAGCCTATAGAATGGGAGAAAATTGCTGCAAATCATATATCTGGTAGAGGTTTAATTTCCAGAGCCTATAAAAAACTTCTACAAGTTTGAGACAGACAAATCAATTAAAAATGGGCAAAGGACTTGAATAGATACTTCTCCCAAGAAGCTACACAAATAGCCAAAAAGCACATGGAAAAATGCTCAGTATCATTAGCCATTAGGGAAATACAAGTAAAATCATACCACTTCACATTCACTAAGATGCCTATTATTAAAACAAACAAAAAATGAAGTAACAGGTGTGGCGAGGATGTGGAAAAGTGGAAGCCTCATGCATTGCTGGTGGAAATGTAAATAGTGCAGCTGTTTGGAGTTTCTCAAAAAGTTAAACCATATGACCCAGCAATCCCACTTCTAGGTATATACCCCAAATAATTAAAAGCAGAGACTAAAAAGACATTTGTACACCAACGTTCATAGCAGCATTATTCAAAATTGCCAAAAGGTGGAAGCAACCCAAGTGTCCAAAAACAGAACAATGGATAAAGAAAAACAAAATGTGGTATATACATATAATGGAATATTATTCAGTCATAAAAAGGACTGAGGTTCTCATGATTGCTAGAACATGTATGAAACTTGATATCATGATGTTTTGTCAAACAAACCAGACATTAAAGGACAACTATTGTATGAGTACACTTACAACAAATAAGGAGAAAATACAAATTCACGCTAGGGGCAGCAAAAGAGGGAAAGTGGGAGTTACTGTATAATGAGTACACAGTTTGTATTTGGGGTGACAAAAACATTTTGGTAATATAAGGTGGTGATGAAGAAAAACATTGTAAATATAATTAATGCCACTGAACTGTACACTTAAAAATGGCTAAGATGGCAAACATTTTTGATATATATATAACATAAAAAACAAAAAGAGCAAAAGAAAAAAAAAAAAACATATATACAGACATATCTCAGAGATATTGCGGGTTTGGTTCCAGACCACTGCACTAAAGTGAGTCATATGAACATTTTGGTTTCCCAGTGCATATAAAAGTTATGTTTACACTATACTGTAGTCTATTAAGTGTGCAGTAACATAATATCTAAAAAAATCAATGTACATATCTTAATTAAAATGTGACAGAGACATGACGTGAGCACAAACTGTTGGGAAAATGGCGCTGAAAGACTTGTTCAACATAGGGTTGCACAAACCTTCAATCTGTAAAAAATACAGTATCTGCAGAGTACAATAAAGCGAAATGCAATAAAACGAGGTATGCCTGTATATACATATGTATATGTATGTTACCATAACAAAAAATTTTAAAGATATGAATATTTTTAAGGCTTTTAAAATATTGGCTTCCATTTGAAAGGTCTACTACTTTATTCTTCCCTCAGCAGTACAATTTACTGCACACTGAACAAATAGATCTTGTCAGTTTAAACCCTTTACCAGTCTAATATGTGAAAATACGATCTCATTTTAATTTGGGATTCTTTGCTTACTAATGCTAAACTTATTGTTTTTCATTAACAACTTTTACAAATATTTTTTACATGAACATCTTTTACAAATGGCTGGCTTACATCCTACTTTGCCATTTGATATCAGTCATTTTAATGGTTTAACTCTGAGAAAACTTCATGCCAAGAATAGTAATCCTCTTTCTGTTACATATGTTGTAAATAGTATTTTGCCATTTGTCTTTTAATTTTCATTGCATAGTTTTTTTAACTTACAAAGTTTAAAATACTGAGGTAATTGACTCCATCTTTTAATCCTTCCTCAGACTGATAAGAAAAACAGCTACCAATAATTCCTGATAATAGTTTTGTTTTGCATATTTTATTTTTTGGTAACTTTTATTGCATATTTAGCACATAAATGCACTGTGCTAATAGCTTTACACATACACTCTCATTTAATCTTCACAATCACTATTAGAAAGGTATTTTTATCCTTCTCATTTCATGAAAAATGAAACTAAAGTATAGGTAAGTTAAATTATTTGACCAAGGAAACACTGGGATGAAGAGCAGGAATTTAAAGCTAAAGCTATTGGAATCCATATTCATTCCACTGTGGTCATTTGCATATTAAGAAATTTTAATAGAACTATGCCTTGTTATAGGGTTCTATCTTTACACTCCGACCCATGAGATGATAAATAATTGATGACATATTTATCAGTAAGTCCTTGTTCAAGCCCTTGAATCAAATCCAAATCTCTTTTTGTGCGTTTTGTTTTTTCAGGATAACACTGTAGATGTTCCTAGGTGAAAGTACAGCATGTTGCCAGGCTTTAGGGTCTTGTTGGTTTTATTTTGCAGAACCAGACTGAAACATTTTACATTAGCTATTCCACAAGACAAAAGATTTATGGAGTAAACTCCTCCAAGAATATGTGGTAAGAATAAACTTATATGCTATGTTTTTATCAATGATCTCTCTCATTTATTTAGTTTTCCTTTTTCTACAGTCTGCTCACAAACTCACACTGAAATGATCTCATATCAGATTCTCAATGATATTCCTCTTCCTCTCAATGAGCACTAAAAACTTCTTGTTTCAACCTTTATTTAAAAATTGCTCTATTTTATAAATGTTATTAATGTTAGCATCTTAAAATCATTTTTGAAAATAGGCAAAGAATATATAATATTTGTTACAATTAATGTTGTTCAAAGTTGTTAATTCAGCAAATTCCTACTGCTGAATTCAGCAAATTCCTATGGTGTAGTAAAATTAAGTGTGTTGTTCAGCACAAAGTAAATTATATACAGATAGACATTTTTTAAGCTGGGAAGGGCAAAATAGACCCTATTTCCATGTTAAGACTAAGTAAGTCAAGTGGGTGAGAACTCAGAAAGCTATGGCTAAAACACCAGACTTGCCAAAAAAACTAGTCACTAAATCATGATGCTCCTTCTCTCTCAATCGCAAAGTCTCTATCTAAAAAGAAGACAGTAGCATGTGTCTACTTTATTCAGTTAATAAGCAGAGCAATAAAAAGTTCAAATAATCAAACACATTATAAATAGCTGTGTACATCTTAATAAAAAGGAAATAAAGTGTATTAAGTTTTCACACTGCTTTTACCAGTAAGCCATTCTATGACTTATGGATTTGTGTTGTACTTAGTTTTGACTTTGGTAGCTGAGCTTAAGAATCTATATGAAGGTCTCCAGAAGAAATAGTAATGGTTCCTCTAAGTCCCATGTAAACCTCTTGAGTTAAATTACTAACAATTACTGGCTTTAGTTCATTGTGAACCATGCAAAAATTGTTCTTACCTTTACACCTTGAATTAGACCATTCATGAGGAATGTGTGCTGAGGAAATGTTTCATGTAGAACCTATAAAAAAAGTAAACAAACATCAAGACAAATTCAAATACAAATTAAAGAGGAAGACTTATTCCTCTGTTAAAGGCAGATTAGATAAATAAAATCAGCCCTATAATGAAAATTTAAAAACATGAATGAAATATGAAAAATATCTTAAAGTATGAAAAGCTAGTAAGATAATAGGCAAAAATCTAAAGTAAGGTGAAAATCCAAAAAGGTAAACAATTACAACTGCAGCAAAAATAAGTTACTGATTGACTATACATCTGAACCACCAACAACTTTAAGCTCACGCACCAAAGAATTATACAAATTCAGGTATGGCCCTGTAGCCAGCTTCATTCACCAAGGTAGCCCAGGAAATCCCAAGCTTTGAATTTGGGTTATAGTGATTCTAGACTGGTAGTACCTCCAGATGCTTAGGAGAAAAACACCAAAATCATCTCTGAAGAGAGAATCATGCAGGCTTCAAACTGACCAACATATATTCTTTCAAAGACAATGACAAGCACAAATTCAAAGATAACCAGATACAAAAGGAAATAAGAAACCATGAGCATAAAAGAGCCAAAATAAACATACACATGCACAAAACAAAAAACCAACCAACCAACAAAACAAAAAAAAGTCTCACAAAAAACAAAAAGAAGAAATATACTATCAAAGATTTCCATTTCTGGAATTACTCATCACAGACTTTAAAATGAATATGCTTACTATATTCCAAGATATAGAAGTAAAGCTTGAAACTCTTAAACTAAAAATTGTAAAGAAAGAAAAAAAAAGTATATCACATATTAAAAAGAACAAAAAGAAAGTTCATTATGGAAAAATATACTAACTTTAAAAAAAACAATGGATATGTTTAACAGAAGATTAGACACAGCTAAAGAGAGAGTTAATGAACTGAAAACAGGTCAAAAGAAGCTATGTAGAATGCAGCATGGATAGACAAAAAGAATATAAACGAATAAAAGACTCAATAAGAAATGACTGAATAAGAATGACTCAGGGAAGCAGATGTGGCTCAAGTTGTTGGGCTCCCATTTACCATATGGGAGGCCCCAGGTTTGATTCTTGGGTCCTCCTGGTGAAGGCAAGCAGCCCATGCAGCGCAATGAGCTGACAGCCTGCGTGGCACGGTGAGCTGGCGCAGCAAGATGACTCAACAAAGGGAGACAAGCAGACACAGAAAAAACGCAAAGCAAATGGACACAGTAAGCACAAGCAGCAAGGGGAGTATAAATAAATAAAAAATAAATCTTTAGGGAAGCGGCTGTGGCTCAATCAGTGGGGCTCCCGTTTGCCATATGGGAGGCCCCGGGTTCGGTTCCCGGGGCTTCCTGGTGAGGGCAAGCCCGCCCGCACGGCGTGGTTGGCTGACCCGGCGAGCACGGGCAGCAAGGGGGGGATAAATGAATAAATAAATAAAAATCTTTAAAAATAAATAAATAAATAAATAAATCTTTAAAAAAAAAGAATGACTTGATAAGAAGTCTCAATAAGGAAGTCTGAGGCAAAACTATTATTAAGAATTATTGGTGGCTATTTTTCTTATCACTTTGAGGAAGGATTTTTTTTTTTTTTTTAAGGAAAATAATTCATAAAGGAAAAGACTGAGTCAGTTACATCAGTATTTTAAACTTTATAAGTAAAAAAACTTCACAATGAAAATTAAAAGACAAATGACAAAATGTTATTTACAACATATATAACAGAAAGAAGATTACTATCCTTGACATGAAATTTTCTCAAAGTAAAACCATAAAAATGACTGACATCAAATGGCAGAGTAGGATGTAAGCCACAAGATGTTCATGTAAAAAAATAAGTTTAGCACTAGTAAACAAAGAATCCCAAATTAAAATGGGATAGAATTTTCACATATTAGCCTGGTAAAAGGTTTAAACCGACAAGATCTATTTGTTCAGTGTGCAGTAAATTGTGTCCTCAGGCACTGCTGAGGGAAGAATAAAGTAGTAGACCTTTCAGATGGAAGGCAGTATTTTAAGAGTCTTAAAAATATTCATATCTTTAAAAAATTTTGTTATGGTAACATGCATAAACATATGTCTGTACAGGCATACCTCGTTTTCTTGCATTTCACTTTGTTGTGCTTCGCAGATATAGTGTTTTCTACAAATTAAAGGTTTGTGCAACCCTATGTTGAACAAGTCTTTCGGTGCCATTTTCTCAACAGCTTGTGCTCACTTCATGTTGCTGTGTAACATTTTAATTAAGGTATGTACATTGATTTTTTTTCAGACATAATGCTATTGCACACTTAATAGACTACAGTATAGTGTAAACGTAACTTTTATATGCACTGGGAAACCAAAATGTTCGCACGACTCGCTTTAGTGCAATGGTCTGGAATCAAACCCACCATATCTGAGGTATGTCTGTATATATACACATTTTTTAACCCAGCAAAAACTCTAAGAGTTCACTACCTTAATAACTTGAACTAAATGAAAAAATATATGTATTTTTTTCTTTTGGATGAAGGAAAATATCTAGATGTAAGATCAGAGATGCAAAATGAAAAAGAAAAAAAAGGTAAATAAAACAAACACTGATGCTAAAAAACAATAATAATGTGTCTTGTAGGTTTTCAATTGTACAGAATTAAAACACAATATTGGCATTAATGAGGGAATAAAGTATTCTAAAGTCTTTATTACGCTGGAGAAGGGTAAAGATATTAATATTAGACTTTGATAAGTTTACATGTTGCAATGCCATCATAACCACTAAAATATGAATAGAATAGAAAACTTCCAATCTGATAGAAGAACAATAGAATTAAAAAACTACTCAATCCAAAAGACAGCAACAAGGAAAGAAGAAAAACTTAGATGTGTGGTACAAAGTACAAAATAATATGGTAACTGAATTTTAAAAGACTACATCACTTAAAAGACAAAGAGATGTACTCTAAAACCAAATTTTGGAAAGGATGTAGATGAACAGCATCTCTTATACACTGCTGGTAGGAATCAAAATTAGTACAATCACTTTGAAAACACAATTTAGCAAAACCTTATTAAACTGAGCTTTTGTATACCTGTGGTCCAAAACCCCAAAAGAAAATCATGCACATAAATACCACAAGAAATATACAAGAATGTTTACAGCAGCAGTGTTCAAACAATGAAAACACTGCAAATTCAAATGCCCTTCAACAGAAAAATGGAAAAATGAACTGTGTTAAAATTGCACAACAGAAAAAAAAAAAAGGCAGGTCACAGAAGACTAAGTATTATACCTATGATAACCTTTTTATACATTCAAAAATAATTGAAGTTTAATAAATCACTTAGACATATATATGCATATATATATGTTTATGTATATAATATGCAGTAAAACTGTAAAATAAAAATGAAGTAAATGATAGACACAAAATTCAGAATTGTGGTTACCTCTTGTAGGAGGACGACAGTAGGGGAAAGGGATAGGCAAAGAGGATATATAGGTAGATATAAATTGTTGTCAATGCTCCACTACTTGGGTTGAGTCTGGGTTAACAGGCAGTCAATACATTCATAAAAAAATTAAAAAAAAAAATTTAAACAAGGGGACCATGGATAGACCCATGATATTTGTGTATCATGTAAAAAGGACATACATACTGATGTATCATGTAACAAGTGCTGATTAATCTAATTCTATGTACCTATAAATTACAAAAAGGGAGAAGGGTGGATAATCCTGATGGAGCAGCTGTCCCTTGTTCTTAGACAGGTTATAAGCAAACATTTCATTTCCACAGCTTTTCAGAAAAAATGAAATCAAAATCCATTCACGGAGAGTATTTCCAATCTTTCACCTAACGATATGTTAAAGGTTTAAAAAAACTTTGTCATCTCCTAAGTGGCATTTGAACTCTACTTGCTTGGTACAGAAGACACAGAAAATAGGACAATACCTCAAATGGTAAATCTTCAAATTTCTCAGAAAAAAATCTAAGATAACAGATTTCATTGGATAAAGATTCAGACATTTTCTTTAAAAAAAAAAAAAATCAAGATTAGAACTAGTCAAAAAGTTAATGTGTCACATGTATCACGAAAATATGGTGAAAATAACAAAATAAAAATTCAGTATTTAAAAAAAAAAAATGCTTCTCTAAATCTGGGTATGCCAGTTATTTATCCATTGTCTTCCAACCCGACATTCTCCCTTCTATATTATACTCTATCAAACCAAGGCTGAGAGCCTATAGACATTTCTCAGACTCCTCTGGCCAGCTGGCTTCCTCTTAGTTTCTGCCAGCAGGAAATTAAAGAATTGGGAGAGTACACTGAGCCAACAACTCTAGGACTGTCAAAGAGGCATCAGCACCAATGTTCCTCTGCCCGAGTTCTACCCTCACCTCCCCAACTTCAGACCTCCCCTACAACAACTCTACACTCACAATGATCCAAACATGCATTCCCTTATGCAGGTGATATAAATAGGAATAAGAGACAACCATTTAAATGTGGCAAAATCATATCCATGTATGAATGACAATTATGCATTTGTTGGGCTGCACATTAAATAGATCTAATGTTATTTCTGGCAGTTTGAGACACCATTTCTGGACAACAGAGCCACCACACAGGTGGTGGCTAAAAATTTTTTGTTCTCTGCTTTTTAAAACTTTTCTCCTTTTTTCAATTAAAAAAGAGAGATACATTCAAATCTTAATGGGGAAGAAAGTAAAACATAAGTCAATAATTTGAAAAACAAAAACAGCTAAGGGAGCTTTGCAGGAGGCTGAAGCCAGGCCCACACAAGAACCATGTTTTGCAACCAGCATGACAATGTTGTCACTTTTTGGAGCTTCAGTGCAGGACTTATCAAGTTTAATATACAATGAAAGCAGTCCAACAAGGTTCAGCTACAGTGGTCTGAAATTGAAAACCTATGCAGTGTTGGCTGTGTTAAAGAGGGCAGGCAGAGCTCGCAGCTCATCAGGAAAAAAAATTCTATATTTGACAATCATATTGGTATGTCAACTGTGGGGCTTACTGCTGATGCCAGACTGTTATGTAATTTCATGCATAAGTAGTGTTTAGATTCCAGATTTGTATTTGATAGACCTCTTCCTGTGTCTCATCTTGTGTCTCTAATTAGAAGCTAGACTCATATACTAATATGAGATAGCTAGAGACTATATGGTGTAGGGTTGCTCACTGTTGGTTATGATGAAATGGGTACTCACATTTTCCAAACTTCTCTAACTGCTATTTTAACTGCAGACTTAGATCCACTGGAACCTGTTCTCATTCAGCTCAGACTTTATATCGAGTTTACAGAGTGTAATTTGAACAAACTGGTTAAATATGGTCTGCATGCCTTAAGAGAGACACTGCTGGCAGAACATGAACTAACTACCAAGATTGTTTCCATTGGAATTCTTGGTAAAGACTTGGAATGTACAATCTATGATGGTGAGATGATGCCTTTCCACTACTGGAAGGTCTTGAAGAAAGACCGCAGAGAAAGACATAGTCTACTCAACCTTCCAATGAACCTGTAGAAAAGGCTGATGAACCAATGGAACATTAAGTGATAAACCAATCTATATGTGTATTAGCAAATAGGTAACAATGCAAGAACACTTAACTGATTGACAATAATCTATACTTTGAATCAAAAGATGCAGAGTGACAAAATGGTATGTTTTAGAACTCAGTAGAGATATGAGTTTTCCCAAGCACCCTAACTGAAACCATATATGGGGTACTTTTTTCTTTGAGAGGGTCTATATAATCATTTTCTAGAAAGTATAGGTACCTGTGCTACTGTTTCTATATGAAGAACATAGTGTCTTTGTGGTTTTGAAGGTGAAATAAAATTATTTCACCTGCTGATGCCAAAAAAAAAAAAAAAAAAAAAAAAGAAGCTAAGGACAAGAACTTCATAAAGCAAAGCAGCTGCAAATAAAACAGCAATATTCTACTCAGACTTCTAGTGATAAATAATTTATAAATAATTCAACTATAAAAGACAATAAAGAAAGCCTAATGATAAAAGGTGTGCTAAATATCTCAGATAAGACCAAGACATTGATTTTTAACATCAACCACTCTAAAGAAAACCCAAAGCATACATCACATTTAATTATTCTTGGGAAGGACTACAGTAAACATGAAATACAATAACATCTGCTTATCACTTAAAAAAAAAAAAAAAAAAAAAAACTTTGGAAAATTTAGAGAATTGACTTCTAGTACAACAAACAGAAGTAGGAAATGCCAGCATTTTATACACATATATACAACATATGGATACACACACACAAACAGCTGTTTCTCCACTTCCATCTAAAATCTCATTGATATGGCACAAGACAAATGAAACAATATCCAGCATTCCTGCAAGGCCAAGAAATAGTTCCCAGTGACTAGAATAGTGAGGCACTTCTGAAAGTTATATAGCAGATAAGAAAAGGCTGACAAAATTTAAGAGAGTACCACTTGAAGGTGAAAGAAAACACCTTTGAAGAAGAAGCAGGGGAAACACTCCAAAACTAAGGGGCTAGGAAAAATGAGCCTTAAGTGAATAGGTTTTTTAAAAGTCACAAATTTATCTACCCAAAGCAATTTACAGATTAAACACAATGCCAATCAAAATTCTAACAGCCTGCTTTGCAGAAATGGTAAAGCCAATAAAGAAATTCATATGGAAGGGAAGGGGCCTCGAATAGTCAAAACCACTTAGAAAAAGAAGAACAAAGTTGGAGGACTCATACATCCCAATTTTAAAACTTATTACCAAACTAAAATAATCCAAACAGTATGATACTGACAAAAGGACACACATATAGACCAGTAGAATTGAAAGTTCAGAAATGAACCCTAATATCTATGGCCAACTAATTTTTGACAAGGGTGCCAAGTCCATTCAATGGGGAAAAAATTGTGTTTTCAACAAATGGTGTTGGGAAAACTGGATATCCACAGGCAAAAAAATGAAAGGGATATCTACCTCACACAATAAACAAAAATTAGTTCTAAATGGATCAAAGACTTAGATATAAGAATTAAACTATAAAACTCCTAGAAGAAAACATAGGGGAACACTTTCAGAACCTTATTATTAGGGAATGGATTGACTTTACATCAAAAGCATGACCAACAAAAGAAAAGATTGATAAATGTGACATCATCAAAATTAAAATTTTTTTCTGTATCAAAGGACATTATCAAGAAAGTGAAAAGAAAACACAGACTGGGAGAAAATATTTGGAAACCTGATAAGAGTTAATATCTAGAATAAATAAGGAACTCCTACAATGGAACAATAAAAAGACCACCCAATTTAGAAATGGACAAAATCTCTCTAAGCCAAAACTCAGCACATAAATGCAATACCTTCCCCCCAGCGTGGGACTTGACTCCTGGGGATGAGTCTCCCTGGCACCAAGGGATTACTATCAAGAACCAACTAGCAATGCAACAGGAAAAAGACCCTAACCAAAAGGGGAAAGGGTAAAAGACAAACGAGTTTATATGGCTAAGAGACTTCATAGTGAGTCGGGAGGTCATTTCAGAGGTTATGCTTATGCACAGCAGCAGGAACTCATTGACTGCCAAAGTAAATATTGCCTCAAATAGTGGGGCTCCTGAGGGCTCTGGAGATATCCAGACACTATAGGCAGAGCTCAGGAGTTTGGTGCCCTGCCAGTGGGCCCTACTTTGGAATTTACATTCCCCAGTATGATAGAGTTGGACTCAGTCGTGTTTTCCTACACATTGTTCTGCTGCCCCTCTATTTGAACCTATAGTTAGTACTAGAGATGATAGTTGTATGTCCAAGAGACTTAAATCTTGGGGCTGTCCATGTGCCAGTTGGGCCCTGAATCTCAACAGACTTGCAATACCTACTCTATAGTTCATTGAACTCACCCAGGACACCTAACAAGGAGATGGTGACTGACAAGGACCATCTCAAGGAACAGAGAGTCCACAACTGCAAGCAAGAAAGTCCCATCCATCTGCCCCAAGGGATCTAAGCCCCGTCTCAATTAGAGGTGGAGTGGGCATCACCACCACAGAATCCTCAGGACTGGAGAATGGACAATGGGCTAGAGTAGACGTACAGTTGTTCTACTGTAGACCTGTTGTGATCCGAGTAATGGAAGAACTTTTATCATGGATGTAGAGGCAGTGGCCACTGGAGGTTCTGAGGTGAGGGAGAGGAAAAAATAGGTGTAATCTGGGGGCATTTTCAGGACTTGGGAATTACCCTGAATGACACTGCAATGACAGATACAGACCATTGTATATCTTGTAATAACTTGCAAAATTGTGTGGGAGATAGTGTAAACTACAATGTAATCATAATCATCACTTAGAGGCAATGCTCCAAGATGTGTTCATCAATTGTGGCAAATGTACCACACTAATGAAGGATGTTGTTGAGATGGGAAAATGTGGGAGGGCTAGGGAGTGGGGAATATGGGAATCCCCTATATTTTTTGTGTAACATTTATGTAATCTAAGTTTCTTAAAAAAAAAAAAACAAAAAAAAAACCACATATATATATATATACACACACACACACATTTTAAATGGGCAAAAGACATTTCTCCAAAGAGGATATACAAATGGCCAAAAAGCACATGAAAAGACACTCAATATCATTAGCCATTACAAAAATGCAAATAACAATCACATGAGATACAATTTCATACCCACTAGGATGGCTATTATTAAAACAAACAAACAAAAAACAGAAAGTAAGTGTTGGGAAGGATGCAGAGAAACTGGAACCCTTATGCATTGTTGATAGCATTGTAAAATGGTGTAGCCATTGTGGAAAAGAGTTTCGTTGTTTCCAAGAAAGTTGACACACAGAATTACCATATGACCTAGAATCCTACTTACTGATATATGCCCCAAAGAATTCAAAGCAGGAAATAAAAAACAGATGTGTACACCAATGATTATTGCAACATTATTCACAATAACCAAAAGGTGGAAACAATCCAAGTTCCCATCAACAGATGAATGGATAAACCCAAATATGGTATATACAAAGAATGGAATATTATTCAGCCATATAAAGAAACGAAACCCTGATACATGCTACACATGGATGAATCCTGAAGATATGTTGTGTGAAATAGGCCAGTTACAAAAGGTAAAATATTGTATGATCCCACTTATATGAAATAATTAGATTATGCAAACTCATAGTCAGAGATTAGCATATAGGTTAACATGGGCATGGGTGAGGATGGGAATAGGGAGCTAATGAATAATTGGTACAGAGTTTCTTTATGGGATGACTGAAGAGTTTTGGTAATGGATGACGGTGATGGTAGTACAACATTGTGAATATAATTAATACCAATGAACTGTATAGTTGAAAGTAGTTAAAATGGGAAATTTTATGCTGTATATATGTTCCAGAATAAACATTTAAAAATGTTTTTCAATTAGAAAAAAAAAAAAAAAGTCACAAAACAAGCTCCCAGTATCTTGCTCTCAAAACTGCTGACCTCCTTATTTGTCCCAAAGATGACAGTCATAAGCACAGTTCTTTGAAGTATGGATTTTTAAATGGAATACTTACAGAATTGAATGGGATTCAAAAAAGTTTAGTGTCCTAGATTATTTATTGCTGCCAAAAGTGGCAAAAAGCCCTACAATCCAATGGTAACTATTTGAGTAAATCTCCAAGTACCTACACTTTCACAGAATGAGGGCACCTATAACCACTCCCTGCATTCAATTTTTTAAAGAGAAATTGTAGCTTTACACAACAATCATGCATAAAATACAGGATTCCCATGTATCACCCTATTGATTTGGTGTGAAACATTTGTTGCAATTGACGACAGCCCATTTTTATAAATGTACTATTAATTATAGTCCATGGTTTAACTTGGGTTCACTGTATAGTGTAGTTCCATGATATTTTTAAATTTTTTTATTCTGTTACCATATATTCAATCTAATATTCCCCCTTTTACTCATATTCAGATATATACAAGGATGTGCTACCATCCATTAAAAAATATTTCTATCATTCCAAATAAGAATCCTATATATTTTAAGCCTTAACTTCCCATTCTCTGTCCCCAGCCTGTCCCCTTATAACCTACATTCTAGACTCTGACATTAAGAGTTTGTTTATTCTAATTGCTTCATATCAGTAAGAGCATTTGTCCTTTTGTGTCTGACTAATTTCACTCAACATGATGTCTTCAAGTTTCATCCATGCTGTCACATGTATCAGGATTTCATTTATTTTTACAGCTGAATGATATTCCACTGCATGTATATACCACATTTTATTTATCCATTCATTGCATGACAGACACTTGAGTTGCTTCCATATTTTGGCAATTGTGAGTAATACTGCAATGAACATTGGTGTGCAAATATTTGTTTGAGCCTTTGTTTTTAATTCTTTGGGGTGTATACATAGTAGTGGGATTGCTGGGTCATATGGCAATTTTATACTTAGCTTTCTGAGATATTGCCAAACTGTCTTCCACAGCAACTATACCATTTTACATTTTCACTAGCAATGAAAAAGTGTTCCTATTCTCTGCCTCCTCTCCAATACTTGTTACTTTCCCTTTTTTAGATAGCAGCCATTCTAATGGATGTGAAATGGTATCTCATTATGGTTTTGATTTGCATTTTCCTGGTGGCTAATAATGTTGAACATCTTTTCATGTACTTTCTGGCCATTTGTTTATCTTCTTTGGAAAGATATCTGTTCAAGTCTTTTGCCCATTTTAAAATGGGATTGTTGGTCTTCTTTGTTGTGAAGTTGAAGGATTTCTTTATATATACTGGGTATTAATCCATTACTGGATTATGTACTTCCCAAATATTTTCTCCCATTGTGTAGGTTGTCTTTTGACTTTCAGGATAAAGACCTTTGAGGAACAAAATGTTTTTTATTTTGATGAGGTCACATTTATCTACTTTTTTCTTTGGCTGCTTGTGCTTTGGGTAAAAAGTCTAAAAAACCACTGCCGAACACAATGTCCTGAAGATGCTTCCATGTGTTTTCTTCCAGGAATTTGATAGTTCTGGATCTTATATTTAGGTCTCTGATCCGTTTTGCATTGATTTTTGCACATGGTGTGAGGTAGGGGTGCTCATTCATTTTTTTTTGCAAAAGGAGATCCAGTTTTCCCAGCACTATTAGTTGAAGAGACTAATTCCCAGTTGAGTGTTCTTTGCCACCTTGTCAAAAATCAGTTGGCCATAAACGTGAGGATTGATTTCTAAGCTCTCAAACTCTTTTCCATTGGTTTATATGTCTGTACTTGTGCCAGTACCATGCTTTTTGACTACTGGAGCTTTGTAGTAAGTTTTAAGGTTGGGACGTGTGAGTCCTCCAGCTTCATTATTCTTTTTCAAGATGGCTTTAGCTATTTGGGGCCCCTTTCACTTACATATAAATTTGATGATTGGTTTTTCCATTTCTGCAAAGAAGGCTATTGAAATTCTGAATCAGATTTCGTTGAATCTATAAATTGCTTTGGGTAGTACTGAAATCTCAATGATATTTAGTTTCCAATCCATGAACATGGAATATCCTTCCATTTATTTAGATCTTCTTTAATAGCCTTTTTAGAAATGTTTTGTAGTTTTCTGTGTACAAGTACTTTACATCTTTGGTTAGATTTATTCTGAGATACTTGATTCTTTTAGTTGCTATTGTGAATAGAATTTTTTTTCTTGACTTCTTCTGCCGACTATTCACTGCTTGTGTATTGAAAGACTACTGTTTTGTTTTGTTTTTTTTCAAGTTTTTAAAAGAACAGTCATGAATACCATACAGGCTTCCCATTCATCACTCCCCCACCAATACCTTACATTGTTGTGACAAATGATGAAAGAATATCATCATAATATTATTGTTATCTATAGTATGTAGCTTATATTTGGTGTACTTTCCCCACAAGCCATCCTATTATTAATACCATGTATTAGTATTATAGATTTTTGTTATAGTTTCCGAGAAAATGTTCTCATATTTGTACTGTTAACCACAGTCCAGCATTCACCACAGGATTCACTGTATTATATGGTCCCCTGCCTTGTACAATTCATCCAAAGTGTACACTCAGTGGCTCTCAGTTTCATCACAGAGTTGTGCTGTCATCCGCACAGTCCATTTCAGAACGTTTTTATTACTCCAAATAGAAAAAATCCCATACTCCCTATAGTACTGTTTTTTGAGTGTTGATCTTGCCACTTGGCTGAATTCATTTATTAGCTTTAGAAGTTTGGTTGTGGAATTTTCAGGATTTTCTCAATATAGGATCATATGATCTACAAATAAAGACAGTTTTACTTCTTCTTTTCTAATCCAGATGACTTTAATTCTTTTTCTTGACTAATTGCTCTGACAAGAACTTCCAGTACAAGGGTGAATTAACAGTGGTAACAGTGGGCATCCTTGTCTTGTTCCTGATCTTAGAGGGAAAGCATTCAGTCTTTCACCATTAAGTAGCATGTTAACTGTGGGCTTTTCATATATGCCCTTTATCATGTTAAGGAAATGTCCTGCTATTTCTAGTGTTCTAAGTGTTTTTTTTTTTTTTCAAGAAATGGTGCTCAATTTTGTCAAATGCCTTTTCTGCATCGATTGAGTTGTTCATATGGTTTTCCTTCATTCTATTGATGTGGTGTACTACAATAATTGATTTTCTTATGTTGAACCAAGCTTGCATACCAGGGATAAAACCCACTTGATCATAGTGTATAATTCTTTTGAGTTGTTGGATGCGGCTTCGTATTTTGTTGAGGATTTTTGCATCTATATTGATCAGAGATATTGGTATGTAGTTTCCTTTTCTTGTGGTATCTTTATTCAGCTTTGGCATGATGGTGATGTTGGCCTTGTAAAATGAGTTAGGGAGTGTTCCCTCCTCTTCAGCTTTTCGGTAGAGTTCATGCAGAACTGAATTTAACTCTTGAAATGTTCTGTAATATTCCAATGTGAAGCCATCTCATCCATCTCATCCTGGGCTCTTCTTTGTTGGGAGGTTTTTGATGACTGATTCAATCTTTCACTAGTAATTGGTTTGTTGAGATCTTCCACTTCTTCTCGAGTAAATGTAGGTAGTTTGTGCATTTGTCCATTTCATCTAAGTTATATAATTAATTGGAATATAGTGGTTCATAGTATCCACTTATAGTTCTTTTTATTTCTGTGGAGTTGGTGGTTATGTCCCCCCTTTCATTTCAAGTTTTCATTATTTGTATCCTCTGTTTTTCTTTGTCAGCTTAAAGTTTTGTCAATTTTGTTGATCTTTCCAAAGAACTAACTTTTGGTTTTGTTAGGTCTATTTCTTCAAGATTATTTTGTGTTTCATTTGTCTCTGCTCTAATCTTTGTTATTTCCTTCCTTCTGCTTGCTTAGCATCTAGTGTGTTCTTTTTTCTAGTTCTTCCAGTTTTGAGGTTAGGTCTCTGATTTGAGGTCTTCTTTTTTTTTAATGTAAGCATTTAGAGCTATAAATTTCCCCCTCTGCACTGCCTTTGCTGCATCCCATAAGCATGGAAAAGTGGAAATAATTGCCAACAATCAGAGAAACTGAACAACTCCAAGCTATGTTGCCTTTACTGATATCAAATGATTGATCGGGAATACTGTGGAGAATCAAGTTGCAATGAAACCCACAAACACCGTTTTTGATGCCAAACATCTGACTGGATATAGATTTGCTGATGCTGTTGTCTAATATGAAGTACTGGCCCTTCTTGTGGTGAATGACGTGGGCAGGCCCAAGGTCCAAGTGGAAAACAAGGGTGAGACCAAAAGTTCCTATCCAGAGGAGGCATCCTCTATGGTTCAGAAAAAGATGAAGGAAGTTGCAGAAGCCTACCTTGGGAAGACTGTTCCTAATGCTGTTATCACTGTGCCTGCTTATTCCCATGACTCTTAGTGTCAGGTCACCAAAGATGCTGGAAGAACAGCTGGCCTCAATGTACTCAGAATCATCAATGAGCCAACTGCTGCTGCTATTGCTTATGGCTTAGACAAAAAGATTGGTGCTTAAAGATATATGCTGATCTTTGAACTTGGGAGGTGGCACTTCTGATGTGACAATTCTTACTACTGAAGATGGAATTGTTGAGGTCTAATCTGCTGCTGGAGATACTTGCTTAGATGGAGAAGACTTTGACAACCATTTTATTGCTGAGTTCAAGTGCAAGCATAAGAAGGACATCAGTGAGAACAAGAGAGCTGCCTGCTGGGTCAATGCTTGTGAACATGATAAGTGCACACTCTCTTCCAGCACCCAGGCCAGTATTAAGATTGATTCCCTCTATGAAGGAATGACTTCTATACCTCTGTTACCTGTGTTTGGTTTGAAGAACTGAATACCATACAGGCTTTCCTGTTCCATGGCACCCTGGATCCATTTCCCTAATGAATTAGATGCAAAAATCCTCAACAAAATACTCACTAATCGAATCCAACAGCACAACAAAATAATTATTCATCATGATCAAGTGGGTTTTACCCCAGGCATCCATGGATGGTTCAACACAAGAAAATCAATCAGTGTAATACACCACATTAATAAATCAAAGAAGAAAAATCACACGGTCATCTCAAAAGACGCAGAAAAGGCATTTGACAAAATCCAGCATCCTTTCTTGATAAAAACATTCTGAAAGATAGGAATTGAAGGAAACTCTCAGCATGATAAAGAGCATATATGGAAAACCCACAGCTAACATTGTACTCAATGGTTAAAGTCTGAAAGCTTTCCCATTGATACTGGAAAACAAGACAACGATACCTACTGTCACCACTGTTGTTCAATATAGTGCTAGAGGTTCTAGCTAGAGCAATTAGGCAAGAAAAAGAAATAAAAGGTGTCCAAATTGGAATGAGAGAAATAAAACGTTTACTATTTGCGGATGATATGATCCTATACCTAGAAAGTCCCAAAAAATCTACAATAAAGCTACTAGAGCTAATAAATGAGTTCAGCAGAGTGGTGGGATACAAGATTAATATGCAAAACTCAGTAGCGTTTCTATACACTAATAATGAGCAATCTGAGGAGGAAGTCAGGGAAAAAATTCCATTTGAATCAAAGATTTAGGAATAAACTTAACCAAGGATGTAAAGGACCTGTATTCAGAAAACCACAATACAATGCTAAACGAAATCAAAGATGACCTAAATAAATGGCTGGACATTCCATGTTCATGGACTGGAAGATTAAATATCATTAACATGTCAATTCTACCCAAATTGATTTACAAATTCAACGCAATCCCAATAAAAATACCAACAGCATACTTTTCAGAAATAGAAAAGCCAATTATTAAATTTATTTGGAAGGGTAAGGGGTCCCAAATAGCCAGAAGTATCTTGAAAAACAAGAATGAAGTTGGAAGATTCTCACTTTCTGACTTTAAATATTACCTAGCTACAGTGGTAGCATGGTACTAGCATAAAGATAGACACATAGACCAATGGAACTAAACTGAATGTTCAAAAACAGACCCACACAACTATGGTCAAGTTTTTTTTGATGAGCCTGTCAAGTCCACACAGCTGGGTCAGAAGAGCCTATTCAATAGATGGTGCTGGGAGAATTGGATATCCATATCCAAAAGAAAGAAGGAGGACCCTATTTCACACCTTATATAAAAATTAACTCAAAATGGATCAGAGACCTAAATATAAAAGTGAGAGCTATAAAACTCCTAGAAGAAAATGTAGGGAAACATCTTCAAGATCTGGTGGTAAGTGATGGCTTCTTAAATCTTACACCCAAAGTACAAGAAACGAAAGAAAAAAATAGATAAATGGGACCTCCTCAAATGTAAACACTTTTGTGCTTCAAATGACTTTCTTAAGAATGTGAAAAGGCAGCCTACTCAATGGGAGAAAATATTTGGAAATCACATATCCGATAAGGGTTTCATTTCCATGTTATATAGAGATCATACAACTCAATGATAAAAAGGCAAACAATCCAGTGAAGTAATGGGCAAAAGACTTAAGTAGATATTTATCTAAAGAGGAACTACAAAGGGCCAAAAAAGCACATGAAAAGATGTTTACTATCACTAGCTATCAGGGAAATGCAAATCAAAGCTACAATGAGGTATCATTTCACACATTATAGAATGGTAAACTCTCAGTGCTGGAGAGGATGTGAAGAAATAAGAATACTCCTTCATTGTTGGTGGGAATGTAGAATGGTACAGCCTCTGTGGAAGACAGTTTAGCTATTCCTCAGGAAGCTAAATATAGAACTGCCATATAAACCAGCAATTCTTCTACTAGGAATATATTCAGAAAAACTAAAAATAGGGGTGCAAACTGACATTTGCACACTGATGTTCATAGTGTCAATATTCACAATTGCCAAAAGATGCAAACAACCCAAGTGTCTGTCAACCAATGAATAAACAAAATGTGGTATATACATACAATGGAATACTAAGCTGCTGTAAGAAGAAATAAAATTGGGACTCATATGACAACATGGATGAACCTTGAGGACATTATGTTGAGTGAAATAAGCCAGTCACAAAAGGACAAATATTGTATGATTTCACAAATATGAACTAGATATGATGAGTAAATGCATGGAGTTAAAATCTAGAGTATAGATTACCAGTAAATAACATGAGGGCTGAGAAGGGATACTAATGCTTACTTTATGTAGAATTTTTAATTAGGTTGATTTGTAAATGTGATTGTGGTTGTTAAGGGACAGTCTAGGGATGTAAATGTCAACTGAAAGAAAGCTAGACAATAATCTAGGGACTGCATAACAATAATGAACTCCGTGGTGGATGAGGATGGTGGTTTATAGTACAAATACAAGAGTGTTATTCTATGAAATAGAACAAATGTATTCTATTGGAATTTTTTAACTCTAAAATTGACTGAGGTGATGATACCACAACTCTGTGATGAAACTGACAGCCACTGAGTGTATACTTTGGATGGAGTGTACACCTTGGATGGAGTGTACACTTTGGATGGAGTGTACAAGGCATGGAACTGTATAACACAGCGAACCATGTGAAGCAAGATAGACTGTACAAATACAAGAGCATTCTCTCATGAACTGTGATAAATGTACAATACTAATAATACATGGTGTTAATAATAGGGTGGTTTATGGAAAAATGCACCAAATGTAAGCTTTGGACCATCATGGTTAGTAATAGTATTTTGATGATGTTCTTTCATAATTTATAACAAATATTTGACAATAATGCAAGGTGTTGGCGGTGGGATGATGTCTGGGAATTCTGCACATTATGCATGATTGTTTTGTAAGCTTACAACTTCTTTAATAAAAATTTTAAAAATTAAAATAAAAAAACTAATACCTGAAATATATAATAATTATATTTGGCTTGATAACAACTGAACCTCAATAGCATACAAATATAGTTTTCCTATACTCCTCTGTCCACCCACCATTTCTTTGTACTTGTTACCACTTATATCTCTGTATCGTGAATGTCCAAAAACCTAAATTTGGGAAGCGGCTATGGCTCAATCAGTAGGGCTCCAGTTTACCATATGGGAGGCCCCGGGTTCGGTTCCCGGGGCCTCCTGGTGAAGGCAAGCCCGCCCGCACGGCGTGGTTAGCTGACCCAGCGAGCACAAGCAGCAAGGAGGGGATAAATGAATAAATAAATAAAATCTTTAAAAAAAAAAAACCCACAAAAACCTAAATTTATCATTACTTTTTACGCATTTGCATTTTAGCACCTGTTGGAAGTAAGAAGTGGAGTTACATAGCAAAAAATACAATACAATAATACTGGCATTTATAAATACCCAAATGATTGCCTTTTCTGCAGGTCTGTATTTCTTTATGCTGCTTTGAACCCCTTTCTAGTGTCCATTTCAGTATGAAGAACGCCCTTTAGCATTGCTTGGAGGACAGATCTAGTTGTGGTATACTCCCCCAGGTTTTGTTTATCTGATAATGTCTCAATCTCTCCCTCATTTTTGAAACAGTCTCTCTTGCTAGATATACAATTCTTGGCTGGCAGTTGTTTTCCTTCAGCACTTTAACTATTTCAACCCCAGTGCTTTGAACACAATTAGGCAATTCCTCAGGAAGCTAAATATAGAACTGCCATATGATCCCTTGTATGTGATATATTGCTTTTCTCTTGCAGCTTTCAGAACTCTCTTCTTATCATTTGTATTAGACAGTATGATCAATATCTGATGTGGTGTATTTTTCTTTATGATTATCCTCTTTGGTATTTTCTGAGCTTCTTGGGTGTACATATTCATGTCTTTGCTGAATTTGTATGTTCTCTGCCACTATTTCTTTGAATATTCCTTCTTCCCCTTCCTTCCTTCTCCCTTCTGGGACTCTGATAATGCATATATTTTATGTGCTTGATAGTGTCCCATAGCTACTTCTGGTTTTAGTATTTTTTTTTCTTTCTGCTCTTCAGCCTCACTTATTTCAACATCTTGTCTTCAAGTTCACTGATTCTTTCTTCTGCCAGCTCTAGTCTGCTCTTGAAACTCTGCTGGACATTTTTTTATTTCAGTTATTGTAATCTTCAACTCCAGAAGCTCGGTTTAGTTATAAATTTCTGTCTCTTTACCTGGACTTTTATATTGTTCATTTATTGTTTTCCTGATATCCTGTAGTTCTTCCTCTGTACATCCCTTCATTTCCTTAAGCATTTTTAAGATCCTTTTTTAAGGGCTTTGTTCACTATGTGCACATTCTCATCTTTGTTGGTGCTTTCTGTATTTTTATGTTCTTTCTTTGGATGGGCCATCATTTCCTGTTTCTTTGCTTGTCATGTAGTCTTTTGTTGCACATGGTACATTTTACTATTTTAAAATGTTAACTTTGGGGTTTACTCCCTGTTATGTCTTTTTCCTGGCATTATAGCTACTGATAAGACATATTTTCTTAAGCTCCAGGCCTCAGGAAGGTTGGCACAAGGCAAATATACTGTGCAAGGTTTAACCTTTTTTACTGGGTCCCTCTCTTGTCCTGGGCTTTAACTCTTTAGTTGTTTTGAGTTCCCTATTTACAGGAGTTTGGTGTCCCCTCTGTTTTCCAGGGGGGAAACCTCCTTCTTCCAGGTATCTAAAGCTTGTAGATTTTTGTCTGAGATTGTCTGCCTCTATAGTTTTTTATACTCCTTTTACTGTCTCACCCTGCTGTTGCCTGGAAGGCCAATTCTGGGAGGAGGATCAGCTGGGGAAAACTTTTCAAATTCAGTCTTTCTCAGCCAAAATAGGGCCAGGGACCCAGGAAGGAGTACAGTCTGACTCAAAACTGCCCTGTGGAGAGGATAAGGAAGGGCACCAAAAAGTTCTCTGATGGCTCCCCAAAGCTGTGCTTTCTTGGCTTGCCCAGCAAATGTAGCCCTTCATCTAACTTCTCCCTGCAGTCCTGAGGAAGCCTTTAAATCTCTTTAAATCTCCACTGTCTCTTCCCCTGTCGGGGGGCGTGGGGGGGATAGAAACAATGGCTTCTGCCACCTTTGTCTGAGATGGGGTTGAAAGAATGGCTACTGCCTCCTTTTCCTGGGCCAGATGAAACAAGAGCTGCTCTTAGAGCCTGGACCCAGCAACCTGCATTTGCTAATCAAAAGCCATGATCAGTGATGGGCTGTGCACCCACCCTCTTCTTGGGGAAGAGGATTTTTATGTCCCTTCTGGCCTCTGAAGTTTCAAAAATAGTTGTTGTAGACATTTCCTAACAGTTTAATTATTGTTTTGGTGGAAGGACTGAGTCCTGGAGCTCTCTACTCTGCCATCTTCCCTGGAAGTATCAGCCTGTATTCTATTTTAATGAACAGGATTTTGTAACTGGCCTGGAGAACTACACTCTATCTACCAGAGATGCAGAGACCAATGGGAACAAATTGGCTAAATTTGCCAAAGATATGAAGATATGGAGCCTAACTGGTTGGAGGGTAAATTGGTTCAACTACTTTGGGAAACTTCTGACAGTATATGCTAAAGTTGAACACAATGTAGTGATTTCACCCCCAGCTATACGCCCCAAGAAATATGGATAAACATATACCAAAAGACATGTATGAGAAATAGAGGAAATATAGCAACATTGGTATTTGTAATCAGCAAAAAGTGGAAATCCAAATGTCCATCAACAACAGAACAGATTATATTGAGGGTCCCCAAGCCACCCATAGGCTCAGTGATTGACTAGAAGGATTCACAGGACTCAGAAGTTATTACACTCACAATTACAGTTTATTTAATGACAGGATATAAAGTAAAATAGCAAAGGGAAAAGGCGTATTAGACAAGTCTGGAGGAAATCAGGTACAATCTTCCAAGAGTCCGGTGACAACTGGTGTGAAGTATTATCTACCAGGAAGTTCACTTTAAACCAAGGAGTACAGGGTGTTTTACTGGGGGTCAGTCTCAAAGGCACATGGTACCTGGGTGATGACTGTCTGCAGTTATGAAAAGCCCAATCCACAAAAAAGCAGGTGTTAACCATAAATCACACTGTTAGTACAAATTATCTAGACAAACTAGCGTTCAGTTTAAGGCTCCAAGTATGCAAAATACTCTTATAGCTAAATTCCCAGGAGCCTGCCAAGGGCCAGTCACAGAAACAGTATCCTTCTAGGAACATGCAAGGTTGCAAGGTTTCAACATCTCAGGCCTGCTGAGTTAATGCTTTTCTGCACAGGATTAAAAGAAAATTGTAGAGTCGTGCCAATGACATACTAGCAAGCAGTGAAATGTTGCTACACACAACACGGATGAATCTCATAAACGTACTAAGCCAAAAAAAAAAAAAAAAAAAAAAACAGCTAGAAAACAAAGAATACATAATGCATGATTTCATTTATATAAAGTTAACCACTCACAGAGGCAAAAATAACCTGTCATGTTAGAAATCAGGATAAAAATTACTTATGGTTGTTGGTGGGTAGGAGAGATGGTATTGACTGGGAGGACACTCAAGTAGTGCTGGACATGTGAGTGTGTTCAGTTTGTGAAAATTCACTGAGCTGCATACTTATGATTTGTTCACTTTAATGAACATGGTATACTTGTTAGAAGTTTACTCAAAAGAAGTCTAAATATAGAAATATCCTGTTTAATTTTAGCTATAAGGAAATATTAAGAAAAGACATCATTCTATAGAATAATTTTTTTTCCTAAGATCAAACTCCCAACAGAGCTCAAAAACTTATGATTTTATATTGTAAGGGTAGAAGAGAAGTTTTCCTATTTTCTGGCATTTTGAACAATCAGAGATACAGAAATTGAAAAGTTCATGGAGTTCCAAGAAACCAGCTATTTCAGTGGTTTTCCAACCACATTCCTCAGAAATGTTTGTTTTGAATTGCCTTTAAAAATATATATTATAAACAAATTAAATATTTATATGAAAAATACTGTCAGACTTCTGACTTTTGACATGATGATATAAAGAGATCAACAAATTCTCTCCCCAAAACCAATAATAAAGTTGGACAAAGCAGTCAAAAACAACCATTTTGGTGCTCTGGAATTCAACCAAAGGCATACAACAAACTGGGAAACATTTATTCATTAAACTACTGCACTTCGGGCAAGAACACTGAGCCTGTGCTGCTTCCGCCAATCAAACTGGGGACTACTGCTACCTGAAGGGGCTCATAGGATTTACAGAACTGCCAGTTAAAATGGCAAAAAGGGAGGACCAGCAGGGGACTGGCAACTAGCCAAGGATGTAACAGATAGCCCTGGAAGGTGAAACAGCCAGAAGAGGCTTGAGAAACTTTTCCACAAATCCTGGTAGACGAATGACCCACAATGCTTACCTTATACTGCCTTGTCACCTCTTGGTATAATTATATTGTTGCTTAGGAAAGTTGGAAATCAGCATTGGTTTTTTTGTTTGTTTGTTTTGGTATTCACAAGTTTACTGATATAAAAGTATGCTGCAGAGTACAACACAATAATAAGACACAAATAAATGTTAAGCAGCTCACTGCATCTATTTGTTTAATGTTCATTAGTCAGCTGTGCCAAAGAAAGCAAAAATTTAACATATTTCACTGTGATGATACATTATAATAATTAGTGAGCACTACTCGTCTGATTTTAACAATTATAAGGCACACAAGCATGCAAGTTCTGGGTATTTTGGCCTTACCACTATTTGGAAACTATCAAAACCCTAAGGTGAGCCCGGAACATCTTATGATTCCAAAAATCAAGATAGTTTCCATGTGACTATAGTTAGAATATTTCCTTTACTTCCTTTTCACCTGAAGAGCAACTTATCCAACAAAGTACCAGTTTATTATGCCAAAAATGCCTGACAGTCTTATGTTATGTCACCCCAGCCCAAACTCCTAACAAACACTGGTTAAGTGAAAGAAAGAGGGCTGGTCAGCAGAGTGAATTGAGGGGCTAACAAGATAAAATATATGTTTGTTAAATGAGTGAATGGATGGGCACATATTTTGAGAGTCAGGAAGAAAGGATGGGAAAACTGAATATGGAAGGAAGGTGTTTAAAGAGCATTCTGTGAGATTATCAGATCACTACAATGAAGAGGATGGGGTAGTGGTGAGCACCGAGTCCTTGATTTTCTAGCTGGATTTCAAGGTCAGCTTGCAAAAGAAAATCTGCAAACTATAAGGAATGAAATTCTGCACTTACAGGATTGTTAGGTAAACCTTTATTGAAATAACTGCTCAATTAAAAAATATCTGAAGATGTTTCAGTTAGTTTAATCAGATTATTTTACTTATGATAAAATGAAATCAGGCTCTCTAAGAGGATGCACAATCTGACTAAAGGGTAGAATACCAGGCAGGGATATAAAAAGACGAGAGAGGTCATTTTTATGTGCCACCTACTACAACTAGACAGTAAGGCCACTGTTTAAGGCCTATTTTACAAAATTGATCCAATGTTTTGGGGGTGGAAACCTTTCTTTATAACTTTAATAAACAAACTAAAGTTGTAATCTAGGCCATGGCTACCTGAGACAAATCTCAAAGAGAAAATAACTGACAACTAAGAAGTGAATTACTTTACACTAACACAAATAAAAGATCCTAATTAGTGCTGGGATGCAGGATTAGTTGAGCTGGACAAAACAGTAATATGTAAGTAATGTTTTGGATCTCCAGAACGGATCTCAAGACTTCTTTCACCTTAATGGAAACAGGACAGAGTGCTGTCTACTAGCTATGGTAAGGGAAAAGAAAAAAAGAACACATACAAACCCTCATCTTAATAGGTACCAGAGTGGGTAATGGTTTTAAGATATCAAGAAATAGAAATTGGATAAAAGGAAAACCCTAAATAAAGGATGAGGGTAAATGAACTCCGGTTGTAATGAAATAAATCCCAATACTGTGCCTCCTTCCTTATTAACCCAACATTATCACTTCATCACTTCTGCCTAACTAGAAAGGGCAGAAAGAAAGTGAAGGGGATATGCCAGAGAAAATACATTTTTCTCAAAGGAAGAAGAAAACCAGCCTTTCCATGTCAAAAAAGAAATGAGGTTAGCAAGCTATGGTGTGGGAGATGGGGGTAGGGGGAAGAAGAAAGTAAAGGATATTTAGTTTATTTAGCAATACCAAAGAGCCTAGAAAAAGAGAATAAGCACATAAATTAACCCGGCAACACTTCTTCCATGATGATATAGAATGCTACTAGCAACTCTGTACTCCACACATCTAAATGTTCATTTTAACCAAATCTTTGTAATGAACATAACTGCTCAGAATCCTCAAAAGAGGCAGTAGAGCAGCATTTTTCCTGGCATTAACGCTGCATTCCAGGGTCTAGCAGGGACACAAAAATCCTAGAAAAATTACCTACTTTGAGTTGTAAGAAGGAAGGTGCATCAGGTCCTAGAACCTTAAAGTTAATGAATGACTTAATTAAAATTAGAAAGGGGTCTAACAATCTGGTTTAGGGTCAAAAAGAGTTCAAAGATTTTAACTATCTGGAAGGAGGTTTTGGAATTTCTGACAAGGAATCAGTAATGTTAATGTATTTTTTCTTCATTTCAGTGTGAATTCTTTCCAAACAAAGAATGATCACAGGATTACTTCTGTATTCTGAAACCAGTGAAACCACTAGAACAGATCATAGGCAACTGACTGCATACTATTTTGAAACTCTTAATTTTGTAACCTAAGGCGGCAGGGTTGGGGGAGACAGAATCAGAGAACTAAGATCAAAAATTTAAAAAGTAAAGCAGTTCCTTAAATGAGTAGCCTGGTGTGTCTCTAATTCATACTAAAAATATGTGTTGGAGAAACAATCACTCTAGGACACATATATGTGTGCCTGTAACACATTTATTTGGTCAAAGAAAAGACCCAATGAGTACCAACTGCATCCCAGGCTGCAATAGGCACTAGGAAGGAACATGGTGATGAAAAGAGCAGGTAGGATCTCATGAAACTTAAAATAGGGACCACTTATGCCCACTAACTAAAAACTATCTACTGTAGTAATTTAAGCACTATGAAGGAAAAGACAGTGAAAGGAGAAAGGATAAAAGAGGATTAAAGATGCAGGAAGGAGTTTTTTTTGTTTTGTCTTTTTTAAAAAACAAATCAATTTTATTGTTACATATTAATAAAGCATAAATCCATCCAAGGAGTAAATTGGTGTAATCACATATTTGTGCATTCATCACCACAATCATTCCCAGAGCACTTTCATTATTCCAATAGCAATAACAAACAAAAAAACAAACAAAACTCATCACCTCTCAATCTCTCTATGTCTCACCTGCCATACATAGCTGCTATTCTTTTTCCTTCTCTCTAGTATATTCGTGCTTACATTTTTAAAAAATAGTCTTATATATGCAATAGTCCCCATATTTATGTTTAACATGAGGTTTTACTATCTTATACAGCTTTCCCTCTAGACTTTCATGACCTTAGACTTTCCCTTTCAACCACTATCATACCCACACAATAGCGTTGCTAGTCACAAACACCATGCTATACTTTAACCATTTCTATTCATTTCCAAATATTTACAAACAACCTTTTTACCAACTCTGCACAGATTAACCCTCAGCTTTCCATTCTCTACCCTCCTTCTATTTTCTGATGACCTATATTCTAAGTTATTAATTCCATGAGTTTACATAATATATTTAGTTCATAATAGTGCAATCATTCGTATTTGCCCTTTTGTGTCTGGCTTGCTTCACTAAAAAAAAAAAAGCCATCCAGGTTCATCCATGTTGTCATATGTGTCACGGCTCCATTTCTTCTCATTGCTGCATCATATTCCATCATGTGTATACACAATTTGTTTATCCATTCATCAGGTGATGGACACCTAGGTCATTTCCAACTTTTGGCAATCGTGAATAATGGCACTATGAATAAGGGTGTGCAGATATCTGTTCAAGTCTCTGCTCTCAGTTATTCTGGGTATACACCTGGTAACGGTATTGCCGAGTCACATGGCAAGTCTATATTCAACTTCCTTAGGAAGTGCCAAATGATCCTCCACAGTGGCTGTAACATTCCACATTCCCACCAACATTGAAGAAGAGTTCCTATCTCTCCATATCCTCTCCAATGTTTGCAGTTTTCTGACTTTTTAAAAGTGGCCAGTCTAACTGGTATGAAATGCATCTCATTGTAGCTTTGATTTGCATATCCCCAGTCGCTAATGATGTTGAATGTTTTATCATGTGTTTCTTAGCCATTTGTATTTCTTCTTTGGAAAACTGCCTTTTCAAGTCTTTTGCTCATTTTTTAATTGGGTAGTTTGTCTTTTTATTGTTGAGTTGTATGATCTCTTTGTATATCACGGACATTAAATCCTTACCGGCTATGTGATTGCCAGATATTTTCTCCCATTGAGCTGGCTGCCTTTTCACCCTGTTGACAAAGTCCTTTGTGGTACAAAAGTGTTGAATTTTGACGTGGTTCCACTTATCTATGTTTTCTTATTTTTTTGGTGATGTCTAGGCATCTGAATATATTGGTGAATTTACTCTCTGATGGCCAATTTCTCTCTCTTGCCTATTGTTTATTTTTTTCTCCTCCCAGCTCTTCTTTGATATTTGCTTCATCCTATTTTCAGTCTTTTAAATTGCCTGGCTTAATTATCAAAATCAGGCCAGGGACTCAATAGTGGGGTGCAGATTTTCTCCCGGGGCAGGATACAGAGAGAACCCAGAGCAGTTTTTGTCTGTGCAATTTCCAGACCGGCCAGCAGATGGTACTAGTCAGCACATCTTTCCACAAAGGTTTTTCAGTCTGGGCTTTCCTGTCTTCCGGGGTTAAATCTCCAGAGCGGAGATTCAAAGCAGGCTCGCTGGCCAAATTCACTGAAGAAAAGCCCCTCGACTCCCCCTTCCTTTCCCTTGAAACAGATGACGGGGAGGAAAATGTCTGCTCCCCTTTCAGTCAGCTGCAGTGAGCCAGGAATTTTGCCCCAGCTTAATATTTTGGGGGTGAGGGAGGGGAGCCCTTTACAGCTGTGGCGGGGGCTTGGTAACTCACATTTGTTGTTTCAGCTTCTCCATCTCTCTGTCCCTCATCCTCCTGGGAGTTGTGTAGCACTGTCCTGGTCTGCTGATGACCAAAGCAGGTCCCTTGGACAACTTTTGGCTCTTTCTACATTGTTTTTGTGATAGCATTGAGCTCTGCCTGTTAGCCTGATTCCATCTTCCCACAATTCCTTTTATAAGTTTTTTAAGTCCACTGTTCCACATAAGTTGTAATTTTAATCAATCAAATTGTATTTTAAATGTGGCAAAAGGATTACAGATGTTAAAATGCTTAAGTAAATATTTTCACTCATAGAAATGCTATAAAGTTCTCTATTCTCTAAACTCTTTTGGGAACAAATTTTACCTGTCCCAACCCTTTGGTATGGCAAAATGGAGTTTAGGACGAGTTAGCCACTGATGGCGTTTAAAAAACAACTTAAGATAACTGAACAATTTAAAATATCTTTATTAAAATGTACCTAAAGCAAAATATGTACCGCAGTTAACAGTAACATTTTAACATTTTGTATCAATTGTAACAAAGGTACCACACCAATGTTAAGTGTCAACAATAGGAGGTTATGGGAATGTTGCATTTTTTATTAGAAATAAGAAAAAAAGAAACAATCTAATTTCTTTGTAAGTTATACTGTTTTACCCTGAGGTTTCAGTGAAAGTACATACAGCCAGCCAGCTTCAGGTCAAAGCTTCATTTTCAGGAAAAAAAAAAAAAAAAAAAAAAAAAGGAGGAGGAGGAGAAGAATTATTTTACATGAGAAGCAAGGCAAGTATATAAAATTATGTTCTACCTTGTCAATAGACAGGAAAAAAGTAAATTTGCAAATTTGTGTGGAGACTGAACAACACACTCCTAAATATTCGGTGGGTCAAAGAAGAAATTGCAAGTGAAATCAGTAAATATATTGAGACAAATGAAAATGAGAACACAATCTATCAAAACTTAAGGGATATAGCGAAGGCAGTCTTGAGAGGGAAATTTATAGACCTAAATGCCTATATAAAAAAACAAGAAAGAGCTAAACTCAAAGATTTAACTGAACAACTAGAAAAACTAGAAAAAGAACAGCAAACCAATCCCAAAGCAAGCAGAAGGAAAGAAATAATAATGATTAGAGCAGAAAAAAATGAAAATGAGAACAGAAAAACAATAGCGAAAATCAACAAAACCAAAAGCTGGATCTTTGAGAAGATCAATAAAATTGACAAACCCCTCGCTAGACTAACAAAGAAAAAAAGAGAGAAGATGCAAATAAATACAATCAGAAATGGAAGGGGGAAAATTAAAAATGACCTCACAGAAATAAAAAGAATCATGAGGATATTATGAGAAACTATATGCCAACAAACTAGACAACCTAGATGAAATTGACAAATTTCTAGAAACACAAAACCAATCTACACTGAAGCTACAAGAAATACAAGAACTTAACAAACCAATCACATTTAAGGAGATTGAATCCGTCATCAAAAATCTCCCAGCAAAGAAAAGTCCAGGATCAGATGGCTTCACAGGTGAATTCTACCAAGCATTTCTAAAAGAATTAACACCAATCCTGTTTAAACTCTTCCAAAAAATTGAAGAGGAGGGAAAATTACCCAACACATTTTATGAAGCCAACATCACCCTAATACCAAAGCCAGAAAAAGATTCTACAAGAAAAGAAAATTACAGGCCAATCTCTCTAATGAACATAGATGCAAAAATTCTCAACAAAATACTTGCAAATCGAATCCAATAGCGTATCAAAAGACTTATACATCACGACCAAGTAGGATTTATTCCTGGTATGCAAGGCTGGTTCAACATAAGAAAATGAATCAATGTAATACACCACATTAACAAATTGAAGGAAAAAAACCACATGATCATCTCATTCGATGCAGAAAAGGCATCTGACAAAATCCAGCATCCTTTTTTGATAAAAAACACTTCAAAAGATAGGAACAGAAGGAAAATTCCTCAATATGATAAAAGGCACATATGAAAGACCCACAGCCAACATCATACTCAATGGGGAAAGGTTGAAAGCTTTCCCTGTAAGATTGGGAACAAGACAAGGATGCCCACTGTCACCATTGTTATTCAATGTTGTACTAGAAGTTCTAGCTAGCGCAATTAGACAAGAAAAAAAAAAAAATTAAAGGTATCCAAGTAGGAAAAGAGGAAGTAAAACTCTCACTGTTGTGGATGACATGATCCTGTACTTAGAAAATCCTGAAGTATCCACGAAAAAGCTACTTGAGCTAATAAATGAGTTCAGCACTCAAATACCTAGGAATTAATTTAACCAAAGAAGTACAGGACCTATATGCAGAAAACTACAAAACAATGCTAAAAGAAATTTAAAAAGACCTAAACAAATGGAAAGACATTCCGTGTTCATGGACTGGAAGAATAAATATCGTGAAGAGTCAATTTTACCCAAACTGATTTATAGATTCAATGCAATACCAATCAAAATCCCAACAGCTTACTTTACAGAATTAGAGAAGGCAATTACCAAATTCATCTGGAAGGGTAAGTGCACCCAAATAGCCAAAATCGCTCTAAAAAAGAAGAGTGACGTGGGAGGAATTTCACTGCCTGACCTGGAAACATACTGCAAAGCTATAGTGGTCAAAACAGCATGGTACTGGCATAAAGATAGACACTTCGATCAGTGGAATAGAACTGAGAACCCAGAAATAAACCCTCACCTACAAAGTCAATTCGTTTTTGACAAACCTACCAAGTCCACACTAAAGGGATAAAACATTCTCTTCAACAAATGGTGTTAGGAGAACTAGATATCTATAACCAAAAGAATGAAAGAGGACCCCTATCTCAAAATGTACCAAAGATCTAAATATAAAAGCCAGGACCATAAAACTACTAGAAGAAAATGTAGGGAAACATCTTCAAGACCTTGTAGTAGGTGGTAGTTTCTTGGACTTTATACCCAAAGCACGTGCAACAACCAAAAAAATAGATAAATGGGACCTCCTTAAAATTCAATACTTTTGCACCCCATATGAATTTGTCAAAAGGGTGAAAAGGCAGCCGACTCAATGGGAAAAAATATTTGGAAAACATATCTGTAAGGGTTTAATATCCAGGATATATGAAGAGATGTTCCAATTCAACAATAAAAAGACAAATGACTCAATTAAAAAATGGGCGAAAGGCTTGAATAGACATTTGTCCAAAGAAGGAATACAAATGGCAAAAAAAATATGAAGAAATGCTCAACATCACTAATGATTAGGGAAATGTAAATCAAAACTACAATGAGATATCACTTCACACCTATCAGAATGCCCACTATTAAAAAGACAGAGAACTACAAGTGTTGGAGAGGATGTGGAGAGATAGGAACACTTCTTCACTCTTAGTGGGAATGCAGAATGGTACAGCCACTGTGGAGGACTGTTTGGCAATTCCTAAAGAAGTGGAATACAGACTTGCCACATGACCCGGCAATACCACTACTGGGTATATATACCCACAAAAACTAAGAGCAGTGACACGAACAGACATCTGCACACTGATGTTCACAGCAGCATTATTCAGGTTTGCCAAAAGTTGGAAACCACCCAGGTGTCCATCAGTAGACGAATGGATAAACAACCTGTGGTCTATTCACACGATGAAATATTATGCAGCTGTAAGAGGAAATTAAGTCGTAAAGCATAGGACAACATGGATGAACCTGGAGGACATTATGTTGAGCGAAGCAAGCCAGACACAAAAGGACAAATACTGTATGAATACGTTACTATGAACTAAATATATTGTGTAACATATTGTTTGATTCAAAAAAAAATTTTTATGTATCCAGTACATTTAATTGAGAAATATATATATTTATTCATCTTTGTTTAGTTTTTAGTTTTTAATTGTTTATATTTTCAATTATTAAATGTACAAAATCAAGTTAAAAAACAACCAAACAAAAAAACAAAAAAAAAACAAAGCAGGGAGCAGAAGTCGCTCAAGCTATTAGGTGCCTCTCTCCCACACGGGAGGTCCCGGTTTCGGTTCTCGGTGCCTCCTAAAAAGAAGACCAGCACACAATAAACACAGCAAATGCAAAACCACAAGGGGGTAGGGAGAAATAAATAAAATAAATCTTAAAAAAAAAAGATAGGACATGGTCATGTGTCTTGACGGGACCTTTAAAATATCCAGAATGTTATATAACTACATACTTCTATTGGATAGAAATGTGTCCTTGTTGACATAGGTATGTTATCTGAACAGACAAAAGCCCTAAGAGTAACTAACAAAATATTATACTTCCCTCCTGGAGAAGTCCTGCTACTTTCTCAAATAAGATGGCCAAAAGCTCTGGAATATATAAGCTTTGCCTAATAAAGGAAAACAGGCTAATTTAAGCCCTTAATTTTAATGCTTACAATTATGAACCTTATTCCTGTAATAATGAAACCAAGCATAATTATAATTAATACCTAAGAGTTACCTCAAGAAAAACCTCCTTGTTACTCAAGTGTGGCCAAGGTTGGCCTCTGTCTAAGCCAAACACTGAAATAAACTCACTACTCTCCCTCACCCCACCCTCCATCCTGCCATGGGACATGACTCCCTGGTATGAGTCTCCCTGGCACCAAAGGATTATTACCAAGCATTAATCAGTGATGCATTTAAAGAAAGACCTTGATCAAAAGTGGGAAATAGTAAATAAAATAGAGTTTTTATGGCTAAGAGATTTCAAAGTGAGTAAGGAGGTCATTCAGGAGGCTACGCTCACGATGCAGGTCCCAGCCAGACTTCTCAAACTGCCACAGTAAACAAAGCCTCAAACAAAAGTGCTCCTGAAGGCCCTAGGGACATCTGGACACCACAGGCAAGCTACATGGCCACATGAAATCAACACCCCCTCGGTGGGCTCTATCTGGGAATGTACAACAAGCTATTTACCCAATATAACATAGTAGTACTCATTTATAAATCCCCTAATCATGATTCTTCTACTTCTTTTATTTGAACCTATAATTTTCAATATAATTGTTAAGTATACTTCTCAGAGATTTAAAGCCATTGGATTATTTCTGTGCCAGTTGAGCCCTGAAACCCAGCATATATACGGCCAACTCCTACTCTCCAGTTCTTTGGGTATGCCCTGGACAACTATCAAAACAATGAAGATGGGCCAGCCCCATCTCAAAAGCAAGGAGTATCTTCAATTACAAGCAAACCAACTCCATTTCTCTGCCCCATAATATCTACATCCCTTCTCAGCCTGAAGCAGTCAGAATGAACATTGTCCTAAATCCCTCAAGACTGAAGAATAAACAAAAATAATGGGGGAGTATAACCACTGACTAAAGCAGATTTATTGTTATTGTAGTTATTATCTTGTGTTAACTGAGTCACTTGTAATATTGATATAAAAATAAAACTTTAATTTAAAAAAAGTGAGGTATGGGTGGGGAAAAGACGTTAGGTAAAAAACTGAGGAAATCTGAATAAATTATGGACTTTAGTTAATAATATTGTATCAATATTGGTTCATTAATTGTAACAAAGTACCATTTGTTTGATTCAACTTTGTATTAGAATTTGTCAATGCAATAAGGCAAGAAAAATAATTGAAAAGCCTAAGGTTTGGAAAAGAAAAAAAAATTAAGTGTTAAATAGTTACTCAGCTACTAAAATCTAACATCTCCTCACCAATCATTTCTCTGGCATCTTCCTCTAACCACATCATACATCAAACATCCAAATACTTGCTGAGAAAAACCTGATATAGACTTTGCAAAGAAAATGGCTGTAGATATGCTACCAACAATGGAAACCTGGATATTCTTACAGTTATCACTTTCACTATTACAAGGTACTTACCAATCTCCCATTATCATGTTCTAAGGTCAAAAGCTGTTTAACATCCACATAAAACAAGTTACAAACTTGGACAATACTTATGTGATTAGTTTTCTCTAGGGTACCTTAAAGATCTTCCTAAATACAGCTCATTCATATTACAGCATCTTTGAGATTTTAGTTCAGTGAGTACATTTAAAGAACATTCCAGGCTTTGTTGCAGGTGGTTCACAGACCACAGAATAGAAACAACACAATGGAATAAGGAGTCTTAAATCACCGTCAAGAGCTACTCCTAACTACATACCCAGGCACAGTCCTGGGAATGAATGTTTAGGAATTTCTCTTTTGCTCTCATAAACAAGGACCCAGCTCAGCAATACTTACAGTTAACATTGGAGTTGTCAACAGGCCCCAGGCAAAGAATTCAAGGAAGATGACAATAGCAGCATGATATACACTTGGTCGACCAAAGCCTTGTAACTAAAAAAGAAAGTTATTATGAAAAATAGTAAACAGATATAAGAAATCCATTATCCTAAAATGGTGTTTAATACAAAAAATAACTATAATAAATTTGGATCTACTTTTATTATTTAAGATAAAATTTCATTTTGTGGTATCATTGATTCCTTCACTTATAATCATGGTAGGTGCCAAGATTATAGACTTTCTGATTTGGTAGAAAATCAGCTGGGTCTTCAAGAGACCAAGGTTCAAGGACCTGATTGTGTCCCTTACTAATTAATTATATGCTTCTCAGCAACCTGACTTCTCTAGGCCTTCAGTTTCCTTAGCTACATAATGAGAAAGGTGGGCAGACACAGGTCATATTTTGAAAAACTTCAGGGGCAGCACAGATGGCTGGCAGCAAGGGTTAGGGAAGAGGCAGAGACAACAGGAAATATAAGGACTAGGTCGAATTTGAAAATATAAGCAATATTGAAAGATGTTAAAATTGAGGTTTTTGTTTTTGGCTTTGTTTTAAAGACTGCACCTAAACTGCTAGTTTTCTGTAACTGCTGGTTTATGACTTCTGGATATGAAATCTAAAATTTCTGTCAACTTAATATTCTTTGACTCTGTGACAATGCTTATTACAAGATCAGGTGCTTTGCTAACACTTGGTAGTAACTGGAAGTGAACCTTACAAGGATATGTTAAAACCCATATCATTCCCATGCATCTATTTACAAGTCTTCAAAAGATAAAGGTACACCTGCATGACTTAACTAGAATCTAATGATGATAAAATGATCAGACAAATCCAGACTGAGGGACATTCTATATATAAAACAACTGGACTGGTCTGAAAAATGTCAGTGTCATAAAAGGCAGGGAGATTGATCCAGGTTAAAGGAGACTACCAAATGGATGATCCTGGATTGGATCCTGGATGTAAAGCAGACAACAAGAAACATCTGAACATGGACTATATATTAGATAATAGTATGGTGTTAATTGTAAATTTCGGGGATGTGGCAATACCCTTATTCTTGATGTCTATAACTTACTGAAAAATGGTTTGCAAAGGAAAAATAGCAGTGCATATATAAAAAGAAAGCAAATAGATTACTGGAGTTAGATGAAAGGAATAAGACTGTTCATTATACTAATCTTTAAAAAAATTTTTGGTTTTGAAATTTTTCAAAGGAAAAAAGAGCTAAGAATTGTTATTAAAACTTCAAATATGCAAATTTTTTAATATTTGCAATTTCTAAAAGCACTTTTAAAAAGCCATTAAGTAAGGAGACATTTGCAAAGCATAAAGCAATTCATAAGGTTTTAAATGTGTATATATATGTGTGTGTGTGTATATTTAAAAAGACCATTAAAAGGGGGCAGATGTGGCTCAAATGGTTGGGCGTCCGTTTTCCATATGAAGGGACCTAGGTTCAATGCCCGGGACCTCCCGGTAAAATAAAAGAAGAAAAATATAGAGGGAAGCGGCTGTGGCTCGGTCAGGGGGGCTCCCGTTTACCATATGGGGGGCCCTGGGTTCGGTTCCCGGGGCCTCCTGGTGAGGGCGGGCCCGCCTGCGCGGCGTGGTTGGCTGGCCCGGAGAGCACAGGCAGCAAGGGGGGGATAAATGAATAAATAAATAAAATCTTAAAAAAAAAAAAAAAAAAGAAAAATATAGAAGGCGCGCAGGCTGCCAGGCCCCCATGTGTGGGTGTGCCAGGCTCCACCGAGCCACGCAGCAGGATAATGATGTAACAGGAGAGTGACACAAGGGGAGAGCCAAGATGAGACGCGCCAAAGAACCAGGAACTGGGGTGGCGCAGGTGGCAGAATGCCTCTCTCCCACATCGGAGGTTCCCAGGATCGAATCCTGGTGAAGACAGGAGAGGGCAGGAGGCAGACACAGAGAGTTCCCCAGCGAATGGACACAGAAGACAGGAAAAACGGGGTGGGGAAGGGGGGGTTAAAAATGGATAAAAGTAAAAACAAATAAATAAATCTTAAAAAAAAAAAAGGCCATTAAAGCATCTGACTTAACTCAAACCAATCAAAAGGCCCTTAACATATTGTACAACTTTCAGAAAAGCACCAGTTTTCACTAGTCCTTTCCCAACAGAATAGTAAATGAAAACGGTAGTAACTGTTCGGTCTCCGCCTGCAACTAAACCTTCCAAGACCTTCTACAGTCGAAGACAATGCTGTCTGTTGTAGCTGCTAAAAGCCAGAAATCTTGTCATCATCCTTGACTCCTATCTCATTGCCTGTCTCTATCTCTCAGACACACACTCATATCCTTCTAAAAGTCCTGTAGGTGTGATCTTCAAAATATATTGAGACCCTGACTACTCCTCACCATTTTTACTGCTCTCCCTGGTCCAATCCTCTACCATCTCCTACCTGGATTATGGAGTAGCCTCCTAACTGGTAATCCTGCTTCCACCTTTGCAGCAGCCAAAGAAATGTTTAAATGTAAATCCGATCATGTTATTTACTCCTCTCCTCCTTCAAATGCTTTCAACCAAAGTTTTTGCAAGTCCAAAAATGTCCTACAACTCCCAATCTCCTTATTATGTTCTATTTTTACCCAGAGGCTTTTTAACATACTTCACAACTTATTTTATTTTATTTTATTTTTTTGTCTACTCCCTGCCCCCCAAATGTAAAATTTCACTAAAGAAATGACTTTCGTCTTTTTCTTTCAATGATGTATCCCAAACATCTCTTCTCCACCCCACTGTAGTAATAAGCACTCAATAAAGTATCTGTGGGACAAAGAAGGATCATTTCTCAGGCTAACATCTTTTCTCTGCTCTTTTATTTTCAACAGCAAAACCCAGAATGTTGAAAATTCTTCAGAACAAATGACCTAGTTTCTTCAACAAAGAAATGGCAGGAGTAAGGAGAAAAATAAAGGAGAACCTTATAGTATATAGATTAAAAGAAATTTAAGAGGGGTCAGATGTAGCTCAACTGGTTGGGTGTCCGTCTCCCATATGGAGGGACCTGGGTTCGATCCCCGGGACCTCCCGGTAAAAAAAAAAAAAAGAAATTTAAGAGATAACCATTGGATTTTCACTCAAACTGGAAAAAAAGACAACTTTGAAACAATTAGAGAAATTTGAATATGTATAGGATACTGAATAATACCAAGGAATTATATTGGTTGTAGTGATATCAATGAAATTAGGTTTTTTAAAAAGTCCTTACTTTTAAAGATACATATTGAAGTATTTATTTGTGAAACAAGATGATATCTGGAATCTGTTTTCGAATATCCAGCAAAAACTAAAAGAAAAGTAAGAGGGGTAGCATAGATGAAAATAATAAAGGTGAAGAGTGATCATTGTTGAAGATGAGTGAGAGATAAATGGCAGGCAGGCTGGTCACTGGGCTTCTCTCTGTGTGTAAAAAATTCCATATTGATAGATTTTTTAAAAGTTGGGAAGATCAATAAGAAAGATGACAACTTGTAGAAAACTATTCCAAGTATGGGTTTAACATATGCTTTGTGAAATTAAGCTTATAATTTACTTGGCATTTCATTAGAACTGGTACCTCTTCACTATACCGTTGTTTAGGAATTGACTTTCAATGACTATTTCTGGTACTTCATCTTCATGAAACGGAAGCAAGTACATTTGAGATCTCAGAAACAAATAATAAGGCAAGTACATATTTGGACTTAGCATTTCTCTTCTACCTAATGTTTTATAATAGTAGAATCAAATAAGTTTAACGGTTTTTTGCTTTTTTAAAATGGAATATATATGTATATATGAATTATATATTTTTATATAATAGTTATTACAATTGTTACATGAATATGTACAAGTTGTAAAACTTTAAAGTAAGGAAATAGATATATTCTATTCTCCACAAGTAACCACATGGTTAGAAATTTGGCATATATATTTATGCTAAAAATATACTTTTACTTAATTGGTAACATATTCTATGACTTGCCTTTTTACCTTAATCTGTTTCTTTCCATGTCAATGTATTTAGATGCTCATTCTTTTTAACAGCTACATAATATTTTATTGTATGAATATACCATAATTTTAACTTTACCACTACTGATGGATATCTAGAGTTTCCACTTTTTAAATAGTTATAATTTTAAGAAATATTTTAAAACGTTATTTTGAAATAATTTTAAATCTACAGAAAAGCTGCAAAAAATAAATATGGAGTTCCCGTATACCCTTCACTGAGCTACTCCAAATGTTAACATTTTACATAATCTAGTACAATTATCCAACCAGGAACTTAACATTGATACAATAATCTATATAGCTTATTTTGAATTTTGCCACTCTTGCCACGAATTTCATTTTTCCGGTTCAGGATCTAATCCAGTATTTCACACTGCATATAGTTCTCACGTTTCCTTAGGCTCTTCCAACGAGAAAGTTCCTCAGTCTTTTATTTTTCTCTTCTATGATTTTGACATTTTGAGGATTACTGGTATACTCTTCACCACTTGTTTTGTAGAACGTCCCATAATTTGAGTTTGTCTAATTAGATTAAGGTTAACCATATTTTACTTGTTTTTTTTTCACTGAGATACAATTCACATCCATAAAATTCACCATTTTAAAGTACACAAGTCAGTGGTTTTTAATATATTCACAAATGTGTGCAACCACAATCAGTATCTAATTCTAGAACGTTTTCATTATACCCAGATAAACCTGATACCCACTAGCAGTCATTTCCCGTCCTCCCCTCCACCTCCTATTTTCTTTTTTTATGGATCTGCCTATTCTGGAATCCCATAAAGGAATTTATAAATGGAATCATACACTATGTGGCCTTTTGTCTCTGGCTTTTTTCACTTAGCATAATGATTTAAAGACTCAATCATGTAGCATGTATCAGAACTTTGTTCCTATTTATAGCCTAATAATATTCCATTTATGGATACATTACATTTTGTTTATATAGTCACCAGTTGATGAACAATTGGGGTTGTTTCCACATTTAGGCTATTATAAATAACACTGCTATAAACATTCATGTACAAGTTTTTGTCTGAACATGGTCTCAATTCTTTTGACTATATACCTAGGAGCTGGAGATACTGGAACAATTAATATCCTTTTACATATACACCTGCACAGTATTCTAGGACTTAAGCTAGAATTCAGTAATAAAAGAAAATTTGGAAAATTCACAAATATATGGATATTAAACAACATACTCCTGAATAACCCGTGGTTCAAAGAAGAAATCAAAAGGGAATTTGAAAAACAATGTGGTGAACAAAAATGGAGGGAATTTCCTCATCCTGATAAACAGTATGTCTGAAAACAGCCAACATTATGCTTAAATTGTGAAATAATGAACACCTTCCCCTTAAGATAAGGAATAAGACAAGAATGACCACTTTCTTACTGCTATAAAACATTGTACTAAAGGTTTTGGCCAGGGCAATTAGGAAAGAAAAAGAAATAAAAGGCACTCACATTGAAAGATTGAAAGGGGATAGTTTTATCTCTATTCACAGATGATATTCTGTCTATATGGATAAATCCTAAGAAAGCCACTAAAAATTTATTAGAGCTAATAAGTTAAACAAGGTTGCAATATCAAGATCCAAAGGACAATGCATTTCAATACACTAGCAATGAACAATCTGAAAAAGAAATAAGAAAATAATTCCATTTACAACCATGCCCCCTCCAAAAAAAAACAACTTAGAAATAAATTTAACCAAGAATGTAAAAGACAATGAGACAACAACAACAACAAAAGATTTGTACAGTGGAAACTACAAAACATTACTGAAAGAAATTAAAAGATCTAAATAAAAAGAAAAACATTCCATGTTCATAGATTGCAAGACTTAATAATATTAAGATGGCAATACTACCTAAAAGAATCTACAGATTCAATGTAAACCCTATCAAAATCCTGTGGGTTTTTTTTTTGTTGTTGTTGTTCTTTTGTTGTGTCTTATTGTGGGAAAAATAGAAAAGCTAATTCTAAATTTCATATAATTTCCAAGGGATATCAAATAGCCAAAACAATCTTGGAGAAGAACAAAGTTGGAAGACCCATATTTCCTGATTTCAAAACTTACTACAAAAGTACAGTAATCAAAACTGTAATAATGTTACAAGGATACATTCACAGATTAATGGAATAGAATTGCAAGTCCAGAAATAATCCCATACATATATGGTCAATTGACTTTGACAAGGGTGCAAACATCACTTAATGGAGTAAGAAGTCTTTTCAAGAAATAATGGGACTTCCGGGAAGATGGCAGAATAGAAATACACAGGACTCTCTTCTTTCTCAGAAAGATAGCTAGAGGACAGGCAGAAAGGGCCTGGAAAAAAACTCTTCTAGGGTTTAGGACAACAGGAGAAGTCTGGACACTGCCCAAAAGAAAGAGGGATAAAGAAAAGAACCATGATGATAAAACTGTGAGTTAAAAGCGACAGCTGCCTCCTGCTGGCACCCTCCCCCACACTAAAGACACTTGAATTCTCAGGCCTCGGGGCAGTAGCTACAGACAAACAGGGGCCTCAGGGATAGAACTCCCCTTGAAAGCGAACAGAGGACACAGTCTAAGGCTGACTTAGCTTTCCACCCACAAATTTGGTCTTCTGTGTCCCACGAGCCCTTCTAGGCCAGGAGGAGCTGTACCACTGTTTGCCTTGGGAGCCAGCTCAGGACTAAAGAGATCCGACCCTCTCAATCTCCCTCTCTGCTAACCAGGATTGATTGCTGGGGATGCAGAGGGGAGTGGAATTATTTCCTACCTGGGAAAAGGGAGCGGGCTGCCAGTGAAGGTTGGAGAACTTTCTCAGAGTTTGAATTATAAGGCTCTTAGCCTCCAAGCAGGAACCTGTATTAGTCAGTCAAAGAGGTGCTGATGCAAAATACCATAAATCTATTGGCTTTTATAAAGGGTATTTATTTGGGGTAGAAGCTTACATTACCAGGCCATAAAGCATAAGCTACTTCCCTCACCAAAGTCTGTTGCCATGTGTTGGAGCAAGATGGCTGCCAATGTCTGCAAGGGTTCAGGCTTCCTGGGTTCCTCTCTACCCGGGGCTCGTTTCTCTCTGGGCTCAGCTGCTCTTCTCTCTCACAAGGACAGCTGCAGACTATCAGGTGAACAGCTTGTCTCTCTTCCCTGGGCCTCTGCTGTGTCTAATGAAGCCTTCTCTCCTTCACCTATCTGCTTCTCTGTGTTCACTTTCCTGGGCTCCAACATTAAAACTCCAACCTCCCTTCTCTGCAGTGCAGTTTCTCTGTGAGTGGGGGCGGGAACTCAACGTCCTACTGATGTGGCCCAATCAAAGCCTTTATCATTATTTAATCAAGTAAAAGTGAAGCCTCCAAAAGACCTGTTTACAAACATAATCAGTATTTCTTTTTGGAATTCATCAATAATATCAAACTGTCATAGAACCTATATCACATTTATCCAGTTTGTGTTGCAGCAAATATACGCCAACCAGCCAATGAACTGAGAGAGCTGTCAAATAGTGCTATCTGCTGGCAGATGAAGGAAGTGCACGTGAAGAAATTAAAAGTAAATATGAAAGTTTTCCAGCCTTTACAGCCTTTCTCTCAAGGCCCATTGCTGGGTTCAGAGCCCAGTTTTGAGCAACAATCAGGGACAATCCTAAAGACCCAGGTTGAACCAAGAATCACAGAAGAACTGTAACATATAGCCTCCTGCCACTAAATCTCTACAAAAGAGAGAGAAATTAAGCATCTGAGTAAACTCACCATCCTAATCAGATGCTTAGGCATCAGCAAAAAATTATGAGCTATACTAAGAAAATGGAAGACATAGCCCAAGAAAAGGAATACATCAAAGACACAGAAGAGAAGCAGGATTTGAGACAACTAATTAATGAGATGCACACAAGCTTATAAAGTCAAATTAATGAGCTGAAAGACAATACAGCTAAAGAGATAAATGACATCAAGAAGACATTGAGCAAGCACAAAGAAGAATCTGAAAATCTGAACAGAAAAGTAACAGAGCTCATGGGAATGAAAGACACGATAGGTGAGATGAAAAACAGATTAGAGGGAAGCAGATATGGCTCAAGCGATTGGGCTCCCGCCTACCACATGGAAGGCCCCAAGTTTGGTTTCCGGTGCCTCCAAAAGAAGACAAGCAAGACAGTGAGCTGATGCGATGGGCAGTTGCAGCAAGCTGATGCAATAAGATGATGCAAGAGGAACACAAGGAGGAAAACATAATGAGAATACAGCAAAGCAGAGAGCAGATATGACTCAAGCGATTAGGCGCTTCCCTCTCACATGGGAGGTCCCAGGTTCAGTTCCCGGTGCCTCCTAAAAAAAAGAAGACAAGCAAACAATAAACAGACACAGCAAAATGCAAAACAACAAGGGGGTGGGGAGAAATCAATGAATAAAATAAATCTTAAAAAAACAAACAAAAAAACATATTAGAGGAAGATTGTGGGAAGATGGTGATGGAATAACAGGCAGAGCTGAATGCTCTCACAAAAACAACAGAGAAAAACTGCCAGACAAGAGTTCTGCATCTGGCAAAGCTGTCCTTCAAAAATGAGGGTGAGTTCAAAGTTTTCACAAACAAAAACTGATAGAATATGTTACCAAAAGACCAGATTTACAAGAGATACTAAAAGGGGCTCTGCAGCCTAAAAGGGAAAAAACGGCGAGCAATTTGGAGAAGAGTTTAGAAATGAAGATTATTAGAAAGGGTAAACTAATGGATAAGAAACAGACAACAGAACCATATGACAACAGAGAGCTGAAGGACAAAATGGATGAAGTAAGTAACACTGTTACAGTAATAACACTGAATGTTAATGGATTGAACTCCCCAATTGAAAGACTTACGCTGACAGAATGGATAAAAAAATATGAGCCATCTATATATTGTCTACAGAAGAACCACCTCAGACATAAGGACACAATCAGGCTAAAAGGGAAAGGTTGGAAAAAGGTATTTCATGCAAACAGTAACCAAAAAAGAGCTGGAGTAGACCAGATAAAAGTAAAATAATAACATTATAGTATATGAAACAATGATTACTCAGTGCAACTGGCAAACTGTTCCTGTGATCAGTATTCTGTAACTTTTTTTCATACAAAATAAACACTTGTTTTTAAATGAGGAGGACTGGAGAAGAGATATATTTTTCAGATACTTCATTTTTCTTTAACCCTTTCTTATTCATACTCTTTAATCAAAATAGAGGACTTCGAGGAAGATGGTGGACAAGAAAGACATGGGACTCCTTCTCCTCCAGAAAAATAGCTAGAGGACAGGCTGAAACAGCCAGGAAAAAGATCTTTTAGGGTTTAGGACACCAGGTGAAGGCTGGAAACTGCCCAGAGGAGAAAGGGACAAAGAAGGGGAATTGCAATGACAGAACCGTGAGTTGAAACCAGCGGTGGCTGCTGCCCGCACCCTCCCCCACACTAAAGACACTTTAGAATTCTCAGGTCTCTGTGCCTGGGGCTACAGACAAAGGGGGCTCCAAGGAGCCACCATTCCAGGAAAGTGGAGAGAAAGGGACACAGTCTAAGGCTGACTCAGCTTTTGACTCACAAATTTGGTCTGCTGTGTCCCAGGAGCCCTTAGAGGTCCTGCCATTGTTTGCCTTGAGAGCTGGCAAGGTGCTAAAGATATAGGACCCTCCCAATCTCCTTCTCTACTAACCAGAACTGTTTGTTGAGGACTCAGAGGGGAGTGGAAATATTTCCTGTATGGGAAAAGGGAGGGGGCTGCCAGAGAAGGTTGGAGAACTGTCTCTGAGAAAGTTTGAATTAAAAGGCTCTTAGCCTCCAGGCAGGAAGCTCTATCACATTGATCCAATCTGTGTTGCAACAAATACACTCCAACCAGGCATTGAACTGAGAGCTGTCAATTAGTGCCATTTGCTGGCAGACCAAGGAAGTGCACATGAGAAAATTAAAAATGGAGGCTTTTACTGGCCTTTATAGTTTCCCTCCCCAAGGCCCTAGGAAATAGGCCTGCAACCCTACTGGGTCCAGAGTCCAGTTTTGAGCAAATAACAGGGACATTCCTAACAATCCAGGTTGAGCCAAGAATCAAAGAGCAATGGTAACACACAGCCTCCTGCCACTAAATCCCTACAAAAGAGAAAGAAATTGAGTATCTGAGTAAACTACATCCTAATCAGATGCCTAGACATCAGCAAAAAATTACGAATCATACTAAGAAAATGGAAGACATGGCCCAAGAAAGGAATATATCAAAGCCCCAGAAGAGATGCAGGATGAGAAAACTAATTAGCGAGATGTACACAAATTTCCAAAATCATTTTAATGACTTGAAAGATAATATGGCTAAAGAGATAAATGACATCAAGAAGACACTGAGAAGCACAAAGAAGAATCTGAAATCCTGAACAGAAAAGTAACAGAGCTCATGGGAATGAAAGACACAAAAAGTGTAATCAAAAACACATTAGAGAGAAGACTGGAGCACACCGGACAGCCTGTGGATGGAGGGCCAAGCACGGACTTTCACAGAGAGCAGGTAGAGCAGGTCATTCTGCAGCCATGTCAGTCAAAGCAATTTTGGAGCAGACAGGCAAAGAACTGCTTTACAAGTACATCTGCACCACCTTAGCCATCCAGAACCAAATCCAGTATGCCCAGGTCACCCCTGACACAGACTGGGCCCGTCTGGTGCAAGACCACCTCTGGCTGCTCAGCCAGGTGAGACTCACTCTCATCCTGGGCCCATCTTCCAAGCCCAGGGTCTGGGGAAGAGAAAGCAATGAGCTTGTTGAAGCAGCCTGAAAAGGTCACATGATTGCAGACTGCCTGCATTCATGTGCAGTGTGCCAAGCAAGGTTTTATGTTCGGATCTGGGCCCTGCACGTTGAGGTACCCTGGCATGACATACAGAGCCTGGGCTTGGAACTGTATATATGAGTTCAAATTCAAAAAAAATAAAATAAAAAATACACATTAGAGGAATACAACAACAAACTTGAAATGACAGAAGAAAGAATAAGTGACACCAAAGACTGAACAGCTGAAATTGAAGAGAGAAAAGAATGGAAAAAATTGAGCAGGGGCTCAGAGAGTTGAATAACAACAAGAAATGCAACAACATATGTGTCATTGGAGTTCCAGAAAGAGAAGAGAAGGGACAAGGGGCAGAAAGAGAATTTGAGGAAATAATAGCTGAAAATTTCCCAACTCTCACACAAAAGAAATGAACTTGAATGTCCAAAAAGCAGATGGCATCCCAATCAGAATAAATCCGAAAAGACCTACTCAAAGACACATACTATTCAGACTGTCAAATGTCAAAAATAGAAAATTCTCAGAGCAGCAAGGGAGAAGCAAACCATCACCTACAAGGGATGCCCAGTAAGACTTAGCACAGATTTCTCGTCAGAAACCATGGAAGCGAGAAGACAGTGGTATGATACAATTAGAATACTGAACGAGAAAAGCTGCCAGCCAAGAATTCTTTATCCAGCAAAACTGTCCTTCAAATATGAAGGGGAGTATAAAATATTCACAAACAAACAGAAACTAAGAAAGTTCATAAAAAAGAAATAACCTGGGAGGCGGCTGTGGCTCAATCAGTGGGGCTCCCGTTTGCCATGTGGGAGGCCCCGGGTTCGGTCCCCGGGGCCTCCTGGTGAGGGTGGGCCTGCCCGCGCGGCGTGGTTGGCTGACCCGGCGGGCACGGGCAGCAAGGGGGGGATAAATGAATAAATAAATAAAATCTTTAAAAAAAAAAAGAAATAACCTTTACAGGAAATATTAAAGGAAGTCTTATAGCCTGAAAGAAAAAGACAGAAGAAAGAGGCTTGGAGGAGATACTAGAAGAAAGAATAGCAGAAAGAATAACTAAGAGTAAACAGATGAAAATAAGTTATGACATATGAAAACTAAAGAATAAAATGATGGAAATAAATAATGAATTTACACTAATATTGTTGAATGTGAATGGATTAAACTACCCAATCAAAGATACAGACTGACAGAATGGATAGAAATCCATGACCCATCCATATGCTGCTTACAAGAGACTCACCTTAGACCCAGGGATATAAACCAGCTGAAAGCAAAAGGCTGGAAAAACATACTCCATGCAAATAAAAACAAAAAAGAGCAGGGGTAGCTACACTAACACCAGACAAAACAGACTTTAAATGCAAAAAAGTTATAATTATATATTAATAAAAGGGACAATCCACTGGGAAGATATGAGTCATAAATATCTATGTACCTAACCAAGGTGCCAAAAATACATGAGGCAAAGTCTGGCAAAACTGAAGGGAGAAATAGCCATCTCTACAATAATCGCTGGAGACTTCAACACACCACTCACATCATTAGATAGAACAACTAGACAGAAGATCAAGGAAACAGAGAACTTGAACAATATGATAAACAAGTTGGACCTAACAGACATATAGAGAACACTACATCCAAACTTAGCAGGTTATACATTCTTCTCATGTGCCCATGGATCTTTTTCCAGGGTAGACCCCATGTTAGGTCATAATGCAGCTCTCAATAAATATAAAAAGATTGAAATTATACAAAGCACCCTCAAAGAGCATAACAGAATGAAACTGGAAATCAATAGGAAAAAGGTAAATTCACAAATGTGTGGAGACTGAACAACACACTCCTAATCAGTGAGCCAAAGAAATTGCAAGTAAATCAGTAAATATATTGAGACAAATGAAAACAAGAACACAACTTATCAAAACTTATGAGATACAGCAAAGGCAGTTTGAGAGGGGAATTTATAGTCCTAAATGCCATTAGTAAAAAAGAAGATAGAGCTAAAATTAAAGATTGAAATGAACAACTGGAGACACTAGAAAAAGAACAGCAAACCAATATCAAAGCAAGCAGAAGGAAAGAAATGATAAAGATTAGAGCAGAAATAAATGAAAGTGAGAACAAAACGACAGAGAAAATCAACAAAACCAAAACCTGGTTCTTTGAGAAGATCAATAAAATTGACAAGCCTCTAGCTAGACTAACAAAGAAAAAAAGAAAGATGTAAATAAATGCAATCAGAAATGATAGGGGGAAAGTTATGACTGACCCCACAGAAATAAAATGGATGATAAGAAGATATTATGAGAAACTATATGCCACCAAACTAGAAAACCTAGGTGAAATGGACAAATTCCTAGAATGCACAAACAACCTTCACTAATGCTACAAGAAATACAAGAACTTAACCAATCACATCTAAAGAGATTGAATTCGTCATCAAAAATCTCCCAACAAAGAAAAGCCTAGGACCAGATGGCTTCACAGGTGAATTGTAATAAGAATTACGAGAAGAATGAACACTAATCCTATTACCCAACACTTTTTATGAAGCCAATGTCACCCTAATACCAAAGTCAGATAAAGACACTACGAGAAAATTATAGACCAATCTTTCTAATGAACACTGTAGCAGTTTGGTATTATTTATGAGTTCCAAAAATAGATACTGGATTATGTTTGTAAACTGTTCTGTTCCCCTGGGTATATTATATTGTATTAAATTCAGAGGTTTCATTTTTACTTGATTAAATAATGATTAAGGCTTTAATTGGGCTACGTCAGTAGGACATCTAGTCCCTGCCCCCTTGGTAGGCAAGGACTCACAGAGAAAACGACAAGGCAGAGGAGTTAGTTGGAGTATTGATACTGGAGCCCTAGGAAGCAAACACACAGGAGAGGAACAAAAAGGAATAGGGACACAGCAGAGGCCCTGAGAAGAGAGAGAGCCTGATAGTCTACAGTTGACCTTGTAGAGAGACGAGAGCAGCTGAGCCCAGAAAAGAACAAGCCCTGGGAGAGAGATGAGACTTATCCCAGCCTACAGCTGATATTGGAAAAAGCTGGGACCATGGAGCCTTAAGAGGAAGAGGGAGGCTGAACTGTTGCAGAGGTCAGCAGCCATCTTGCTCCAACATGTGGCAACAGACTTTGGTGAGGGAAGTAACTTACTCTTTGTGGCCTGGTATCTATAAGCTTCTACCCCAAATAAATACCCTTTATAAAATCCAACAGATTTCTGGTATTTTGCATCAGCACCCCTTTGACTGACTAATACAAACAGATGCAAAATTTCTCAACAAAATACTTGCAAATAGAATCCAACAGCGTATCAAAAGACTTATACATCACCACCAAGTAAGATTTATTCCTGGTGTACAAAGCTGGTTCAATATAAGAAAATCAATCATAGTAATATACCACATTAACAAATTGAAGGAAAAAAACCACATGATCACCTCAATCAATGCAGAAAAGGTATTCAACAAAATCCAGCATCCTTTCTTGATAAAAACTCTTTGAAAGGTAGGAATAGAAGAAAAATTCTTCAATATGATAAAAGGCATTGTATTAGTCAGCCAAAGGGTCCCTAATGCAATATACCAGAGATTGGTTGGTCTTTATAAAGGGTGTTTATTTGGGGTAGAAGTCCACAGTTACCAGACCATAAAGCATAAGTTTCTTCCCTCACCAAAGTCCATTGCCATGTGTTGGAGCAAGACAGCTGCTGACATTTGCCACGGTTCAGGCTTTTTGGGTTCCTTCCTCCAGGGGCTGCATTTCTCTCTGGGCTTAGCTCCTCTGTTTCCTCCACAAGGTCAGCTGTAGACTATTAGGCTCCCTAGTCTTTGCTTCTCTCCACAAGGCCAGCTGTGAACTCTCAGGTGAATGGCTCATCTCTATCCCGGGGGCCTTCTCTCCAACATCAAAACTCCAGCATCAAAAACTGCTACTCAAAACTGCTCCCTCTGTCCTTTGCCTTGCCTTTTATATTCGATTCCCCCACCCACCAAGGGGTGGGGCTCAACACCCTACTGACGTGGCCCATTTAATGCCCTAATCATAACTTAATCATGCTCAGATTAACAGATCAGTTTACAAGCATGATTCAATATCGATTTTTGAAATTCATAATTCCATCAAACTTCCAAACACCTACAGGCATATATGAAAAACCTACAGCTAATATCATACTCAATGGAGAAAGGCTGAAAGCTTTCCCCCTAAGATCAGGAACAATATAAGGATGACCACTGTCATCACTGTTATTCAACATTGTACTAGAAGTTTTAGCCAAAGCAATTATACAAGAAAAAAATAAAAGGCATCCAAATAAGAAAAGAGGAAGTAAAACTCTATTTGTGGATGACATGATCCCATGTCTACAAAATTCTGAAATGTGTAAAACAAAGCTACTTGAGCTAATAAATGAGTTCAGCAAAGTGGCAGGATACAAGATCAACATGCAAAAATCAGTAATGTTTTTGTAAATTCCATTTACAGTAGCAACAAAAAGACTCAAATAACTAGGAATCAATTTAACCAAAGAAGTACAGGACCTATATGCAGAAAACTACAAAACAGTGCTAAAATAAATTTTAAAAGACCTAAACAAATGGAAAGATATTTCGTGTCCACAGATTGGAAGAGTAAATATCATGAACATATCAATCCTACCCAAACTGATTTATAGCTTCAACGTAATACCAATCAAAATTCCAACAGCGTACTTTACAGAATTAGAAAAGGCAATTACCAAGTTTACTTGGAAGGGAAAGTACACCTGAATAGCCAAAAGCATTCTAAAAAAGAAGAGTGACATGGGAAGAATTTCACTGCCTGAACTTGAAACATATTACAAAGCTCTGATGGTCAAAATATCATGGTACTGGCATAAAGATAGACTCATCAATCAGAGAAACAGTATTGAGAGTCTAGAAATAAACCCTCACCTCCATAGCCAACTGGTTTTTGATAATCCTACCAAGTCCATGTTAACGCGATAAAACAGTATCTTCAACAAATGGTGCTGGGAGAACTGGATATCTATAACCAAAAGAATGAAAGAGGACCCCGATCTCCCTCCCTATAAAAGAATAAACTCAAAATGGATCAAAGTCCTAAATATAAAAGCCAGGACCATAAAACTACTAGAAGAAAATGTAGGAAAACATTTTAAAGACTTTGTGGTAGGTGGTAGTTTCTTGGGCCTTACACCCAAAGTATGTGTAACAAAAGAAAAAATAGATAAATGGAATCTCCTCAAAATAAACATTTTTGCACCTCACAGGACTTTGTCAAAAGGGTGAAAAGGCAGCTCACTCAATGGGAGAAAATATTTGGAAATCAAACATCATGATATATAAAGAGATGTTACAACTCAACAATAAAAAGAGAAACGACCTAATTTAAAAATGGGCAAAAGACGTGAATAAACATTTGCCTAAAGAAGAATTACAAATGGTAAAATATATATATATAAATAAATAAACACATGAAAAAATGTTCAACATCACTAATGATTAGGGAAATGAAAATCAAAACTACAATGAGATATCATTTCACACCTATCAGAATGGCCACTATTAAAAAGTCAGAGAACTACAAGTGCTGGAGAGGATATGGAGAGAGAGGAACACTTATTCACTGCCGGTAGGAATGTAGAATCGTACAGCCACTGTGGAGTATTGTTTGGCAGTTCCTAAAGAAGTTGAATATACATTTGCCACGTGACCCTGCAGTACCACTATTGGATAATACCCAGAAGAATTGAGAGCAGTGACATGAACAGACTATCTGCACACTGATGTTCACAGCAGTGTTATTCATGTTTGCCAAAAGTTGGAAATAACTCAGGTGTCCATCAACTGATGAATGGATAAATAAAATGTGGTATATTCACACAATGCAATATTATGCAGCTGTAAGAAGAAATGAAGTTGTGAAGCATATGACAACATGCATGAACCTGGAGGACATTATGCTGAGTGAAGCAAGCAAGACACAAAAGGACAAACACTGTTTGATTGTGCTACTATGATCTAAATATATCGTATAACATATTGTAGGATTCCATTTATATAAAATGTAAATATAAATCAATTTATAAAGATGAAATTAGAGCCCCCCTTACAGATGACAAAACTTGAGGCTCAGAGAAGTTAAGCAAATTGCCAAAGATCATACAAGCTAGTCAGAGGTAGAACTATAATTTGAATTCAGGTTATCTCATTCCAAAGCCCATGTTACCATGGCTCAGTACTGCTACCTAGAAGGGAGTTTAAGAATTTTGAATAAATAAGTAAATGAATATGGAAAGAGAAAGGAAGAGAGATATTCTGAAAATAGAAACCACTGAACCTGTAGACTATTGTTGGGAATGATATCAAGAAAGGGATAGAGAGGAGGCAAAGCTGTCACTGTATTTTCAGCCTATGCTAAGAAATGTAGAGAGTTTTCCCCTGTTAAAGATGATCATGTACTGGGTTTTTAAAAAAATATTTTTATGAAGCATTTAAGAAATATTACAATTTTTTAAAGTATATACAATAGTATCCCACAAAAGCTATATAAAAAAAGAAAATACACTATAAAAATTGTATACTCTAAACATGTACAGTTTATTTTATGTCAATTATAATTCAATAAAACTGTTTAAAATGTAAATATAAAGTAAACTATAAGAAAGTCAGGCAGTTAGATAAAAAGTTGACCTATTTTCACAGATTCTACATGTTTTGGCAGGGACAAAAGATTAAAGAGAATACAGACAGATTTCTCTCCAATTCTCAAAGACAGAGCAATGCCCTTGTTATGCCACACCCCAGGGGCACAAGTCATATTTCATAAACCACTTGTGAATGTCCCATGAGACACTGAACTGGAGAGATAGCGTGAGAAGGGATGAGCAGGGGGAAAAAGCATGCTCAAGAAAGATTGAGAAAGAGATACAAAAAGATGCTTCTACAGTGTAACAAAGCAAATTTATATCACACAAATAGCTAACAGCATCCCTAACAGTGAAAAATAAATGTATTCCAGTTATGCAGAGAATGATGTACACTTTTTTATCCCTACTACAGAGCATTTCCCTGGATATTCTCCCTCATTATAGCTATAAATAAAGAAATAAGAAATATTATCACCACTATCAAAATTTGTGAATATTTATCCAGAAGATGCTAGAGAATTAAATTTAGAAAAAGGAACAAATTACCAATGTCAGCAATAAAAAAGTAAGCACTACTAAAGATCCTACACAAGTTAAAAAGACTATCAAAGATGTAATCATAGATGATATTATACCAATTAATTTGAAATTTTACATGAAATGGGAAAATTCCTAGCAAAATACAACTTATTAAAAGTGAAAGAAAAAATAGAAGATCAAACAGAAAACCTGAATTGTTCTAGAACAATGATCCCCCAAAAGGCCAAACTAAGCACATTATATAAAAAAGGAAGTTAGAAGCTAATCTCATTCATAAGCATAATTTACTGGTTTAAAGAAAGACTGAAACATTTAATTCTTCATTAGCAAATATTTACTATTCACCACCTAAAGGATTGTTTCAGGTACAAAGACGCACAGCCATAGACACTACCTGAATCTGGTAATCACCATAGTGGGAAAGGATGGTCAAATATCCTAAGAGTCAAGATCTAAGAATTCTGCCTGTACCAGGCATAAGAATAAAAAATCTGTGTTATGTAAAGGTTAGGCCTGATGTCAGTGAGTTGAGTTGCTTTTACAAATTGCAATACATTAACTGCTCACAAACATTTTCTGCTTTCTTCCCTTGCTTATTTGCTAGTTTGCTTACAAGGTCTGGTTGTGCCAATGTCCCAGTACAATATGATCTCAAAAATCAACATTAACTTTCACAGGAACCCTCTGTCTGAGGGAAAAACAACAAAGAAACATCAAACGTCACCAGAAGGACACTAATCCTGTGAGGCACTACCTTAAGTCTCTTAACTGGGTAACCAAGTATGGTATCAGCTTCTTGGAGTATGCTAAACTTTGTTGTGTCCATGCATTTTTCTTAGCAGCCAATCCTTAATTCTCATCAGATGTCCAAGCATAAATGAAGCCCAAAGGACTTTTCCTTAACCAAATTGTGAAGTCTAAGCGTAATGGAAAATCTGCATTCACTGATAATGCAAATAATTCTCCTAAAATAAATCGAAGTATAATGTACACACACAAGAGAGGGACACAGCAGAGAGGACAATAAAGCAAGAACTTATTTGACATACACACCTCCCTTTTCTTTAGAGGGCAATGTTCTCTTGGAGTAAATATTTGATTCTCTTCTATTTTTCAGGTTAACACATTTTTTGCCATGTGACACAAGGCAGAAAAAGATGCTGCATACATGAGTAGTCTTCCCTGTGCTTATTAGTAGCACCAAGAACCTGAAACCATGAGTGTCACTGGAACCAGGCTATAAGGAAATACCAACATATTAAAATGATATCAAATTACAGGGGCTGTAGGACATAGCAGCTCTAAGTGATCCTGGACAGAAACTGCAAGCAGGTAAAATGCATAATTTGGGAGTACATTCAAAATGCATAATATATGATTACAGGTATTCAGCTTCTACACACTCCAAAAAGCACCAGTGCCTGAACTCTGCCCATTCCAACTCTGATTACTGCCCATTCCAGTAATCTAAGCACAGCAAGCACCAAGAAAACTCATTCTTAGTATTCATGTCAGTTTATCAATACCAATTCTATGCTACATGCTCAGGGATAAAGAAAGATGGAACAGGAATCTATTTGTGGCCAAAATTAGCATCAGGATCCAAAGGAGGAAATGGGAAATAAACCGAATCTTGTTTTTTTTGGTAAACATCCCTCAAAATTAGAATTTCAATTAATGCTGGGACCTAGTTCCTAACTAGACTAAAAAATGGGAAAGAAACAAATACTTTCATCACACAGAGGATTACCTATACATTCTCACCATTCAATCATTCATGAAAAAAAAAAAAAATACTGAGAAATGATAACATTAACAGCTAATATTTATTAGGTACTTACTAGATGCCAGGTTGCAGTAACTATCCCAATCCTATGAAAACTATTATTAATTTGCTCAGTTACACAGTTAATGAAAGGCTGGAACTGTGATGCCAACTGTGCTCACCTCATCACTATACTACAATGCTTTGACTTGTCACTGTATTTTTCATCATATAAGCCACCAGGAGCCAATGTAAAACTTTAAGCACAGCAGTAACAATCATATTTACATGAGATAGATCATGCTAATCAGCAATGTGGAAACCAGACTTAAGGTGAAGCAGGTCTCAGGGGCCTAAAAAGAGATGATCAAAGTCCAGGTAAAAAAAAAATGCTGAGGAAGGCATCATGCTGAATGAAATAAGCCAAACACAAAAAGACAAATATTTTATTAACTCATTTATATGAAATACCTAGAAGGAAATTTCATAGAGACAGATGGTTGGAGATGCAACTGCAAGAAGAGGAAGTTATAGCTTAATGGTTGAATAATTTCGGTTTAAGGTGATGAGAAAGTAAGGATAAGGGATATTGGTGATGTTAGCACAATGTTATGAGTATAATTTATACTACTGAATTGTACACTTGAATGTGGTTAAAATGGGAAATTCTGAGCTGTATATTTGTTTCTACAATTTTTTTTTTTTTTAAAGAGTTAACCACACACACACAAATGCTGAGGAACTGAACACAGAGAGGATAAAAACACAGAGAGGAATACAGAGAGGATATAAACCTAAAATCTTTACCAGGTAAACTTAGGTGGACTTGGTAATGGACTGGATGTTGTAGGTATGGGAAGTATATGAAAGAGGCTACCTCTAAGATTACCAGCCTGGCCACTAGCTAGTAATTACTGTCCATCAATTCAAAGGCAGGAGTAGGAGCTGGTGGTTTTGTTTTGTTAGGGTGCAGGAGATGACAAGTCTATTTTTTACATATCAAATACAAAATGAGAGAAACCAATTCTAAAGAATTTCCCTCCCCCTGCCAAGATAAGCTTCCACATTACAGAGATCTTATCTTCGAAATGAGGGGACCCCAATGCTTTTTCAAAGACAAGGAGGCACTTGGGCTGGGAGGGGTTTTTAACATTACCAAGTCCTCATTTTACTCTTAGACATTGAGTGGCAAGGCCATGTCAGTACTCTGCTCAGAGTGCAAACTGCTGTGGGGAGAACCAGGACTAGAAACCAGCTCTGCTGGCTCCATTCCACTTATTGCTTCTTCTACTTCACCCACCCTCCCAATTCTATTAATGAGGACTAACCTCAACAAACATGCACATGTTAATCATTTAGTGTTTTTTTTTACTAAAAGCAAAATTTGATATGTACGCTAAAAATCTGAAGCCTATTGCACATATTTAATTTTTCTAAAATTTCTATTTTTCTTTGGAAAAAACTTTTCCATGGTGTCAGTCTCTCTTAATTGCAACGTTTTCTATTATATTTCCTGTGCTAAATAGACTCCCCCAAAAGAATTCCTTTTTAAACTCAAGCCCTGAAAAAATGAGACCTACAACACAGATCCTCTATACTTAGTACTCCCCCCATAAGAAACCAAAGTGCCATTGACAAGCTTGTGCTGCAGAATCCAGTCCAATAAAACCAGAGCTTCCCTGTACTGCTGCTGTCAGAACCCAGCTCGAGCCCATGTAAACCTGTAGAAAGAGACCGGCCCGAGCATGCTGTACAGCCGGGCCCTGAAAGCAGCAGCTTCCCCTGAAATTTTGCTCTTGGGACTGGCCTTGAGAAGGAGGAAGGCAGCAGGAAGGCGCTGCCCAGACTCCACCCGCAACTTCCCGGTCTGCTGGTTCATAGTCTTAGGGTTGAATGCCTGGTTCTAGAGGCTCCTCCTACACATTATCTAAGCAGACTTGGGCAGGAATGGCAACATGTCTGGAGAATCCTAAAATAACCGAATTACTCAGATTAAATGCCCCATGTTTGGCGCCTTTTGTCTAACGATTAGCAGTCAGTCACCAGCAGAGTCCGTCTCAGCCACGAACCCGGCCGCCTCAGCCTGGAGTGCAGGAGTCCCGGCCCGGAGCTAATACGGAAGGTCTGCGCGCTCCGAGCTTCCTCCCAGGAAGGGAGTGTGTGTGTGTGTGTGTGTGTGTGTGTGGTGGGGGGACCCAGAGCCTGGCGAGTTCGCGGGCCCCGGGCTCAGGCCGCGATGCTCTCCTGGCACGTCGCCCTTCCACTTCCTACGGCCTGGGGGTCCCCGAGCTGAGGAGACGCGCCGGACGTCGCGCCAGCTCACCGTGCTGCCGCCCGGGGCCTGCGCGCCCGGGCGCTTCTCCGGCATCGCTCCAGCGGCAGGCTCGGAAGCCGCCTTCTCCTCCGGCTCCGGCGGCGGCACCGCGCTCATGCCGCGGCCATGTCCGCGCCGGTTCGGGGCGTTCCGGGACGACGGCGACGCCGCAAAGGCGACGGCGGGACCCGCGTCCTCATGGGCTCCGCGGCCCGCGGCGGCCTGCGGGTCGGACGGTGGCGCCAGCGGCGATGCAAGGGCTGAAGGGGGGCGACTGAGGCAGGAGCGCAAGAGGCCACCCACCGCTCGGCTCGCACAAACCGCGTAGACAGCGGCTGCCGGCGGCGTAAGCGGCGGGCCGGGGCTGTCAGGAGGCCTTGCCTCGCCCACGGCCCCGCCCCCAGTCCCGGGCCCGCCTCCTCCTGGTGCCCCGGCCCGCCCCGCCCACACTCCAGCTTCCCCACAGGGCCGCGCCCAGCTGGAGGCCCCGCCTCGCGCCTCAGCGCCCGCCGAAGGCTGGCGGCTCTGCACCGATAGCCACCAGTAACGCCCCACCCACTTCAGCCTTAGAGCACGCGCTTTGGCGACCCGGCCTCGCAGCGCGCCCGAAGTACGTCATCGCCGGGGTCGCCGGGGCTCCCTAGTTTCTTTTTCCTGGAAGCTGAAGGCGCGGTCTGGCGGGATCACTGGGGTTTTGTAGTTATGGCAGCCTTGATCTTGATTTGGCGCCATCCTGCCAAACAAATGATTGCCAATGCGTCCTGCACGTAAGTAAGTGGATACATTCTGACAAGGAAAGAGAGCCTCCCTGTCTGGAATCCCGACCTGGGGGAGTGGCATATGCACCAAAACCGCAGGAGTCCGCTTCTAGTCCAAAAGCTAAAGAAAACTTGACGGAGAATTTACCCAGGCCGTGAGAGGCATGAGAACGGCACAGTCTTAGGTATCCTATAACCCCTTTCCCCAGCCCAGAGTCGTTTGATGGTACCGACAATGTGAACATGAACTGGTTACTTGCTCATAGACCTTCACTGGCAAACTGGGAAAATAGTCTACTTTGAGTAAGCCTTTTGGTCATGTACGAAAATCAGCTGACACTAATACTGGCTCCATAAATACTATTACCGTCCCGCAAGAACCTAGTGAGATATCACATCTTATTTTGCAAATGTAAACCCAAAGCCTCAGAAGGAAAGCGTCCTGGCCGGTTACAAAGCTAAAATAAACAGGACATACTCCACAATTTAGAGGACAAATATAGTCAGAGTTTTTGTCTTTCCGACTTCATTTTTTTATTAAAAGATATTTGAGCATCCAATGCCCTTTCGAAATAAGAGTACTTCCCTTAGAAACTCTGTAGGGAAGCTTTCCTCAGCTAACTTTTGTTTTAACAATGAAGTGTTCAATAAAAGGCTTCCTCCTTTTGCTTTCTTTGAGGAAGTATCAAATCCAGAAGATGGTAGATAGGTTAAACAAATAGACATTTTCCTCTTGTTTTCTCTTTAAGTTAGAGGAACAATTACTAAACTTATACCATTATCTAGGCTTTGTGATAATTAGCCTAGATAATTATCTAGGGGTTCCTTATTAAAAAGTTATGTTCACCGAGTTTGAGTAGCTAAGTCTAGTAAGGGGATGCAGAAAAAAACATGCATCCTGTTAATAGAGCCAGGCCCACTTGTGGATACATCAGTAGGTTGTCACATCTATCCCTCATAATGCTGACAGCTAGGCCTATTCCTGGATCCCCCTGAGGCTCACAGAAGCAAAGTGATTGCCCTTGTGCTGGAGCCAAACCCACCCTGGGAGGCCAGCCCCAGGGCCATATCCCTGGGCCCCACACTGCACTGAACCCTGTGCAAGCTAATGAGCCATGTGCACAAGAAGAGTGAGTGAAAAGGGTGGCCCAAAGGACCAGTGCTCTGAGTTTTGAAGAAGTGGATCTTTAGCAGAGGCAGTTTTCCTAGGAAGCTAATGAAACTTAAGTTTCAAGGCTCCACACTTGCATGGGAGCCTTCCAAGGCCCTGACAATGTGTTCACCTGTTCATATTGGTGAAGTTTTCAAACATAGGATGTTTAACCGCAATCAGAATCACCAATCTTTCCACTCCTTGGTGTAAGAGCTGAGCCAACACAGAACCAAAGCACAAAGCAGACAATGTTGGATCAATATGGTTATGAATTCTTTCCTCTCTAATTTTTTATACAGACACAGTTCTCTATATTCTGTAAAGTTTTGCTCCACAATGAATACTTTTATGCTAAATAAGAAAATGAAAGGTAGTTGTGTCACCTTTTATAAAGTTGACTCTATTTAATTAAAAAAAAAAAAAAAAACAAACATCATATAAGGTGTTTCTGGCATTGTCTCAACCATAAAGTACATGTTTATCCTATTAGCCAAATATCTGGATAGTTGATAACTACACATCAATTGAATTTTAACCCTATTACCTTATTAAAATGAAATATACACACATATACACCCATATATACTCACACAAACACACATAATTCAACTTACTTTAATTTTATTAACAAAGGAAATGCTTTCACTAGGGGAAAACTAATACCTGAAATACAAAACATCATATGTATTCTCAAAATATCAGACAAAAAGTCTTCTCTTACAATCTTCTTTATTATTTCATTGTTTGGAAGTTTCTTTTTATGCTATGGAAATATTGACACCTTTAACCTTTTAAGGTATGGGTTCTTATCTGTGAACTTCAATTGAAATTCAGAAAAACGTTATTCTTGTAGGGACGTGTTGGTATGGGTGTGTCATCTATTAAATAATACACAGTATAGTATGGACTTAGTAAGTGGTCCGTGGAACAAAAAAGGCTAAGAACCCCTGTTTTAAGGTTAAATGTCAGTGCCTTTGCTGTGTGAACCCATCTCAGGCAGAGGAGAAATTCATAAAGCTGATCATTCGACTTCATCTTTTTATTTAAAAACATGAAAAAGCAATGGCTAAGAGGAATTATGTCCAGTGAGGTTTCAGATTAGGTAAGCAGAACATAGAATGGCAAAGAAAATAGTCAACCCACTACAAATAAGTTATTCTGTCATTTCATTTTATTTAGCCCCAAACCAAGATGTATTAGAGTAGAAGGGGTGGTTTCAGGTACTTATGAAGTTCAAAATACCCACTCTAAAGGATTGGCTTTAATTTTTGTGTAAAGAAAATTCCCATAAGACTAGTGGAAGTTGCTGTAAAAAAATCTCAAAACAGATTTTTCTTTTATAAAGATCTCAGAAAATTCTCCTTAACAACTCCTCCAAGGTCATACAATTTTGATAGGAGGTTAAGGAAGGGCTATCTTACCTACAACAGGGATCACACACTGGTGGCCAGCCAGCCAGATTTAACTTGCAGGTGTTTTGTTTGGCACATTCCATGTGGGTTTTTTTTCTCCCTTTTCTTTTCTTTTTCCTTTATCTTTCTTTGAGATGTACATACAATAAAGAATACAAATCTTAAATGTATACCTCATTGATTTTTCACACACCTATCAAGATATAAAACATTTCTAGCAATCCAGAAGGTTCCTTTGTGACTCTCCCAGTCGGTATGTGCCCCCTACCCCCAAAAAAACCACCATAGATTACATTTGCATCTTTTGGAACTTAATATAAATGAAATCATACAGTATTTGCTTTTTTGTATCTCAACATTTTGTATCTCAATATTATGTATATATGATTCATCCATGTGACTTGGTGTATCAGTAATTTTGTTGCTGTGCAGTATTTGATTGTATGACTATACCACACTTTATTTTCCCATTCTACAGATAGGGATATTTAGGTCATTTCCAGTTTGGGACTATTATGAGCTCAGCTGCTATGGACACTCATGTTCATATCTCTTGGTGAACATGTGCACCCATTTCTCTTGGATATGTACTTAGGAATCTGGGTCCCAGGGTGTGTGCATGTTCAGATTTAGTGGATACTGCTAAATATTTTTCCAAAGTGATTGTACCAATTTATGATCTCACTGACAGCACAATATAGTCTAAGTTGTTCCACTTTCTTGCTAAAGCCTAGCATTGCTGGTCATTTTAATTTTAGCCATTCTGGAGGGTGTGCCACTCAGTGTTGGAAGATATTTAAATTAGCTTTAAAAATAGTGAGATTTTTTTTTTAATGTGGTTTCTTTTGAACAATAGATCATCTGACAACACTAAATTGCTACTCCTATATGACAACAATATGTTGCCCATTTGGCTGGTGCTCCATTGTACCAGTGTCCACCTGCCATCATGTTCTTACTTGTGTGCCCCCAACCCATCTATAGAGGAGAAGTCATTAGGGCTACCTCCCCTCCATATTCTTCAACTTGCTAAGAAATGAATGTGATTCCTTTGATGACGGTGTCAGGTGCTGAGGATGGGATGATGGAAGACTTTTAATCCTAAACAGAGATAAGCCTTAATATGTAAATTCCTATAGAAGAAATAACTTATAAATGTATTTCCTCCTCCTGAAATGTAAATGGTAATACCCAGTAAATATTTTCCCCCACTGGTAGTTTAACTTTTTGAACCTGGCCTAGAAGCAGGGTTTAATATGGATGGCAGATACAAGTGCATAAAGAAAGCGTAAAAGGGATAAAACAGTGCTAAAGATGAGACTGAAGTTTCAACGTAAACCTTCCTCTACTTCACTCTCAACATCAGTACAAGAATGAATTCCTAACCCAGAGTTAACATCAAATTCAGTGGTATTCAACATTGTAGTGAAAGTTCTAGGCAGAAGCAGTTAGGCAAGAAAAGGAAGTAAAAGGTAAATCCAAATAGGAAAGGAAGATGCAAACTACCTCTATTTGAAGATAAATGTCCTATAAATAAATAGAAAATTCCAAAGAAAGCTATTAGAGATAATAAAGTCAGCAAAAGTTTTGGGATAGAAGATCAATATGCAAAAATCAGTTGTATTTCTAAACACCAGCAATAAACAATGCAAAAAGGAAATTAAGAAAACAATTCCATTTACAACAGCGCCAAAAAGATTACATAGGAATAAATTTAGCCAAAGATGTGGAAGACTTATACACTGAAAACTACAAGACATTGCTGAAAGAAATTAAAGAAGACCTAAATAAACAGCAAAATATGTTGTTTTCATGGATTGGAAGACTCAGTATTGTAAAGATGTCAATACTACCCAAAGCCATCTATAGAGTCAATGCAATACCTATCAAAATTCAGGCAGCCTTTTGCAAAAATGGAAAAGCCAATCCTTAAATTCATATGAAATTATAATGGGCTCCAAATAGCCAAAACATTCTTGAAAAAGAACAAAGTTGGAGGAATTCATCTTCCCAATTTCCAAAACCTACTAAAATGCCACAGTAATCAAAACAGTGTGGTATTGGCATAAAGATATGACACTGGAACAGAATTGAGAGTTCAAAAATAAACCCACACCTCTATGGGCAATTGTTTTGTATTTTATTTTATTTTATATTTTATTTTTATTTTATTTTATTGGGGGGGGGACAATTGCTTTTTGACAAGGGTGCCAAGACAATTCAATGGGGAAAAGAATAGTCTCTTCAACAAAACTAGATATCCAGTGCTAGGAAAACTGGAACCCCACTAGCAAAAGAAGGAAGTTGGACTCCTATCTCACATCATATACAAAAATTTACTCAAAATGGATCAAAGACCATAGAGATAAATCTTCATGTCCTTGGATTTGGCAATGGATCTTAGATATGACACCAAAAGCACAAGCAACAAAAGAAAAATAAACTGGAATTCATCAAAATTAAAACTTTTGTGCACCAAAGGATAGAATCAAGAAAATGGAAAGGCAACCTATAGAACAGGAGAAAATATTTGCAAATCATATATCTGATAACGGTTTAATATCAAAGATATATAAAGAATTCCTGCAACTTAACAACCAAAGGACAGCTCAATTTTTTAAAGGGGCAAAGAACTTGGGTAGACATTTCTCCAAAGAAGATACACAAATGGCCAATAAGCACACAAAAAGATGTTCATCATTGTTTGGCATTAGGGAAAAGCAAATCAAAACCACTTCACACCCACTTGGTTGGCTATTATTTTAAAAATGGAAAATAACAAGGGCTGGAGAAGATGTGGAGAAATCTGAACCCTTGTGCTTTGCTGGTGGGAATGTAAAATGATGCAACCATTGTGGAAAATAGTTTGGTAACTCCTCAAAAACTTAAACAGAATTACCATAGGAGCCCATAATTCCACTCCTAGATACATACCCAAAAGAATTGTAAACAAGAGCTCAAACTGATACTTGTACACCAATATTCTTAACAGCATTATTCACTATAGCCAAAAGATGGAAGTTACCCAAGTGTCCATCAATAGATGAATAGATAAACAAAATGTGGAATTTACCTAAAATGGAATATTATTCAGCTGTAAAAAGGAATGGAGTTCTGCGACAACATGAATGAACCTTGAAAATATTTAGCTAAGCGAAATAAGCCATAAATAAAAGAATAAATATTATAGGAGTCCATTTACATGAAATACCTAAAAGAAACAAATTCATAAACACAAAGTAAAATTAGAGGTTACCAGGGGGCATGGGGTGAGGGGGATGGAGAGTTACTGCTTAATGGGTACCAACTTTCTGTTTGGGTGGTGAAGTTTTTGGAAATAGGTAGTGGTGATGATAGAACAGTATTGTAAATGTAATTAATGCCATTCAATTGTATACTTCAAAGTGGTTAAAATGGCAGAATTTATGTTATATACATTTACCACAGTAAAATAAAATTTACTTTTTAAAAAACTTTTTATTTTGAAATAAATTCAACCTTACAGGACAGTTGAAAAAATAATACAAAACCCACTGTTGCAGTTGGTCAGTTTGATGTAATTATGAATTCCAAAAATGTAATTGGATCATGCTTGTAAACTGATCTGTTAATCTGGGCATGATTAAGTTATAATTAGGGTGTTGACTGCGCCACATCAGTAGAGCGTTGAGCCCCACCCCTAGGTGGGTGGGGAATCGAATATAAAAGGCAAGGCAAAAAACAGAGTTGAAGCAGTCTTTTGAGAAGCAGTTTTGATGTTGGAAAGAAGGCCCCAGGAGAAGAGAAGCAAGCCGTTCACCTGATCGTCTACAGCTGACCTTGTGGAGGAAACAGGCGCTAAGCCCAGAGAGAAACGCAGCCCCGGGAAGAGAGGAACGCCAGAAGCCTGAACCCTGGCAAACGCCGGCAGCTGTCTTGCTCCAACACGTGGCAATGAACTTTGGTGAGAAGAAACTTATGCTTTATGGCCTGGTATCTGTGGACTTCTACCCCAAATAAATACCCTTTATAAAGACCAACCCATTTTTGGTATTTCACATTAGCACCCCTTTGGCTGACTAATACACCCACCTAGAAACTCTGACATACACATCCACCAACTTTTAACATTTTGCTATATTTGCCATCTCATTCTGCTATCCATCTATCTTTCTATGTATTTATCTATTTTATACACATAAAATAAAAATGAAATTTTTAAAAAAAGAATTGAAAATTATCTTAAAATCTTAAATACAGACGTTCTTGTGGTCTAAATAGTCATATTCAAATCACCACAATTATGGGTTTGTATGAATAAATAAATACTATCCTAAGAAGAAAATATTCACTGATGAATTGACCTCATTCAAGTTCCCATTTAGACAGCATTCACCATTAGTCTCTGCCTCCCCAGTGTTGTCTCAGTTGGTCTGTTTCCCTGCCCCTCTTCCTCCCCATGTGAGGTGATATCAAACTGTCTTGCAGTATTTGTCCAAACATTTAAATTGCACTTGACTCACCTTTGTTTGTACCAAGCACTAGTTGATAATTGCAATTATAACCTAATATGTTAAATAAAATAAACTTATTTTTGTACACTTTAAGATAAAGTTCCAATAAAAAAACTTGTTTTTAGTATTTACCATGAAGCTATCAGTCCCATTGAAAGAATTCACTTTAGTTGCCCACTCCACCCCTGCCTCAATTCCTTCCAGCACTAAGCTTGGAAGGCAGTTATGGATTACCTTCTGAAAGGTAAGGCTATTACTCATACTAGTATGATTCAGTACCACATCAAGTGGACAAACATTTCATAAGGATAAAATTTTGTTCTAGTCAGGCAAGCAAAGCGTTGATTTTTCTATACTTTTTTTTTCTTCGCTGTAAAAGTGAATATATCTCAAATTGCTTATTGCAATTATTTATTTACTAGGCAGCCTCTTTTTCTTTGTAGGCTTTCTTTTTTTTTAGAACAACACTTGACTTTATTCATCTGTTAAGTTGAACTGAAATAAACCCAAGTGACCCACTAGACTGCAAGCATCTGGAGGACATCTGCATCCTGTGACTTAATACCCAGTGTCAACTAATAGAAAGGATAATGACGTATTGAGAGATAACTGCATGGCAGACTTGTATTAAGCCTTTTAATACACAGTCATTGAGGCATCAGGAGAAACCTGTGGACATTTTCCACATTTTAAATATAGGGAAGGAGGATTGGAGAGATTAGATATGGTGCCCAAGGCCAGGAAGTGAAGTTGCCAGAATTCAAACCAAGCCAGAATGACCCAAGAGTTCTTGACTGCAATGCAGTATTGTCTCACAAATTTTATTTGTCAAATAGGATGAGTCATGATCAAAATGGCCTCATGTTACTGACTTGTTTTTGTTGTTGTTGTTGTTGTTGTTTTGTTTTAATTTTGATCTTTTATTTAATTCCAAAAAGAATGAAAGGTGGACCACAATAATACTTATAACAAGCTACAATTCACATTCAATAAAATTTTAAAAATTATAGAGAGAAGGAAAAAATTATATACATATACACATATATAAATGTTACATTATATATATGTTTTTTGGCTGTATATATATATATATATAAATTTTATTGATACATATTAATAAAGCATACAAAACATTCAAAGTATACAATGTTATTTGGTATAATCACATGAAGTGTGTTCATCACTTCAACAATTATGACAGCATTTTCATTATTTCCATAATAATAATAAACAAAAAAGACACACAAGAAAATTCCTCACTTCTAAATCTCTGTATGCTTCCCCTACTGTACATAGCTGCTGTTTCTAGCTATTCGATCCAAAGTGTATAATCAATGGCTTTTAGTATAGTCATAATGTTGTACATTCAACATCTCAAAAATTTTTGAACAATTTCATTACTCCAAAAGGAAAGACTCCACACCCCTTAGCATTCCTTCTTTAGATCTACATAACCACTAATCTCATTTCATCTTTATAAATTGATTTATATTTACATTTCATATAAATCGAATCATAATATGTAGTACTCTGTGTTTGGTCTCCTTCACTTAGTATAATGTTTTGTTTTTTTAATCTGATACTAACATTTTATAGTATTAACTTACATTTGTTCAGCTTCAAAGAAAAATGGTCTGACATATGCAATTCTACTCATATTCATATTTCACATAATATATTTGGTTCATAATAGGGCAATCATACAGTATTTGTCCTTTTGTGTCTGGCTTGCTTCACTCAACATAATGTCCTCCAGGTTCATCTATATTGTTATAGTGTAGTTTTCTGGAATACAGGTGTTCATAGTATCCTCTTATGATCTCTCTTATTTCTATGGGGTCAGTGGTAATATCCTCCCTCTCATTGCTGATTTTATTTGTGTCTTCTCTCTTTTTTTCTTTGTCAGTCTACCTAAAGGCTTGTTGATTTTGTTGATCTCAAAGGACCAACTTTTGGTTTTCTTGATTCTATTGTTTTTTTGTTCTTGATTCCACTTTTTCTGCTCTGATCTTACTATTTCTTTCCTTCAACTTGGTTTGAGATTAATTTGTTCTTTTTCTAGTTCTTCCAGATGAGCAGTTAGGTCATCAATTTTAGCTCTTTTTTCTTTTTTAATGTAAGCATTAAGGGCTATAAATTTCCCTCTCATCACAGCCTTTGCAGTGTCCCATTAGGTTTCAGTATGTTGTGTTCTCATTTTCATTGGTCTCAAGATATTTGTTATATTCTCTTGCAATTTCTTCTTTGACCCACTGATTGTTTAAGAGTGTGTTGTTTAATCTACATATATTTATGAATTTTCCCTTTTTCTGTCCTTTATTGATTTCCAGCCTTATTCAATTATGATCAGATAAAGTATTTTGTATAATTTCTATCTTTTTAAATTTGAGACTTGTCTTATGACCCAATATATGGTCTATCTTGGAGGAGAATCCATGAGCACTTGAAAATAATGTATATCCTGCTGTTTGGGGGTGCAATGCTCTATAGATGTCTGTTAGATCTAGTTCATTTACCACATTATTCAAGCTCTCTGTTTCTTTATTTAGCCTCTGTCTAGATGTTCTATCCAATAGTGAGAGTGGTGTATTGAAGTCTCCAACTATTATTGTAGAGATGTCTATTTCTCCCTTTAGCTTTACCAGTGTGTGTCTCATGTATCTTTGGGCACTGATGCACTGATGCATAAATATTTAGTATAGTTATTTATTCTTGTTGAATTGCCCCTTTTATTAATAATCACCTTCTTCATCCCTTATTAACAGTTTTGTATTTAAAATCTATTTTGCCCAATATTAGTGTCGCTAGTCCAGCTCTCTTTTGGTTACTGTTTGCATGGAGTATCTTTTTCCAACCTTTCACTTTTAACCTGATTGTGTCCCTATATCTGAGGTGAGTCTTTTGTAGACAACATATAGATGTGTCATATTTTTCAATCCATTCTATAAGTCTGTGTCTTTTAATTGGGGAGTTCAAGCTATTAGCATTCAATGTTCTAACTGTAAAGGCATCACTTCATCCATTTCGACCTTTCACTTTCTATTGTCATATCATACTATAGTCTTATCTTTTTTACGCTTTTTAACAATCTTCATTTCTATACTCTTCTCCAAGTCTCTTGCCCTTGTTTTTTTCTTTCAGGCTGCAGCACTTCCTTTAGTATCTCTTGTAATTCTGGTCTTTTGGTAACATATTCTCTCAGTTTTTGTTTGTCTGTGAAGACTTTGAACTACCCTTAATTTCTGAAGGACAGCTTTGCTAGATGCAGAATTGTTGGCTTTTCTCTTTCAGTACTTTAAACTTTTCTCTTTCAATACCTTAAATACATCATACCACTTTCTTCTCACCTCCATGGTTTCTGATGAGAGGTCAGCAGTTAATCTTATTGAGCTTCCCTTGTATGTGATGCTTTGCTTTTCTCTTGCTGCTTTCAAAATATTCTCTTTATCTCTGATATTTGTCATTCTGAATCGTAGGGTGTCTTGTGGTAGTTCTATTCATGGTTACTCTGTTTGGGCTGCATTGTCCTTCTTGGATATTGATATCTTTCATAAGGGTTGGGAAGCTTTCAGTCATTATTTTCTCAATATTCTTTCTGCCCCTTTTCCATTCTCTTCTCCTTCTGGGACACCAATAATGCGAATGTTTGTGCATTTTGCATTGTCATTCAATTCTCTGAAACGCCATTCCATTTTTTCCATTCTCTTCTCTTTCTGTTCTGTCATTTCCAGTTCAGATGTTCTGTCCTTGAAATCACTAATTCTCTCTTCGAGCAATTCAAATCTACTCTTATGTGCCTCTCATGTATTTTTAATCTCATGCATCCTTTCATTCTCATAAGGTCTGTTACTTTTCTTTGCTGACTTTCAAATTGTTCTTTATGCTCACCCAGTGTCTTCTTAAAATCCTTTATCTCTTTAGTCATATTTTGTTTCAATTCTTTAAATTGATTGAGGAGAGTTGTGTGATTATGATTGATTGTCTTAAATCATTAATCTTTTCAGGATATTTGGTTTGTTTCTATGGCTGGGCCATCTCTTCCTGCTTCCTAGTATGGCTTGTAATTTTTTGCTGATTTCTAGGCATCTGATATGTTAGTGAATTTACTCTGAACGGCCAATTTCTCTCTCTTGCCTATTGTTATTTTTCACAGCTCTTCTTTGATATTTGGTTCAACTTCTCCTAAATATTTAAAATTGCCCAGCTTAAGTTATCAAAATCATGCCAGGGACTCACTGATAGGGCACATAATTTCTCTGAGGGGTGTGGTCAAGGGAGCTCTAAAAGCAGTTTTTGTCCATGTAATTTCCAGACCGGACAGCAGAGGATGCTATTTGGTGCACCTTTCCATAGAAGTGTATCTCTCTTGGTTTTCCTTTCTTTTCATCTGGCCAGCGTGAAGATTCAAAGTGGGCTCTGCTGGCTGAATTCACAGAAGAAAAGCCTCCCAGTTCCCCCTCCCTCTTCCCTTGTAACAGCTGACAAGGAGGAAGACATCTGCTCCCCTTTCAGGCAGCTGAAATGAGCCAGGGGTTTTACCCCCACTGAATTGCTCATGGGTGGGGGAGGGGAGCCCTTCCCAGCAGCTGGGAGGTTTAGTAACTCAGTTTGTTGTTTCAGCTTCTTCATCTCCCTGTCCCTCACTCTCCTGGGAGTTGTGAAGCACTGTCCTGGTCTCCGAACCCCAAAGCAGGTCCCCCGGGCAGTTTTTGGCTCTTTCTCTATTGTTTTTGTGAGAGAGCTGAGCCTTATCTGCCTAATCTGATGCCATCTGCCCACAATCCTTCAATGACTTGGTTTTAATAGGCAACAGTGGGAGTCAGGGCCCAGGTGACCAATCCTGAGCCAAAGTGGGAAAGGGGAATTCTTCCCTGCAAAGCGGAGAATAGCAGTAGCAGCTAGGGGTCTGTGGAACGGTAGGGACACTGAGCCTCCACTACTGGGCATTGCATCCAGGGCTCAAAGAGCATGGAACATAGCACAGTGAAGGACACCAGGGAGAGGTTGAAGCCCAAGAGTAGGGTGAACTTGGTCTTGTGTTCATTGGAAGTGCCTTGCATCCATTGGAAGGGACTTATCCACAAGAACAGGGTGACCCTTTGTTAGGGAGTGAATGCCAGTACAAGCAGATATTTGAGTAGGGGTGGGTAGGTTCTCAGATCGCCAAATATGTGTTCATGCGATAGCATTTTTATTAACAGGCTGGAAAAGCTTGGGATACTCTGGTCTTTGCTACAGTTTTTCTTAAAAAATTATAAAAGTATTCCATAGTTCTCTTGTGCATGCAGTGGTTTGGAGCTATACATAAACCAGAAAGCATGTTCTTAAACTTAATCCATTCCTGTGGGTGTGAGCCCACTGTAAATAGGACTTTTTTTTTTTTTGAAGTACCAGGGTTGGGGGATTGAACCTGGGACCTTATATGTGGGAAGCTGGAACTCAACCGAGCCACATCGGTTCCCCTAAGTTGGTTTTTTCTTTTGTTTGCTTGTTTGTTATTTTGTTTTTAGGATGAGCAGGGAACCGAACCCAGGACCTCCCATGTGGGAAGCAGGTGCTCAAACATTTGAACCACATCCACTCTCCTAGGACCTTTTGATAAGGTTTCTTCAGTTGAGGTGTGTCCCACATCAACCAGGATGGGTCCTAATCTTATTACTGGAGTCCTTTATAAGCAGAATGAAATTCAGACAGAGAGAAAGTCACAGAGGGAGCAGCCAGAAAGTGAACCTCAAAGGAACCAGAAGAGAAGGGAGGGACCGGGAGATACTGCCATGTGCTTTGCCTATCCCCACCCTGGGTAGGGAATGGGGAATTAATTTTTGTTTCTTCTTTATGTCTTGATTCCCTGCTGCAAGACGGACATTTATTCTAAACACCAGCCAGATGGAGACCAACCCTCACGGAGCTTATATTCTGCTGAGGGAAGATCGGGAATAAACATTTAAAGACGTAAGAAGCACTGATAATTACCATGGAAAAGATAAAATGGAAAATTAGTTGGGGTAGTTTCAACAGGTTTGAGGAGCGGGCATTTTTGTTAAGAAATGAATGATGTAGAGGAAGCAGCTGTAGGGCAATGGGGGTGGGGGGAGCCAAATGTTCAAAACAGAAGGAACAGACTATGCACAGGTCCTGAAAGGGAATGTGGGGGGGGGGGGGTGACTGAGGGACAGACAGAGGCCAGTGTGGCTGGAGTGTCATGATGAGAGCCATATAGGGGAAGATGAAGCAGCCTCAGTAAGGCATGTCGGCTTTTTCTGATTGTGATGGAAGCTGATGAATGATTTCAAGAATGACATTTGCACTTTGAAATAATCACTCCATTTCTAGTGTGGAGAATAGGCCATAGGAGACCAGTTGGGAGGCTGTTGCCAGGGTCCAGGTGAGAAGTGGTGTTGGTATGAGTGACTGAGGGAAATGATGAGAGGCTGAATTCTGAAAGCGTTTTGGAGGGAGAGTCTGGTGAGTGGGATGTGAGGCCCGAGGAGGTTGGAATCAGACCAGGAAACATGCAAAGGATGGGGATGTTCACCTTATGAGGAGGCTGGGATGATATTTCTCTGACAATAATGGAGGGGAGCAGGGAACATGAGGGGAGGTCACAGCAGGGTAGCCTCACCAAGGGAGCAAGTGCCAAGCCATCTGAAAGGAAACAGTGATTAAAGGCCTGCTGGAGTATAGCTTTGCTGTCGAAAGTCCATGCCAGCTGCATATCTTTGGTGGCCAATGTGGCTCGAACCCATTCTCCTAAGTGTCTACATATCTCACAGTATACATAGATCATGGCTTACTCATTATTTCTCCCAGGGGTAAGTATGAATTTGTATCCAAGTTTGTTTTCCTTTGTGGCCATAATCAATAAGGTTGCACATATTCCCATGTACTGGTAATTTTAGAGTGTGTGGAGTGGTGGCCAGGTTCAAGGGTATGTTGTTATCAATTTTAATTAATTAACAATGTCAAGTTGCCTTCCAAAAAATGCAGTTGTGGAACTCTTATGGATTTACTAATATTCTGTGTATAATATTTAATAATGAAAATGTGGGTCTTCTGGCTCAGAAGGGAACAGAGGGTATTTTAAGGAAGAAGCATACACAGGAGCCCACATCACTTGAGGAAAGAATCTGACAGTTGGCACTATCAGCCGGTGAGAGTTTGGCCTTGGATGCCAGACAGACTTAACTCATTATTGCTATTAACATGGATTCCTCAACCTCTCTTGAGGGTCCCATGCATATGCAAAATAGGAATAATCTTCTCCACCTTAGGGGTGTGGGATGACATGGAATGTATAAGCTTGTAGCACACATTGTGTGGAGCACACATTCTGTTCTCCTACCCATGGTATGCAGCCCACTTCACGCTTGACTTTGGCCTTTATGGTGTGATCTGTGAGGCAATAGTTAGAACTCAATGCCAACGGTCATTGCGTATCCAATATTAAAAAGGAAACGACTTGTGCACATCCTTAAGTATCCAAGAAATTACTAGAAGGGAACACACACAAAAAAACTCCTTAAACCATATTTTTCTGAGTCCTCATTTTTTTGTGAAAGGCATTTTTATGAACCATGAAGTGACATATTAGTAGCTGAAAGCAAAGGGATTTAAAAAAAATAGGGGAGCAGATGTAGCTCAAGTGATTGAGAGCCTGCTTCCCATGTACAAGGTCCTGGGTTTGATACCTGGTACCTCCTAAAAACAAAACAAATGAAAAAACCAATGCTCATTGGGGAGCAGATGTAGCTCAGTGGTTGAGTGCTTTCTTCCCAAGTACAAAGTCCTGGGTTCAACACCCAGTACCTCCTTAAATACACACACACACACCATAAAAAACCTTGAGTGAGTAGATTGTAATGAAGGAACTGCCGGGACACTCTCCACCTTGAATTGAGTGCAGTTGAGTCCTTACTCAATAAAACTAGCTTCTGAGTGGACTCACAGGTCCATTTGAATGAGGTCCCTTAGTTTGCAGCTGGGATCAGGTCCTACACTCAGCCAGCTACATACGATTTTTAAATATCATCTACCATGTGCCAAGAATGTGCTGGGCACTAGGAAAAATGCTGTGACCAAACCCAAAGTCCCTTTCTCATAGAGAATGTATTCCATGGGTCTCCTCAGCTAGGCTCTGATGTCATTGTCCAGTCCCTGGACACTGGAGTGTTTCATGGTCCTAGTCCTAGGGCATACCACCACATTTGCCTCCAACCAGAATGAAAATTTCCACCAAGCCCCGACCATGCCCAGTTAACGCCTGCTGTGTGGCTCTTTTCATACCTCCCTTGCAACTTTTAGGACTTCATCCTTTACCCACAAGTGCCACCCTTCGGTCAGGATTGTGAACTGGATTTGGGGATGCTGGTCTGACTTCTCTGTGTATCTTCTCTTCTGCTGTTACTTGGAAACCAATTGTCTAGTGGAGGACCATCTTTCTTCCTAGAATCAGCAGGTGCTGTGTCTGGGGAGTCTGCCTTGTATTCTGGGCCATAAGCCTTTCTAGAATTCCACCCCAGGGGGAGATTTCATCTCTGTGTGAGTTTCTCAGTATAACTCAGATGTCTTTGATTTCCCACATAAGAGTCTAGGCCCTGACAAATATTGTATGATCTCACTGATATGAAATAATTAGAATAAGCAAATTCATCAAATCAGAATCTTGAATATAGGTTACCAGGGGTAGGGAATGGGGAGTTAATGTTTAAATTGTATTTCTATTTGGGTTAATAGTAAAGTTTTAGTAATAGATGGTGGTGATTTCACAATATTGTGAATGTAATTAATATCACTGAAATATGTATTTGAATCTGGTTAAAACAAGAAATTTTAGTTTTTATATAAAGCTAGAATGACAATTTAAAAAAACAACAATATAGGACGTACAACACAGTGAACCCTATTGTAAATGATGGACTATACTTAGTTCAATTATAAAAAGTGTTCTTTCATCAATTGTAACAAATATACCACACTAATACAAGGTGTTAATAATAGGGTTGCATATGGGAATTCTGTATTTTATGCACGATTTTTCTGTAAACATTTAACTCTTCTAAATTAAAAAAAAAAAAAAGTCTAGCCCCATCTGAGTGAATGTCAGAAGTGGAACTTTTTACCAGGCCTCTTTCCACTGATTCTGAGCTCCATAGTTATATGTGTATTTGTCCCCCTTCCTGGAGGTTGCCTGACACCTCAATGCCCTGTAGCTCTGCATTCTTGCTCTCAACCCTTGCTCCATTCTCTACAGGTCACCTCTTGCCACATCTTCTCTAGGTGTTGCTGTTTGCTACACACAAGTCCTTAACTTGGATCTCCAAGCACCTTAGTCCTGAAAGTAAGAATTGGCTGCAACAATTAAGAAAACATTAGTACAGGCTTGGGGATAATACTTGATACTTATGAGAGAAAAAAGGCAAAATAAAGACTGGAATTCAGATAAGGATGACATGGTCAGTACCTGCCCTGTCAGGGGGGCCACCTGACCAAAGACCAGCTCCTGACCTATGGATACCCACATTGCACTGAGGTTCTCCTTTTTAATTTAATTTTTTTCTGCTTGATCTGAACTCTGGTCTCTGAGCCTTTTAAGGAGCCTCTCCTTTTCGACTGACATGAACTCCCATAAAATTAACCAATTTAAAGCACACAATTCAGTGGCATTTAGTACATAAACAAGTTCCAAAACATTTTTATCATACAAAAGGAGTCCCTGTACTCATTAAGCAGTCATACTTCATGCCTCCTCCCCCAGCCCCTGGCAACTACCAATCTGCTCTCTGTCTCTATATGGATTTACTTACTCTGGATATTTCATATAAATGGAATCAAGCATAATGTTTTCAAGGTTCATCCACATTGTAGCATGTATTGGGACTTCATTCTTTCTTATGGCTGAATAATATTCCATTATATGTATGAATGACATTTGGTTTAGCCATTCATTTGGGTTTTTCTACCTTTTGAAGATTAACAACAGTGCTGCTATGAATATTTCTGTACAAGTTTTTGTTTGAATACCCGTTTTCAATTCTTTGGCGTATATACCTAGGAGTGGAACTGATGAGTCATCTTTTTTGAGCAACTGCCAAACTGTTATCCACAGCAGAAGCACCATTTTACACTCCTAACAGCAATGTAGCAGAGTTACAATTTCTCTGCATCCTTGCCAATGCTGGTGATTTTGTGTTTTTTTTTCTTTCGTATCCTAGTGAGGGTGACATAGTATCACTATGGTTTTGATAATCACTAATGTTGTTAAGTATCTTTTCAAGCATTTGTTGACCTTCTTTGAAGAAATGCCTATTTAAGTCCTTTGCCCAGTTTTCAATTGGGGTGTTTGTTTCTTTGTTGTTAAGTTATGAGAGTTCTTTATATAGTCTAGATACTGGACCGAGGATCTCCCTTTAATCCCTTTAAAAGGAGATCTTGAGCCATGTGGTTCTCACTAGGAGTCCAGACTTTCCAAATGTCTTCATGAGGCCTTATGGAAGGAGAAAAGATTTCCCTTCATTCACAATTCTTTGGGAAAAAGGAGTCTTGATATTCTAGCCTTTTATTTCCTTTTCCACCAAAGGTTGCCTTGACTTCTCCCACACAGCTGCTGGGAAATATAGTCTAACCATCCACAAAAGTTAGCTAACTGGTAAGACTAGAACTCTGGAATGAGCCTACTTCCTGGGGAAACACTGACAATTCCATATATACTTTAGACTACATCAAACTGACCTCTGTAATAGCCTTTATCATCTGGGATACCAGTTAAGCTCATAGAGCTAGGTCCCATTCAAACTTCCTGAGTCAGAGTCTTTGAGAAGTCCTGCCCAGTATAGCCCCCGGGTATGCACACCTGCCCCACCCATTACATTGCCCAACCCTTGCAGAGAGAAAGAAACTGGTACTTTCCGGTGTTGCAATCAGCCCCAGTCACAATTTCAGAGTTTGAGGTCATATGCAGATGAATAATAACCAGTGTCAAATAAACTCCTTATAGATTTCATGAAGTTTTTGAGGAAGTAAAAACTTTCTGAGTTTCAGACTGTAAGTGGCTTTCAAGCAGAAGAGTTCTGCCCACATAATACTGCCGTTATGCCCCTATATGGGATGTGAAAGTATCTTTTCAACAAAGGTGACTTTCTCCTTACAAGCAACCTATTAGTCGCTGGGAAATAGAAGCAACAATGTTAAAGTTTTGACAGTAAATAATATACCTTCTTCCTTGTAATGAAACCCACATCTTGGACATGTTCTAGGGCAGTTAATTGCTAGAAATCATAAAGCAAAGTGATCATTTAACCGCAATATACATCCAACTTCAACTGTAAGAATTATGTCTGTATATCCTAATTCAAGAAATAAATGTTAATTTTATTTCTGTAGAGAATAAAGAAATATTTCTTCATAAAACCAAGCATAATAAGAACAGTGCACAGTTATAACATAGTCTTGTGGCTCTCAAAGCATGGTCCAGGGAACCCTGGGGTCCCCAAGACTTTTGGGGGGCTCCATGAGGTCAACACTATTTCAAAATAATACTAAGATATTGTTTGCCTTATTTGCTATCATTCTCTCATGAGTGTACAGTAGAGCTTTCTAGAGGCTACAAGATGTATGATATCATAACAGACTGCAGAATGCAGAAGAAGTATGAGAATCCCAGTGCCTTTATTCTGGCAGACATTGAACAGATTTGCAAAACTAAAAAACAATGCCACTCTTCTCACTAATTTTTTCTTTTGGAAAATAGTTATTTTTCATAAAGTAAGCTATTTATAGTTACATGTAATAGATTTTTTGTTATTTAATGTATTTTAATTTTATGTTTTAAAATAACTTAGTCAATTTGACTATTTTTGGTATACAGTTCTATAAGCTGTGTGTGTGTGTGTGTATGTGTGTTCTGTTTTGTTTTGTTTTTAAAGTACCAGGGGCCAGGGATTGAACACAGGACCTTGTATATGGGAAGCTGACACTCAACCACTGAGCCACATTGGGTTCCCTGAGTTGTTTTTTTTTTTTTTTTCATTTATTTTGCTTGTTCGTTTGTTTTTTCAGGAGGCACCAGGAACCAAACCCAGGACCTTCCATGTGAGAGGTGGGAGCTCAAACACTTGAGCCACATCTGCTCCCAAGCTTTTTTTCTAAAACAATTTATTGAAGTATATCATTCACACGTGAACATACATAAACTATAAGTTTTCAGTAAACATTGTGACCTTACAAAATAAACATGCATAACATCATTCAGGGCTCCCACACATCACCCCACCAAATATACTTTGCATTGTAGTGAAACATTTGTTAACAAATTATGAAAGAGCATCATCAAAGTATTATTACTAACTATAGTCCATATCTTACTCCCCTATACATTTTTTTAAAGGATTTATTTATTTACTTTTATCCGTTTTTTACCCCACCCCCACCCCCTCCCCTGTTTTTGCTATTTTCGTGTCCATTTGCTGGGCAACTCTCTGTGTCCATTTCCTGCCCTCTCTTCTCATCCTTCTCCTTCTGTCTTCACTGGGATTCGATCCTTGGAAACTCCGATGTGGAAGAGAGGCGTCCTAATGCCTGTGCCACCTTAGTTCCTGGTTTTTCAGCACGTCTCATCTTGGCTCTCCCTTGTGTCACTCTCCTGTTACATCATCATCTTGCTACGTGGCTCACGGGGCCTGGCAGCTCACCCATGCATGAGGCCTGGGGGGCTCACCCACTAGCAGGGTCTGGGGGACTCACTGGCTCACGGGGCCTGGCAGCGCATGCGTGCACGGGGCCTGGTGGCCCACGTACCTTCTACATTTTTCTTTTTTTAAATTTTTACCAGGAGGTCCCAGGGATCGAACCCAGGTCCCTCCATATGGGAAATGGACGCCCAACCATTTGAGCCACATCCTGTTATATCTCTTAAGGTTGATCAAAGATAACTACAGTTACAGTCTTTTCCTATACAGGATGGTCATATAATAAATCAAGCTTAGTTTATCACCAGCATTCTAAAAACCAGATCTAGGGAGAAAAACTAGGTCTGGGGACACATGCATGGTTTCTAATGTAGTGAATGTTTAGCCTACCCTGATTATCACAAAATCAGGACAGTGAGAATATTCGCATCGCTCCCAAGCTTTTAAAAGTATATAGATTTAGGTAGCCACCACCACAATCAGGATATAGAGCAGTTCCATAACCCTAAGAAAGTTGCTCATGTTGCCCCTTTGTTATTACACACTTACCCTAAGCCTTGGCAACCATTGATCTGTTCTCTATTATTGTAGTTTTGTCCTGTTGAGATTGTCATATAAATGGAATTATATAATATGTAACTTTTGAGATTGGCTTCTTTTATTCAGCATAATGCTTTTGAGATCCAATCAAGTAGTTGGTTTTTTATATTGCTGAGTAATAATCCATTGTATAGATAGATATACCACAGTTAGTTTATCCATTTACCAGTTGAAGGACTGTACAGATTTTTGTGTGAACTTAAGCTTTAATTTTTCCTTGGTACATACCTAGGAGTTGAGATTGCTGGATCATATGGGTAAGTGTATGTTTAACTTTATAAGAAACTCCCAAACTTATTCCCAAAGTGCACCATTTTGCATTTGCACCAGCAATATATGTGAGTTACAGTTGTTCCATATCCTTGATCATGTCAGTGTTGATTTATGAGAGTTCCTTATATGTTCTGGATACTTATCTCTGATGGATAAGTGATCTGAAAACATTTATTCTCCAAGTCTGTGGCTTGCCTTTTCATTCTCTTAACAGTGCATTTCAGAGAGAAAAACCTTTAACTTCATAAAGTCCAACTTATTTTTTTTAATGGACCATGTTTTGACATCATATCTAAGAACCCTTTGGGTCTAATCCCCAATTCATGAATATTTTTTCTACTTTTTGAAAGATTGCTATGGTTTTCTTTTTTAATAGTCCATAGTTTACATTAGGTATATTTTTTCCCATATACCACTCTATTTTTAAGACTTTGTATTAGTGTTGTACATTTGTTATAATTCATAAAAGAACATTCTTAGAGTTGTACAGTTAACTATAGTCCATGGCCTACAAAAGACTTCACAATGTTATATACAGTACTATGTTTTATCTTTTAATTATTTATTTGAGTAAAATATATGACCTAAAAATTTCCCTTTTAACCACATTCACATATATAATTCAGTGCTGTTAACTACACTCACAAAAATGTGTTACCATCACTACCATCCATTTCCAAAACTTAACAATCAACCTAAATAGAAATTCTTTACAAATTAAGCATCAACTCCCTGTGGCAGTTTCAGATTATTTATGAATCCCCAAAAAGATTATGTGTATAAACTATTCTATTCCTCTGGGTGTGATACCCTTTGAATGCATTAGATTCAGCTAACATGTCTTGATTAAATTTCCTGATAGGATTGGGGCTTTGATTTGACCATGTCAGCAGGGCGTTATTCAGGGCTGAGTCCCCGCCCCCTTGGTAGGCTGATATAAATGGACACTCACTCAAGTAGACACACAGGAAGAGAGAGCACTCCACAGACACAGAAGAGGAGAGAACTTGGTCATTTTGTTCCTGCCATGTGATAGAAAGGAGAAGGCTCAAACAGCTAAAGCCCTGGGAGGAGAGATGAGCCATTTGCCTGATAGTTTGCAGTCAAAGACAGAAGAGCAGCTGAGCAGCTGAGCAGCTGTAAAGCCCTGAGAGATAAGCCCTATGCCAGCCTAAAGCTGAGATCTGAAGAACCTGGGCCCATGGAGCCTTAAGAGGAAGAAGGAAGGGGCGACTAGGCAGAGAATGCCTGCCATCTTGCTTCAACATGTGGCAACTGACTTTGATGAGAAAGCAACCTAGAGTTGGACTCTTTAGGGCCTTGTAACTGTATGCTTTTACCCCAAATAAATACCCTTTATAAAAGCCAACAGATTTCTGGTACTTTGCAGCAGCACCCCTTTGGCTGACTAATACACTCCCCATTTTCTACCTCCAATCTATCCCCTGGTAACTTATAGTCTAGATTCTAACTCTGTGAGTTTACTCATTATAATCAGTTCATATTAGAGAGATCATACAATAATTGTTCTTTTGTGTCTGGGTGATTCCACTTAGCATAATGTCCCTAAGTTCATCCATGTTCTCACATGCATTGGACTTCATTCCTCTTTACAGCTGAATAATATTCCATTGTGTGTATACACTACATTTTGTTTATCCATTTATCTGTTGATGGACACTTGGGGTTGCTTCCATCTTTTAGCAATTGTGAATAATGCTGCTATGAACATCAGTGTGCAAATATCTGTTTAAATTCATTTGGGTATATACCTAGTAGTGGGATTGCTGAGTCATATGGTAGTTCTATACTTAGCTTTCTGAGTTTCTGTCAAACTGTCTTCCACAGCGGCTGCACCAGTTTACATTGCCACTCGCAATAAGTGTTCCTCTTTCTTGGCATCCTCTCCAACATTTGTTATTTTTGTTATTTTTTTTAAATATTAGCCGTCTGATGGGTGTGAAATATCTCTTTTAGTTTTATTTGCATTTCCCTAAAAATGTGGTGTTAAGCACTTTTCATGTGCTTTTTAGCCATTTGTATATCCACTTTGGAGAAATGTCTATTAAGTCTTCTGCCCATTTTTGGGGGGGTTGTTTGTCTTTTTATTGTTGAGTTGTAGGATTTCTTCTTATAGTCTGGATATTAACCCCTTATCAGATATGTGGTTTCCAAGTACTTTCTCGCATTGAATAGGTTGTTTTTTTACTTTCATGACAAAGTCCTCTGACACAAAAAAGTTTTTAATTTTGAGGAAGTTGCACTTATCTGATTTTTTTCTATTGTTGTTTGTGCTTTGGATGTAAAGTCTAAAAAACCATTGCCAAAAAATAACAACAACAAAAAAAAGAAAACCATTGCCAAACACAATATCCTGAAGATGCTTCCCTACATTTTCTTCTAGGAGCTTTATAGTCCTTGTTCTTTTATTTAGGTCATTGATACATTTTGAGTAAATTTTGTTTATGGTATGAGTTAAGGGTCCTCTTTCATTCTTTTGCATATGTATATCCAGTTCTGACATCACTATTTGTTGAAGAGACTATTCTTTCCCAAATGAGTGGAAACCTCATCAAAAATCAATTGGCCACATATGTGAGAGTCTACTTCAGAACTCTTAATTCGATTACATTGTTCAATGTATCTATGCTTGTGGCAGTTCCATACTGTCTTAAGCATTGTAGCTTTTTAAAATGCTTTGAAGTCAGGAAGAGTGAGCCCTCCAACTTCGTTCTTCTTTTTCAAGATGTTTTTGGCTATTCAGGGGCCCTTACCCTTCCCAATAAATTTGATAATTGGCCTTTCCATTTCTGTAAAGTAGGCTGTTAAAATTTTGACTGGGATTGTGTTGAATCTGTAAATCATTTTGGGTAGAACTGACATCTTAACAATATTTAGTCTTCCAATCCGTGAACACAAAATGTCCTTTCATTTATTTAGGTCTTCTTTAATTTCTTTTAGGAATGTTTTGTAGTTTTCTGAATACAGGTCCTTATCATCCTTAGTTAAGATTATTCTTAAATATTTATTTTGTAAATGGAATTTTTTTTCTTGATTTCTTCCTCAGATTGCTCATTACAAGTGAATAGAAACACTACTGATTTTTGCATGTTGATCATGTACCCCACTACTTTGCTGAATTCATTTATTAGCTCTAGTGGCTTCGTTGTAGTTTTTTTGGACTTTCAATATATAAGACCATGTCATTTGCAAATAGGAAAAGTTTTACTTCCTACTTTCTGATTTGGATACTTTTTATTTCTTTATCTTGCCTAATTGCTCTAGCTAAAACTTCTAGCACAATGTTGAATAACAGTGGTGACAGTGTCTAATATCTTTCCTGCAACAATTGAGATGATCATGTGCTTTTTTTTCTCTTCATTGTTAGTGTGGTATACTACATTAACTGATTTTCTTAGCTGAACCACTCATACACACATGATCTCACTTGACCATGGTGTATAATTCTTTAAATGTGTTGTTGAATTCAGTTTGTAGGTATTTTGTTTAGTATTTTTGCATCTATAGTCATAAGAGGTCTGTAATTTTCTTGTAGTATCTATAACTGGCTTTCATATTAGGGTGCTGTTGGCCTCTGTAACAATTTGAATTTTGTGAATCCCAAAAAGAGAAAAGATTATGTTTTTGAACTAATCTGTTATTGTGGGAATGGTACCCATGTTCAGTCTCCACCCTCTTGCTGGATCTGATATAAACGGAGACATAGAGAGCACAGATAAAGGAAGCTGCCATATTTGATCCTGTCATGTGAAAGAAAGGACTCACTTTCATTCACAGCTGAGCTGCTAGGATAGAAACCCACGAGAGGCTCAAAGAGATGAGGTCCAAGGAAAGATAAGCCATATTCCCAATAGTTTCTCTAACCTTCATTGATTTCTTTCCTTCTGCTTGCTTGGGGAATAGTTTGTTCTTTTTCTAGGACCACCAGGTATGCACTTAGGTCTTGATTTTAGCTATTTCTTCTTTTTAAATGAAAGCATTTTGGGGTTATAAATTTTCCTCTGAGCACTGACTTTGCTGGATCCCATAAATTTTGATATGATGTGTTCTCGTTTTCATTTGTCTCAAGATATTTTCTGATTTTCCTTGAAATTTCTTCTTTGACCCAATGATTATTTATGAGTGTGTTATTTAACTCCCATATATTTGTAGATTTTCAAGTTCTCCACCTGTTATTGATTTCTAGCTTGACTCATCTTGAGTCATGCCTCACTGCCAATTAGAAGCCCTAAAGCAATCTTACCACATAATCTAATAAAAGGCCCCTAAGCGGAATTTAATACAATCAAAGGGTAGCACATCCAGAGGAATAGATTAGTTTTCAAGCATAATCTTTCTCTTTTTGGAGGTTCATAAAATAATTTCAAACTGCTACACCTTTTAATAGTGACATTCATTTGTTCTAGTTCATAGAAGAACATTTTTGTATTTGTACTATTAACCAGAATCCGTATCCACTATGGACTTCCCTACGTTACACAGCCCCTAGCTTTCTTTCAATCGACATTTATGTCCCTAGACTACTCTTTTCAGCCACAATCACATTTATAAAACAGCAATGTTAGTTTACTCACTATAATGTGTTACCATCTACTCTATCCCATTCCCACACCTTTATAGTCAACCTTATTAAATATTTTATATATATTAAGCATCACTTCTTCACACTACTCCAAGCCACTCTTTCCTGTCTTTACCATTCAGCCTGAAGAATCCCCTTTAATAATTTTTATAGGGCAGATCTTTTGTTGACAAACTCAGTTTCTGTTTATCTGTGAATAGTTTAAACTCTCCCTTATTTTTGAAGGGCAGTTTATGCTGGATAAAGAATTTTGGGCTGGCAGTTTTCCTATTTCAGTACCTTAAATTTACCATAACATTGCCTTCTTGCCTCCATGCTTACTGATGGGAAATCAGCATTTAGTCTCATTGAGGAACCCTTGTATGTGATAAATTGCTTTTCTCTTGATGCTTTCGGAATTTTCTCTTTATCTTTGGAATTTGGCATTTACATTAGTATGTGTCTTGGAGTAAGTCTATGAGGATTTTTTTAGGAGGCACTGGGGATTGAACCCAGGACCTCAGACATAGGAAGCAGGCGCTCAGCCACTGAGTTACATCCACTACCTAATGACAGTTGGTTTTTTCGTTTGTTTTGCTTTTAGGAGGTATTGGGGATCCCAAACCCAAGACCTTGTACATGGGAAGCAGGCACTCAACCACTTGAACTACATCTGCTCCCCTATGAGGACTTATTTTTTTTGGAGTATATTGCACTTCTTGGACATGTATATTTATGTCTTTCACAAGAATTGGGATATTTTCAGCTATTTCCTCAAAAAACTTTCTGCCACTTTTCTCATTTCTTCTTCTTCAAGGACAGCCATGATATATATGTTTGTGTGCCTTGGGCTGTCACTCAAATCCCAGAGACAATGCTCAATTTTTTCTATTCTTTTCTCTACCTGCTCTTCTATCATTTTGATTGTCCTGTCTTCTGTTTTACTGATTCTTTCTTCTGCATGTTCAAATCTGCTGTCGTATGCCTCTAGTGTTTTTAATCTCTACAATTGTGCCTTTCATCCCCATAATTTATGTTTTTTGCATTCTTTCAAATTTTTTATGCTCACACATTTTCTTCTTAATGTCCTTTATCTCTTTATGTATTTTTCCTTCATCTACTTGAATGATTTAGGCGATCTGTTTGAATATCTTTGATTAGTTGTCTCCTCTGAAGTTTTAATATGTTCCCGTGACTGAGCCATAGCCTTGTTTCTTAGAATGACTTTTAATTTTTTACTGATATGTACGCATCTGATTATCTTGATGAGTTAACTCTGAAGGTCCATTTGTCCCTCTAGTGTAGGGATTTTTTGTCGACTGGCTTTGTGCTATGGCCCTTCTTCAATGCTTGGTTCAACTTATTCTAGACCTTTAGGATAGTCCATGTTTAACTGTTCAGATTTTCCCAGCTCTTCATCTGATTCTTGTCCTGGATATGCAGTGCAATTTTTAAGACCACCCCTTTGAGGAACTGTTTCATCTCCAGGAAAAAGCTTTCTTTCCTGTTACTTCTCCAGAAATCTTAATGTTTTGTTTGTTTTTGTGCAGAATTTTCTCTCCCGCTATGATTTGTTTAAATTCTCTTCCTCACTCAGTGCCCCATTTTCCTTACACTTTTCTGTTCTGGGACCCATACTATCTTACAGCAGTTCAGTTTAACTCCCTCCCCCACTTTTTTTTTTCCCTGTGAGGCTATTTTGCCTCTGTTTTCTTCTCTGTTAGGGTATCCTGCTCCAGGGACCCAGATAGGTTCGATCCACAAAAGGTGGGTGACCCAGGAAAAGTCTATTTTGTGTTTAGGTGATCCAGCTAACATAAACTAGATTGAGGGCACACAGTCTTCCTCCCACACACACTTTGGGGTCCTTTTTGACACAGCTCTTCTCAGCAGCTAGTATTCCACCCAGGGTCTCTGCAGTCTTGGGTCCCTGTCCCTGGATATGTGTGTGTGTAGGGGGAGGAGAGGCTCAACTTGCTACAAGTGGCTCTATAGTCTCTGGCCATGGTGGGAAGGACTTGGGCTGCTGCCTGAGCAACTCCCAAGCTGCGCAAGAGTGAGTGAGGGGAAGGGTAAAAGGAACAGAGCAGCAGATCCAGGACAGAAGTTTCTTACTTGAATTTTTTATTTTACTTCAAGTCAGCATTTGTGGAGTTCTCAAGTCTCTCATGTCTTCCAGAGTTCTAAGTAAGTGTGATTTATTCTTTAATTCACTAAGTCTCCCGGGAGGCTTTTTCAGGGTTTTTTTTATATTGCCATGTTGATGACATCACATATGCCCATTGAGGAGAGTATTTTTGAGCCCAAATTTAATGTTACTATGGGCAACAATTATATTGCAGTTCATGAAAAAGTACTCCAATGTATAGTAACTGAAGCTTCCAGTTGGCAAACTAGAGAATCTGGTATGTGCAGAACAACAAGGGTCTGACATCTACAAGTTTTCCCCTCAGAGCAAAGCACCACATAATTGATTAGATAGACTTTAAGTCTAGACTCACCTGGCTTGGCAATTGCAGCACTCTGTTTAGCTATCATCATTATCAAAAAGTGTAGTGTTCATACAAGGTGGCCTAACGGACTTTTAATAACTGTTATGGAGTATAGCAATGTGCTGACACTTAGCTAACTAAAAAGAGATACTCATTTGTAACATAACTGGTGGGTCAAGGGGTCTACACTAATGCCAGCATTAAGAAAAACTGGATTTTTTTTTTTATATGCAGGGCTTATTTGTATAATGCCCTTCCTCCATATGGGTGGGGGCGATGCAGCTTAACACTGTAGTTCCCAACATCACTCATGAAAGAAACAGATCATCCTCTAAAATCACCAGTCTGGGCTGTTTTGTACATTGTCACCATCACACAAGAAATAAACCCTTTCTGCAATACAGTAGTACCCACCATCACACAGTATGTATCATCATCCCTGGAAATAGGGTACATGAAGTACAAAAGGTTATATATAACTTGCCCAGAATTACTGAAAGGTAATTGAATTCTACACTTCATTAATTGGAGCTACTTCAACATGAGATAGACACTGCAGTGTCCCTTGATCTCCAAAACTGCAGTAAAGGACATTCTTAAGGCATAAATGGGGGGTGCATGCACTACACTGGAAGAGAAATGATTTCACATAAATGAATCATGACAGGTTGTAACACAGAGAACATCAAAAAATGCCTTTCATGTCCTCCATAAGATTGGGGAAATATAGCTATTTGACCAATTCAGCTGATTTGTGTTGGTTACAACCCCTACACCAAGCATGCTTGATCAGTGTGTTGATCACACTGCAGCCCTATTGTGTATGTGTGTGTGTGTGTGTATTACAACTTCTATCTATTGTCAAACTAAATTGCTTAATTTCAAAGAAACTTGCAAACCTAACTGTGGAATTAACAGAAATATGAGTTTCTTTCTGTAGAAAGTAGATTGAGGAGTCTTCACTATTATCAGTATTCACAGTATCACATAATCAGACTTATGAGACAGAGAAGAGCAATTCCTGATTGTTTGACTACTACTAGCGTGTAGTCTCATCTGATAATGAACCTGTCTTTAGTGTTACCTGAAATGTACAAACAAAAAAGATCACTATGATAAAGTCAACAAATATTTTTGAGGAATCCATTCTGGTGATGAAAAATGGCATTGACATTGTCCTGAAAGTCATTAAAAATGCTTTATATGTAAATAATAAACTTCAGGACACATATATAAGCAGAAGCACACTTGAAATTCAGTTCCAATAAGAACAAAGATTAGAAAGTTTAAGAAGTAATGATCCACTTATGTTTTAGAAATTCACCTTAATGAATTTTAGGGTTAAGGGCATCTGACTTGGCTTTTAACTACTGACAAGGTCACATAATGCAGTGCTTTCTGTGGGCTGTATATTACTTTTGTTGAAGCTGTTAACTTCCTTTTCACAATAAAAATTGTTTCATATCCTGTCACACCACTTTTTCTTACATAAAGGACAATTATTTCATACATGTTAATAAAAACAGAATTTTTACATCCACTCTCATGGTTCATCTGCAGTTCAATGCTGAAATGTTACTCTGGCTATTAATCTGGTGCAAGGGTCAATAAAGAATACTGTCCCTTATGTAGATGCCCTGTGTTTCCATATAGTTACAGAAAGTACATGACTGTGCAAGAGGGGTAACACCTCAGGCCCTCCACAGTTCTTGACAAAACAGATGTAGACTGGAATTGCACTCAGTCTAAAGATCATGTGTGGGAGAACTAATGCCTTAACAGTGTTGAGTCTTTAAATCCGAGTATGTGGTATATGTCCCATATAATTACATCTTCTTTAAATTCTCTAAGTAATATTTTAATTTTCAGGACTGAACTTTACACACCCTTCCATTAAAATCATTCCCATATTTTCTATTTCGATGTTGTTGTAAATGCTTCTCATATTTCGTGTTATACATTTAATTACTAGTAAATAGGAATACAATTGAATTTTATTTGTACTTTTAACTGTGACCTTCTTAAATTTACTAAATATTCAAAAATTTTTTAACTTAACAGGGGTTTCTACATAGCCAACCATGTCTTCTGCAAATATATATGATTTTCTTTCTCTTTACCAAGTTTTATGCTTTTCCCCCCTCCTCCTACTTATGGCCCCAATTCCCCCACTATATATTAAATATAAGGATGAGAGAAGACAGCCTTTCTTTAGTTTCTATTTAGGGTACAATATTCAGTCTTTCAATATTACATAAGATGTAAGTTGCACTGGTGACAACAGACATAATTCTTGTGACCACAATGTTAGTAGGAAAACATTCAGTCTTTTATGTATGATGTGGGCTGAAGGCATTATGCATGCTCTAAATCACAATTTTTTCTCAATTAATATCTTCACGGACTGGTTTTCCATAACTCGTTCCTCCAAATGGCAATACCCATGGGTTTTGTAGATTTGGGGACCATGCTATATCTTGGATTATTAACAAGACTTGACTGACACTCTCTATTGGGCCATTAATGAGTTCACTGCTCCACTCAGGGAACTGCTGAGGAACAAACCCTCTCACCAGTAAAGAAGAGTCTGGACACTGAGGTGAAGTATTGTTCTCTCTAAGATCAGAAACAAGTCAAAGATATCTACTTTGCCCTTCAGATGCTAAATCACTGACTCAAAAGATGACCTTCACTCATTTCCTAGAGGCACCCAAAGTGCTGTCCCACTCAACACATTCACTTACCCAAGAAAATGCCCAAATGAGACTTCACACATCCTCCAATCCCCAAACCTATTGAATTTCTGCCACAGACCTCCATAACTCAGTCCTCAGACACCCAATCTTTTGCCCAACCCTCTCATCCACTCTATGTCACAGAGAGCCACAATCACTGATGTCCACAGGCTGCCCAATCTGACACTTTTGTCCCTGAATTCTGGTCTTGAATGGTCAAGATTCTGTTCCCTCCCACTTCAATAGCACCCTTCAGATTACAGCTGCTCTTTTCACTATTCCCAGGCTCCTTGGAATCTTCTTTGGATGCGTGCTAGAATCAATGATGCTGTAAGGATGTTGAATGTTTAATGAAAGCCAGAAGTCCGTGCTTCTCTCCATCATATTCTGAAATCCCTTATACACATGATCACATACACTGAACACAAGCAGTGACGACATCCACATACACAGGCAGACACAGAGCTTCCAAATGACTGCACACATGCCTGGCAACACATATACTCTGATCATCACACCTCCATACAGACCACCCACATAACCACATGCTATCAAAGTATTACAATGACCACAATTGAATAGTTTCTATTAGGCAGTCCCCATAAGCAATGATAAACATGGATAAAGTTGTCAAAACAATAGTTGGAAGGTATTAGAGAGAAACCAATACAGTCAGCACTTGTGGGGTTATAATCTCTGAGAAGGGAAGCACAATGGTGAGTGACAAGTCCACACTAGATTTTCTACTAAGGCATCTGGCAATTTTCAGGGTAGGCTTATAAAGTCACAAAAGGAAGAGGCAGCTTTTTTGGGCTAAGGACAAAGAGGACATTTCCTGTAAGCAAAATATAGGGACTTCTGATTCCAGGTGAGATGTGGTGAGTAGAGGCAAGACAACTAATACAAATGATTAATTAAAACATTCATGTGTTAAAGATCAGGCAACTGTGCAGAGAGAGGAACATGCACTAAGATTCCAGAAAGGGAAGAGCCCTTGTGAGAAGAGTGGAGATCCCCAAACATTTCCACACATGAAAGAATTTGGCTTAGTATAGACAAAGAAAACTACAGGCAGAAAGACACTACTAGAGCATTAAAAGAAGGAGATGGACATATGGACTGTGAGAGGATAGAAGTTGGGGTGAAAATCAGAGCATCCCCAAAATCAGGGATGATTTTCCCCACAGCTTATTAGCTGGGGGTTGGAAAAGAAAGGCAGCATAATATCTTGCAGTTCCATGGTCCTTTGGATAGAATATCCAAGTGCAGGAAGGTACCTGCAATAAATTCATTAGACCTTAAAAGCAAAGGATTAGACTGAAATCAAAGCAGCAACCTGGAGTGCAGTTCAATTCCTAAGAGGAAGAAAGAGTTGAGCCCTCCCTCTATTTGTCCAAGAAAGGGAACAATCAGCCTTTTTGGGTAAAAGAACATCATCTTCAATCACTCCCTGATTAGACAATGTCTGACATACAAAAAATATATATATTTAAGATCAAGCAATGTGAGAAAAGACAAACAGGCACATATATATTGTGAGATTGGAGTCAGAATAAAAGAAATGTCAAATAATTATTGCAAGTATGTGCACCATGTTGCATTATGTGCCCCAGAAAAAAATGTTCTTGATTTTAATCCAGTCCATGTACATAAGACCTAGTGAAGATGTTATTTTTAATTAAGGTGTGTTCCAACTAGATGAGGTTGGACTTTAATCCCATTACTGGAGGCTTTATGAAAATAAAAGCCACATGGAGAAGCAGACACTGGGCATAAATAGAACCAAGAAGAGAGAGGAGAGGATATCGCCATGTGACAGGAAACCCAAGGATTGTCAGTAATCCAACATCAAAACACTACAGCCTGTGGGGGAGAAAGCAAGCCTTCTATTTCTAGCCTCTGTATTTATAAGCCAATAAATTTCTGATGGTAAACCAACACATTGTATGGTATTTGTCTTAGCAGCTTAGAAAGTAAGAAAATTGAGGAAATGACAAAAAAATAATTAAAATATATAAAAAGGAACAGTGCACCAGAACAGAATTTAGTAAACTATGGTCCTTGGGTAAACTCAATGGATGAAGTTCACAGACATTACACACAGAAGCCAAGATTAGTGGGCCTGAAAATCCATTAAAATAAAATATTCAAACAAAAGGACAAAAATAAAGGGAGGAACAAAACAAAACAAAAAAAATAAAGGGGTGGAAATATGAGGGTATTCTATAACCCCTTATAAAACATGGGCTAATTAATTATAATCATCTAGTTCTCATTTCCCCACCCAAGAACCAGGAATATTGATCATTAAGAGAGTACAAGAAACACGCCTTATCTTGTCATTCCAGTAGTGGAGAGAGTGCCAGTATTTTCTTTCATACCCTTCTGCACATGTATTTAGCGGGGGCTGGGAGTCACTCTCAGTGAGTGATTTGAGGATTCCTGAGAGCTGTGTCTGGGAAACGTGGACTAAATCAGATTCTCATGGCTTCTTTCTCACTCTCTCAGCTTTTCCAAACAATGTTCTGTTTGACCTAAGAAGGGCAGTTCTTTATGGTTATGTAAATTTGTGTAACTATAGAAGGAATTCTGAAAATTGGACACTCCCCACATCCTCAGTTTATTTCCATGTACTTGTGCATTGTGATCTCTGTTCTTGTTGACAATAGCCCTTTTGAAACAAAATTCGAATGTTATGCAATGACACACTGCCAGATTCTCAATTATGGGAATATTCTTGTCAATGCCCAAGGGCTGGCACATTTCTTTACTTTTACTTAAATACTTTCATTTTACCTCCTTGATGTCAAATTTAAGTGGCATTTTATAATGAGAATTTATGTATCATCAGACTATATTTCCAAAGTGTGTTTACTTATCCATGTTTGTCTTCATACTTACCATGCACATATATATTATAAGACTAAGAGAATAGTTAAGATACATAATTTCCTGTTCTAAATGTTTCAATTTATTGTCTAATATATTTTTTGACTGATTCAAATATTTTTTTAGAGCTACATTAAAAAACTAGGATTTGACCAATATGTTTTCAGCAACCATTTTATTATTTACATATATACAAGAACTAAACTATTGAGTTTAATCTCATTTCATATCACTTCCCACAAAATTCTTCATACAATAGTCCCAGGCCACTTCACAAGACTATGTGATAATCCTACGTATTTTCAGCACTATACCTTCTTAAAAATTCTGGATTCTTTGCTGAATTGTGGTTTTCCAATTTTGATTTCAGGATTGTTGTCTCTTTAGTGGAAGAATATTAATGCTGACTAAGGAATGAAGGATCACTGAAGACATTCTTTTATTCATGGCCCTCAGAGTGCTTAACACAGCACAAACCCTTACTTGCCCAACAAGGGTTGCTGTGTGAATAAATAATTTTTTATGACTTTCACTTAATAACTTCTCCAGTGTTTGAATTATCTGGCAATCCCCCATGGGGTTTTGTCCTACTATTAAAGATTTTTCTCTCTTATTTTCCATTTATGTAGCTCTTCCCACACTGAATTTTCTTTTGCACACCAAATCTTGGGCTTGGCTGAATGATAGTGCAGCAATTATGGATCTACTCTTTCACAGCTGTGGAGTTCACTTACTTTATTTAAAGGATAAATTATAAATTGAGTCATTCCCACATTGAGTATACAAACAGAATTTCTCACATGTGATTACTCTGTTTTTTGAGTTAGAATAGCAGATGAGGACTATTACGTTTTTACTACAAATATATTGCGGGTTCACTCATATTGTGTATCAGTCCATCAACTGAAGGCTTTGCTACATAGATGAGAGTCACATAGATTCTTTTTGCTATGAATGAACTTAGATTGACTGAAGTAGTAATGATGACTAAAAGCTCTTCCATGCTGATTACACACGTTTATTCAGTATGTGAGTTTTATGGCATGTTAAAGGTTGTTTCTATAGCTTAAATCTCTTCTATATTGAAAATATTTATAGTGTGAGTTTTCTCTTATCATCTAAGGTAAGATCTTTGCCTAAAAGCTTTCTTGTATGTATGGCATTCAAGGGTTTTATACCCATTTGAGTTCTCTCATGTTGTCTAAGGTTACAAAAAAAATTGGGGTTTTCCCATATGGATGACACTGTGATGGTTTTTCTTCAAAGTAAATTCATTCATGTTGCCCAGGATTAGAAAAATTATGGAAAGTTTTCCCACATTGATGACTTTCCAGTGTGAGGCCTCTTATGTTCTATAAAGCCAAAACAATGAGCAAAACGTGAATTTTCCCATGTTGTTTAAGGTAAAAACATTTACTGAAAGCTTTCACACATAGATGATATTCATGTGGTTTCTATACATTATGAATTCCCTCATGTTGCCAAAGGGTAGAACAATTGTGAAGGCTTCCCATGTTGATGACATTCTTATGATTTCTCTCCAAAGTGAGTTCTCTCATTTTGTCTAAGATAATAACATCTACTAAAGGCTTTCCTACATCAACAGCGTTCATACAGTTTCTATTCAGCGTGAGTTCTCTCATGTTGCCTAAGGCCAGTATAACGATTGAAAGCTTCCCCACATTGATGACATTTATAGGGTTTCTCTCTAGTGTGAGTTCTCTCATGATGTACAAGGGAAGAACAATGAGTGAAGGCTTTTCCACATCGATGACATTCATAGGGTTTCTCTCCAGTGTGAGTTCGCTCATGATGCTTAAGGGCAGAACACTGGGTGAAGGCTTTTCCACACACAGGACACTGATGTGGTTTCTCTCCAGTGTGAATTCTCTCATGTTCTTTAAGTTTAAAACATGTACTGAAGGCTTTCCCACATCGAGGACATTCATACGGCTTCTCTCCAGTATGAATCCTTTCGTGTTGTCTAAGGCCAGAACAATTAGTGAAGGCCTTCCCACATCGATGACATCCATATGGTTTCTCTCCAGTATGAATCCTTTCATGTCGTCTAAGGCCAGAACAATGAGTGAAGGTTTTGCCACACAGATGACATTCATATGGTTTCTCTCCAGTGTGAATTCTCTCATGTTGTTTAATATAAAAAGCCGCACTAAAGGCTTTTCCACATAGATGACATTGATATGGTTTCTCTCCAGTGTGAATTCTCTCATGTTCTTTAAGGTTAAAACATGTACTGAAGGCTTTCCCACATCGATGACATTCATACGGTTTCTCTCCAGTGTGGATTCTCTCATGCCGTTTAAGGTGAAAAGATCTACTGAAAGCTTTACCACATCGAGGGCATTTATAAGGTTTCTCTCCAGTGTGAATTCTCTCATGTCGTTTACGGGTAGAACAACGAGTGAAGGTTTTCCCACAGAGATGACATTCATAGAGTTTCTTTTGAATGTCAGTTCCGTTATACTCTCGCAAACCAGATTTTTGAATAAAGCCTTTACCACTTAGATATTTATATGATTTACATTTACTGTGAACTTGCTTATGCTGAGTAAAAGATGACTGGTCATTGAGGGCTTTTCCAAATAGTTTGCTGAAATAGTGTTTCTTTCCTTGGTGAGTTAACACATTTTGAGTAACTGTGGATCTGTGAGTGAAATCTTCTCGCAGATCATTAGATTTAAAGGGCTTCTTTCGAATGATGAGAGAGCTCTGTATTTGGAGAGTAGATGAGAGACTTAAAAGGTTTGTCCGTATACATTCATTTATCAGTTTCTCTACATTCTAGAGTAATCATTCGACAGTCTCCAATTAAACTTTTCCCATGTCAGTTATAGTCACATGTCATTCTGCATACACAGGGAATTTCTATTTTTAAGCATCCTACTGCAGATCTATGTGATCAATGTCAACACTTTCAAGATGTTTCAAAGATTTTGTGTATGTCCCATGTTTCCACAGTTGTCTTTTTTTAAGAACTTAGGTTATGGCTATGTGTTCGGTTTAATTTTTCCCTAAACTCAAAATATCACAGACTTTTTAGTAATTACCATTTAATCCAAACTTTAATTAGAGTGAAATGATTATACTCTATCCATAATTCATTCCATTCTCAGTTATCTATTTGGAAAACCAGAAGGAATTTGAACTCATGAAGCTTACCAATGACATGATGGTAGATGCATCTTTCCTGCAGGTATATTGTATGGAAATCATTTCTTGTTTTTGAAGGTCACTGTCACTGCCTGAAATAATTGAAAAAACACAAATTAGGGGAATGAACATGTTAAAAAGACCCAAATGTCCCTCTGAGTATGTTTCAAATATTGACCCTTAAGCTGGGGATGAATATCAAATTAAGGCATACTCTAGGAAAAAAAACCACTACAGGACATTGAAATTAGAAAACATTTTAGGGATTGAAACATGAAAAAAAACAAGAAGAATACGAGCTATTGGGGAAGATAAGGAAAACCTTCAAAATGGAAGACAAGAAGAAGGACCATTATATGAGAGCTTAACTCCAATAATACATGAATTTCCCTAAAGCCAAAGACACTTGAGTAGAGATTGATAATAATGAACTTATCTGGGGAAAATTTCTCCTATACCCTTAGCTATGTTTAAGAATAAATAACTCTCTTAAGGCATTCTGCAGTTGATATTTCCAAAAACTCACTCACCGACCAGGCTACTCCTTGCTAGAAGCACCCATTGCCATAGCTCACCTGAACCCAGGTTTTGGAGATATCGTATTCCATCTCTCCATAATTCCTCTCCTTGCTCTAATTGGGATAGCACATCTGATTCAAAGCCCTGATATCCTGTTTGTGGGAAAAAGATGAATAGGTTTTTGATTTTGTGCAGATAACAGTGTATTATCATTAAAACCTGGTAAGGCTACCAAATAAGAATGAAGTAATGGTTAGTCAAGGGAAAAGTCAACTGATAAAAAAGACACACTTCTTCACCATCAACTTTTGAGTTTGTGTGCAATTCAGTGAGAGTGAGGACATATGGTAGTACATGTCCACGCCCAAGTTCAAAAAGACACTGCAGAATCCTCCATATTTTTATAAAGGGTGAAATTCTGTTTCCTACAGAGTTGATTATTTTCAAAAAGAATCCAGGAAAAATAAGCACCATCAGAACAATCTAAGTTCTATGTGAGAAAGGACAGGTCTGCTGTTTTTACTACTATGGTCTGAAGCCTCAGCATAGTCTCTAGGGCCAAATTATTTAGGAAATATTTAATCCAGTTATTTATCCTTTAAAAAATATTCACCAAGTTTCCAGCAGTGTTGGACTGTTGGAGACTGAGTAGCAACAAAGGGGTAAAAGTGTGGGGGAAAAACTAGAACTAATAAGAAAGGAAACAAATTTCCCTTAGGTTGCTGTTTCTGTGATAAAACGATATAAAATATATTTTAAATATAAAGGATAAAAATAGAAAAGGAATATAACACAACATGGAAAAGCTGCTCTAGATGCTTGTTGAATAAATAGATGATAAATTAGATAGACATATAGATGGATAAAGAGAGAGATAAATTTTGAGAGACTCACCCACTGAGACCAGATGATTGATAATCTCCAGCATCACATCTCTGAACAGTTTTCTCTGGGACGTGTCCAGGAGAGCCCACTCCTCCTGGTGGAAGTATATAGCTACATCTTTGAAGGCCACTGACTCCTAAAACATCACAGACATTCACATTCAGACAGAATCATCCTTATCAATGTCCAGAGTAGAATGTTCAAGACAACAGCTCTAAGGAATTGGGAACTGTGTAAAGAAAGTGCAAAATGTTTTGGGGGTTCCAGTTAGGTGATTCTCAGTGGCGAAATGTCATCTGTTTTTCAGATACACACAGATACACATACACAAGCCGAACACATAAAGCTCTATTATAAAGGAATATTACATGACATGTGATATGATAAAAGCTAGAAATTTCCCAATCATCTAGTAATCATGACTTTCTAATGGTGATCCTACAATTTGTACTTCAGCACTCATTACTAAAACACTTTCTACCAACTTCATGTAAATTTATACAATTTATAAATTTATATCAATACCCATGCTCTAACCACTCTTAAACCATGAATATGGTTAGATTATTCCTCATCTATTTCCTAATCCTCCTTCTGTTCCTCTCAACAATGCACAGCCCTTCACCCTAGCATCTGTAGCACTAGACTGATTTGTCTCACCTATTGAAACATCAGCCTCCTTACTGACCATAAACTTCTGCTCTTCCTTACCTCTTGAAAATTTTTCAAAGGGCTATAATTTTACTCTACTTACTATACTTATCCTGAAAGCACAGCCAAACTAAAGAAATAATATACTTCCTATTCATTGCTTCTATTTATAATATCTGAATAAAGGTTTTGACTAAAATGGAAATGGACAATTGGGGAAAAGTGTGGAAAGGAAAATTTTAGTTATCTCTCTGTGAAGTTTTCAAAATATGCAAATCCATTCTATCAAAACATGAAGGGGGAGCAGATGTAGCTCAAGTGGTTGAGCACCTGCTTTCCATGTACAAGGTCCCAGGTTCTATTCCCGGTACCTCCTAAAATCAAAACAAACAAACACATGAAAACACCAACTCTCATCGGGGAATAGAAACAGCTCAGTGGTTGAGTATCTGCTTCTCATGTACAAGGTTCTGGGTTCAATCCCCGGTACCTCCCCCCACCCCAAAAAAATAACCACATTAAGAAATTTAAGATTGAGGAAAATAAGTGATTCCTCCTTTCCTTCAGTTATTCAACCCTCGCCTGTGCTCTTCTCAACAATGCTCAACCCTCTGCTCAAGCACCCGTAACAGTTGGTTAAATTCAACTGCTGAAATATCAGCTACTCTACTGACTGTACCTTTTGCTCTTAATCACCTCTATCATCTATGTTCACCACATGCCTAAGCCAACTGGAGACACATGATCAATAATATTATTTCTCCAATGTGGCCATGGGTTAAATAAGAAAAAGAAAGCTTCTCTTATCTCTTCAGTGAATACAGCCTTAATGGAGGCTGGTAGAAATCAGTGTAATGTTGGAAAGGAGATTACTCATTGAGGAACCCCTAACATATCATAACTATCCCAGAGATCCGGAAAAACTTAAACAGGAACTCAGATCCTTGAAAAGAGTTCCAATATGCTTAGAATATCCAGGCCAATAGGGGGAACCTGTCCATCTGCTGGCAACATAAATGTACTATCAGTTAAAAGGAGAATTCCCTACTCACCAGGAGTTGCATTGTCAATAGTTCAGCTGACAACAATCTTCTTCTGGGTTTTAACTCACAAACAAAAAGCAGTAGGTGAGCAAAGCTGAGAATGGAGAAAGAAGCTATGAAACTCCAGTCTTCTTCACAATTTCTAGACCCACCTGTCTTGAATTCCAACTCATTTGAGAATAACCCCACCAAATCAGCAGGAACATGAAGTGTGCCCCAAGAGAAATATGGGGAGGACCTGCCTCTCGAGGGGAAAGGTAAGGCATTGGCTACTCTGACTGATAAAGAAGATAAGAATAGCTTCATTTCACAGATAAGATCATGAAAATTATTGCTTTAATTTTTTAAAATTAGAGACATTATACATTTACAGAAAGATCATGCTTAAAAGAGTTCCCATATACCCCCAGTCATACATGGTTTTCCCTATTATTAACTCTTTGCATTACTATGGTACTTTTGTTATGACAAAACATATTACAATTTTAAAATAATGTTTACATTACTAGTTTAAATTAGGGCTGCCATTTATGTTGTAAAGTCCTATGGTTTTTTAAAAATTTTGTTCTGGGAAAATATACACAACCTGAAATTTTCCCATTTTAATCACTTTCAAATATAAAATAGTGGTGTTAATTACATTCACAATGTTGTGCTACTATCATCACCATTCATTACAACTTTTTCATCACCCCAAACAGAAACTCTGTACCAACTAAGCATCAAACTCCCATTCCCTGTACACACCCTGGCCCCTGGTAACCTACATTCTGGTTTCTGACTCTACAAATTTGCGTATCTTAATTATTTCATGTAAGTGAGATCATAAAATATTTGTCCTTTTGAGTCTCCCTATTTACACAACTTGATGTCTTCAAGGTTCATCCATTTTGCTACAGGTATCAGAACTTCATTCCTTTTTTTGTCTAAATAATATCCATTGTATGTATGTACTACATTTTGTCTACTGATAGAAAGGGAAGGGCTAGGATATACTCATGAGGATTTCCTTCAATGTTTCAGAAAGCCCTTGCAAATACTTAGAAAGTGGGGCCAGAGAAACCAGGATAGTATTGTGAGACTAGGACAGAAATGGATTCTAGAAGGAAAGAATTGAGAACTTTTTTAAGGAACCTTGTAGGATGAAGAGATATTAAGTGGATTCACTGAGGTGAATTAACCAGCCTCTCAAGTGGAGTTAAGTGGAAACAGTTTAAAACATATTGAGGAAAAATATGGGAAAAAATTAAAATGTAAGTGTCTACCACAGTGTACTACATAACTTTATTGACTTTTCACTAAAAATTCAAATTTTTCTTGAGTTGAATCCAAGTGTTTCACTTTTATTACATCTGTATATTTAGTGGATTTTTGGGGTCTGAATATGGCTGCAAATGTCACAGAAAAACACTTGTAGTAATATGTCTATGCTAATATATACTTGAACATACTTTTATTTTTAATTAAAATACATGCAATTTTTGTGCTCAAGACTATCTGTATATTTTAATGCAGGGGTTTTCCGTACTGCATCACATAGTTCAAGGAAATGGATTTCAAATGCCTCTGAAATCAATGAAATCAATGGGTGCTATAAGACATTCTAATGCCTGGGTCCTATCTTAAGAGATTTGGTTCAAATTGTTCCTGGGTGTGGCCTGTGTATTTAGAATCTGAAAAGACCTCAGGTGATTTCAATAGGCATCAAAGTTTGAGAACCACTTCTAGGACCCCAAAAAGGGCCTTGGTACTCACAGTGGGTGATAAATGGATCTACAGCATGAACATGTCTGGGAAATTGGTATAAAAGCAGAATTAAAGGCCTCACCCAGACCTAATGAATCAGGATCTGTATTTTAACAAGATCCCAGAGGATTCATATGCACATTGAAGAATGAACACTGCTGGTTCAGAATTCACTTCAAGGGGGGGCGGATGTGGCTCAAATGGTTGGGCATCCGTTTCCCATATGGAGGGACCTGGGTTCGATCCCTGGGACCTCCTGGTAAAATAAAAGAAAAATACATAAGGTACACGAGTGAGCTGTCCAGGCCCTGTGAGCAGGTGAGCCACCCAGGCATCGTCTAACCATGCAGCAAGATGATGACATAACAGGAGAGTGACACAAGGGAGAGCCAAGACGAGACGCACTGAGAAACCAGGAACTGAGGTGGCACAGGTGGAAGGATGCCTCTCTCCCATATCGGAGGTTCCCAGGATCAAATCCAGTGAAGACAAGAGGAGAAGGATGAGAGAAGAGGGCAGGAAACAGATGCAGAGAATTGCCCAACGGGTGGACACAAATAAAAACAGCCAAAACCAGGGCTAGGGGGAAGGGGAGTTTAAAACGGATTTTTTTAAAAAAGTAAATAAAATAAAAAAAATTTCACTTCAACATTCCATGTCACCATATCTGTGCAGAACAATGAGGAAACTGCCACTGCCTCATTCAGTTCACATCCAAATCAATCTCTGGTAAAGAAAGAAAACACACATTGTTAAGAAAGGTTATCCCAGGGATTGTGCCTACACTGTAATAATTCAGGTACATTGGACTTAAGCTCCCCAATTTCCCAATAAGGTGTAGGCTCAAAATAAAGTATTCTTAGTTTAAAATACTGAATAATGCAGCCAAGCTCCTGCAAACAGGAGCCTGAACTGATTCTCCATATTGATGCTATACTTTCCAGACATTACAGTTTCAAAATAGATGAACTATTTTTGTACATATCTCCAAAAATTAATACTTAACATACTGGCTTCTCTGAGGCATTCCCACAGTATAGCTACCAAATCTTATAATTCTAACATAAATATATCATAATTCTAGTTAAATTAATTCATTGTTAACTTTATCATACATATATTATTCATTGCTAAATTTGGCTACATGCAAATTTCTTGGAGAGAGAGATATGGCATTTATCATTTGTTTCACTTTTTTTGAATCTAAAATTTATGATAAAAAATTTTCCAAAATTGTGGAGCAGGTGTAGCTCAGTGGTTGAGCAAACATTTCACATGTACAAGGTGCCAGGTTCATTCCCCAGTACCTCCTTAAAAAAAAAAAAATACAAAATAATCTTAAAGCTACTCTATGACTCTATTTCACATAATCAAACTTATCTCACTATCTTCCATGTCCAGATTTTTCCCTCCGGTGTATCTGCTGTGAAATGAGGTACACCCAAACCTTGTCCTCCACATGTCCTATATCAGCAAGGAAGGGAAAGCTTAATGTTCATCTACTTTTTGCCTGTTACTTTCCCAGTTTTTACCACCCTATAGAATGGAGTACAGAGGTGTCATATATTTTTTCCCTGAAATTCTCAATATGAGTAATAAATTTAGAAATTTATAGTTTTACAATCATGAACATGATCCACTATGTTAATATGCCAATTATCAAATTAATACAATGAGATTCAAAATTCACACCTAATTTCCTGACAAAACCGACAAACTGATTCCAAAATTAAAGGCCTCAAGCCCAAGAATAGTGCCATTGAACTATCTGCTCTAGTTGCTGTGGCATATATGTCTTTGCATTTTCTCCCCCAATCCTTCCAGTTCTTTTCCTCTCCCCAAATTACAGCAGCATTCCTGAGTAGTTAAAAAGGCAAGCCTGGCAACAGGTTGTGAACTGGTGACTGACCAGTAAATCCTGTAACACTGCATTCTTTAGAAGTTCTGCTACCTCTCAGGTGCCTTCCCCAAATGCATGTGGACATGCATTATAAAAGACACCTCTCCTTTTGCGGAGGGCACAGATGATTGAGATTGGAAATGCTGTCTCTCTTCCCGCCCATGTGAGCCACCTGAATAAATGCTCATTACTGGCCAATGTCCAAGTCTTTCATTGGTCTGTCATATCCACCTCAGTTTGGCAGGAAGCTGTCATTTTTACACAGCTCCTTGCTATACTCAGGACAGTTACCCACTGAGCTCTTTCTGATTTTGTGTTTAGGGCCAGACAGGCAGCAATCAGGGGCCCCATCTTGGCAGGAGTCATTGGTCCTGACCATCAAGAGGAAGTAGGAGTGCTGTTAAAGATATATGATAGAAGAAGAGAATATGTTTGACACCCACATGATTTCCTTGGGCACGTCTTGATATTCCCCTACCCTATTGTGTTAATAAAAGGACATGAGAGGAGAAGTCAAGACAGTGGCAGAGTAAGGAGCTCCTAGAGTCAGCTCATGCTACAGGGCAGTTAGTAATCACCCAGAGCTATCTAAAGCACCTGTTTGAGGGCTCCAGGAGACCAGAAGAGTATCATGCACATCCTTGAAAGTAAGGAAGGAGGATACTGCCCTTCTGCAGAAATGATTCATGAATAGAGCCCTCCACGCCATGGAGGTTGGTGCCCGTGGTGCAAGCTGCCTTGGGAGCTATTCCATGGCTGGAGTTGGAACCTCCATTTCCCCAAAAATGGGGGAGGAAGACACGTGTGGCACCAACTTCAGCTACTGATTAGTAAATTCAGTGGGTTAAAGTATAATCATAAGAACAGCTAAACTTAGAACCTGTCCAGGTCACAAGGAGGCCAGTAACTGCCACTCTGACTCCTCCCCCAGCATGAGGGGAAGCAGAGCTGGTTGAAAATAACAGTGCTGGTAGGGACTGGCTTCCTTCCACCCAGATTAGATTGCAAGTTTAGCCTAAACCCCAGCCCTGCCTCCAGCAGGGAGGAAGCTGGGGGGACCTGCACCACCTCTCTGGGAAACTGCAAGCCAAGTCGCAGAGGCTGGTGCCCATCCTACTCTAGCAGCGCAAGCTGCCTCAGAAGCTATTCCGTGGCTGGAGTTAGAAGTTCCATTTCCCATAAACGGTGTAGGAAGAGACAGTTGTCCACCGACCTCAGCTACTGATTAGTGGACTTGGCTGGCTAAAGCATAATCCTCAAAACAGCTAGGGTTTGAGCCTGTCCAAGCTGGAAAGAGTCCAGTAGTTGCCATGTTGACTCTGCCCCTGGCATGAGGGGAAGGAAACCTGGATGACTGAAAATACAGTGAAGTTAGGGACTGGCTTCTTTCCACCAAGATTGGACTGCAACCCTAGCCTAGGCTCCAGCCCCACCTCCAGCAGAGAGAAAGCTGGTGAGACGCGCACCAGGCTCTCCAGGCAACTGCCAAGTGCTCTCCGCCGGCACAAGACTGAATAGTCGGTTACCTGGGGCTGTATCCCTGCACCCAAATAGGATAGGAGAGGTGCTGGGTATCCTTGGCCTCTCCAGGCAATGGCAGGAGTTTTCAGCCCACATGAACTGGTTTGTTGAGTGCCTTCAAGTCCATCGCCACCTCTGTACCCTCATAGGATAGGAGGGGGCTGGTGTTCCCTCAGCATCTCAGGGCAACTGCAAGTGCTTTTGGCCTGCACAAACCCCATCGTTGGGCACCTGTGGCTCCATCCCCATCCCCTAATAGGACAAAAGATGGACTGTGTTTGCCCAGCATCTCTGGGTAACTGCAGGTGCTTTAGGCTCACATAGCCTGGACTGGTGGGTATATGTGGATCCACCCTCACCCCCGAATAGGAAAGGAAGGGGCTGATATTTCCACAGCCTTTCCAGGTAATGGCAGACACTTTTGGCCTGCATGGACTGGACTGTTGGATGCCAATGGATCCAACCCCAACCCCAAAGGGATAGGAGGGGTCTGGTGTCTCCAAAGCCTCTCCGGACAACAGCAGGTACTTTCGGCCTACAGGGACTGAACTGTTGGGTGCCAGTGGATCCAATCCCATGCCCTAATAGGAAAGGAGGGGGCTGGTGCTTCCTCAGCCTCTCTGGGCAACATTGGGTACTTTCAGCCTACAGGGCCTGAACTGTTGGGTGTTGGTGGTTCTGTTCCCACCCAGTAAAGGGCAGAAGGAACACTACTCCCTCAGCCTCTCAGGGTAACTGAAGGTGTATTCAGCCCACACAGATTAGATTGTTGGGCACTCCAGAGGTCCATTGCCATCCCTGGCAAGGGGGTCTGGTGCTACGTCAGTTTACCTGGGCAACTGTGGTAATTTTGGACCCATACAGCATAGATTGCTGCCCACAACTGCAGCTCCATCCCCGCCCAAGGTAGGGAAGGAAAGGGTATGAAGCTTCATCAGTCTCTCCAGGCAACTACAGACAGTCTTGTTCTGCCCAACTTTGATTATTATACATGGCTGCAGCTCTGTCCCTACCCCTGACAGAGGAGAAAGGTAGGAGAATCTTCATCCATTCCTGGGGCAACGTGGGCAGCTTCAGCCTCCATAGCTTACAGCACCAACTATATCTTCGACTTCTACCTACAAAACCAGCAAGGGAGAAAAGACAAGAAAGCCCTGAGCTAAAGGGAGAAACTGCACCCAGAATAAATACATCTAGCAAGCCAGATGCAATAGCACCAACAAAAAATTACAATCCACACCAAGAAACAGGAAGATATGGCCCAGTTAAAGGAACAAGATAAGCCTACAGATGACATAAAGGAGTTGAGACAACTAATCACAGATGTTCAAGCAAATAACTTTAATAAATTCAATGAGATGGCTAAAGAGATTAAGGATATTAAGAAGACACTGGGGGAGCACAAAGAAGAATTTGAAAGCATACATAGAAATATAGCAGACCTTATGGGAATGAAAGGTGTAATAAGTGAAATTAAAAATACACTGGAGGGGGATGGATGTGGCTCAAATGGTTAGGCATCCATCTCCCATATGGAGGGACCCGGGTTCGATCCCTGGGACCTCCCAATAAAAAAAAAAAAAAAAAAAAAAAAAAAAAATACACTGGAGGCATATAACAGCAGATTTGAGGAAGCAGAAGAAAGGATCGGTGAGCTTGAAGAAATGGCCTCTGAAAGCTAACATACAAAAGAACACATGAAAAAAAGAATGGGAAAAAATTGAATAGGTACTCAGGGAACTAAATGATAGCAAGAGACATGCAAAAATATATGTCATGGGTGTACCAGGAGGAGAAGAGGAGAGAAAAGGGCAGAAGGAATATTTGAAGAAATAATGGTGGAAAATTTCCCAACTCTATTGAAAGACATAGATATCTGTGTCCAAGAAGCACAATGTACTCTCATCCAAATAAATCTGAATAGGCCAACTCCGAGACATGTACTAATGCCAAACACAAAGAGAGAATTCTGAGAGCAGCAAGAGAAAAGCAATACATCACATATAATGGATATCCAGTAAGATTAAGTGCCGATTTTTCATCAGAAACCATGGAGGCAAAAAGGCAGTGGTATGATATATTTAAGATACTGCAAGAGAAAAACTGCCAGCCAAGAATTTTATATCTGCCAAGATTATCTTTCAAAAATGAGGGTAAGATTAGAATACTCACAGATAAACAGAAATTGAGAAAGTTTATAACAAAAAGACCGGCTTTGCAGGAAATACTAAAGGGAGTGTTGCAGCATGAAAAGAAAAGACAGGAGAAGAGGCTTGGAAGAGAGTCTTGAAATGAAGACTGTATCAGTAACAATAACAAAAAGTGTCAATAGAGTGGTAAAAATAAAATATGACAGATAAAACCCAAAGGTCAAAATGGGTGAAATAAGACCTGCCATTACAGTAATAACATTGAATGTTAATGGATTAAAATCCCCAATCAAAAGACACAGACTGGTGAAATGGATAAGAACATATGAGCCATCTATATGCTATCTACAAAAGACTCATCTCAGACCCAAGGATAACAATAGACTGAAAGTGAAAGGTTGGAAAAAGATATTCCATGCATGTAGTAACCAAAAAAAAGCTGGGGTATCTGTACTTATATCAGATGATATACACTTTAAAAGCAAAACTGTTGTTAGAGACATGGAAGGAAATTACATATTAATAAAAGGGATGATTCAACAGGAAGAAATAACAATCATAAATGTATATGCACCAAACCAGGATGCCCCAAGATACATGAGGCAAACACTGGCAAAACTGAAGGGAGAAATAGAGATCTCTACAATAATAGTTGGAGACTTCAATACACCACTCTCAGCACTGGATAGAACATCTGGGCAGAGGAACAATAAAGAAATAGAGAGCTTGAATAATATAATAAATGGACTAAACCTCATAGAAAGCACTTTCTCTGATCATAATGGAATAAAGTTGGAAATCAACAAGCAGCAGAAAAAGGGAAAATTCACATATATATGGAGAATAAACAAAACACTCTTAAATAATCAGTGGGTCAAAGAGAAATTTCAAGAGAAATCAATAAATATCTCAAAACGAATGACAATGAGAATACAACATATCAGAACCTGTTAACACTGTGAACATAGTGTTGAGAGGAAAATTTATAGCCCTCAATGCTTACGTTAAAAAAGAAGAAAGACTTAAACTCAATGACCTAACTACACAGCTGGAGAAACTAGAAAAAGAACAGCAAACTAATCCCAAAGCAAGTAGAAGGAATGAAATAGCAAAGATCAGAGCAGAAATAAATTAAATTGAGAACAAAAAAATAATAGAAAATTAACAAAACCAGAAGTTGGTTCTTCGAGAAGATTAACAAAATTGACAAACCCTTAGCTAGGCTAAGAGAAAGAGAAGATGCAAATAAATGAAATAAAAAATGAAAATGAGAACATTACTAGTGATCCCACAGAAATAAGACAGATAATAAGAGGATACTATGAACAAGTTTATGCCAAAAAAATGAGACAACGTAGATGAAATGGAAAAATTCCTAGGAATGTACAAAGAACCTAAACTGACCCTAGAAGAAACAGAAGACCTCAACAAGCTGATCACAAGTAAAAAGACTGAAACAGTCATCAAACAGCTCCTCAAAATGAAAAGCCCAGGACCAGACAGTTTCACAGATGAGTTCTACCAAGCATTCAAAGAAGATTTAATACCAATCTTACTCAAGCTCTTCCAAAATATTAAACAAGAAGGAACACTACCAAACTCATTCTATGAAGCCAATATCACCCTAATACCAAAGCCAGATAAAGATATTATGAAAAAAGAAAATTAAAGACCTATTTCTCTAATGAATACAGATGCAAAAACCCTCAATGAAATACTTGGTAATCAAATCCAACAACACATTAAAAGAATTATTCATCATGATCAAGTGGGTTTTATACCAGGCATGCAAGAGTGGATCAACACAAGAAAATCAATCAGCATAATACACCACATTAATAAATCAAAGAAGAAAAATCACATGATCTTATCAATTGATGCAGAAAAGGTATTTGACAAAATACAGCATCCTTTCTTGATAAAAAATACTACAAAAGATAGGAATTGAATCAAATTTTCCCAACATGATAAAGGTCATATATCAAAAACCCACAGCTAACATTGTACTCAATGGTGAAAGACTGAAAGCTTTCCTGTTAAGATCAGGGACAAGACAAGGATGCCCACTGTCACCACTGTTGTTCAATATAGTGCTAGAGGTTCTAGCTAGAGCAATCAGACAAGAAAAAGAAATAAAAGGCATCCAGATCAGATAGGAAGAAGTAAAACTTTCACTATTCGCAGATGATATGATCCTATAACTAGAAGTCCCGAAAAATCTACAACAAAGATGCTAGAACTAATAAACGATTTCAGTAGAGTGTCAGGACACAAGATCAATATGCAAAAATCAGTAGTGTTTCTATATACTAGTAATGTGCAATATGAGGAGGAAGTCAGGAAAAAAATTCCAGTTACAGTATCAACTAAAAGAATCAAATATTTAGGAATAAACTTAACTGAGGATGTAAAGCACTTATATTCAGAAAACTATAATGCATTGCTAAAATAAATTTAAAAAGACCTAAATAATTGGAAGAACATTCCATGCTCATGGATTGGAAGACTAAATATCATTAAGATGTCAATTCTACCCAAACTGATATATAGATTCAATGCAATCCCAATAAAAATTCCACCAGCATTTTTTAAACAAATGCAAAACACAATCATCAAATTTATCTGGAAGGGTAAGAGGCCCCAAATAGCCAGAAGCATCTTTAAAAGGAAAAGGAAAGTTGGAGGGCTCTCACTTCCAGACTTTAAATCATATTACCTAGCTACAGTGGTAAAAACAGCATGGTATTGGCATAAAGATAGACACATAGACCAATGGAACCGAATTGATGGTTCATAAACAGACCCTCACATCTATGGCCAAGTTATTTTTCACAAGCCTGTCAAACCCACCCAGTTGCAAGAGAACAGTCTATTCAACAAATGGTGCTGGGAGAACTGGATATCCATACCCAAAAGAAAGAAAGAAGACCCCTCTCACATACCTTATACAAAACTTAACTCAAAATGGATCAAAGACCTAAATATAAAAGCAAGTACCATAAAACTCCTAGAAGAAAATGTAGGGAAACATCTTCAAGACCAGGTAGAAGGTGGTGGATTCTTAAACCTTACACCAAAAGCATGAGCAACAAAAGAAAACATAGATAAATGGGACCTCCTCAAAGTTAAACACTTCTGTGATTCAAAGGATTTCATCAAGAAGGTGAAAAGGCAGCCCACTCAATAGGAGAAAATATTTGGAAAATACATATCCGATAAGGGTTTGACTTCCATTCTATATAAAGAGATCATACAACTCAACAATAAAAGAGCAAGCAATCCAATTTAAAAATGGGCAAAAGATTTAAATAGACATTTCTCCAAAGAGGAAATACAAATGGCCAAAAAGCACATGAAAAAATGTTCCATATTAGTAGCTATTAGGGAAATGCAAATCAAAACAAAAAATGAGATATCATCTCACACAACAAAGAATGGCCATTATTTATCAAGTACCTAAATATAAAAGCTAGAATCATAAAATTCCTAAAAGAAAATGTAAGAAAACATCTTCCGGATCTTGCGGTAGGCAGTAGTTTCTTAAAATTATACCCAAAGCATGAACAATAAAGAAAAAAATAGATAAATGGGACCTCCTCCAAATTAAACACTTTTGTCCTTCAAAAGACTCTGTCAAGAAAGTAAAAAGGCAACCTACTCAATGGGACAAAATATTTGGAAATCACATAACCAATAAATATTTGATATCCATGTTAATAAAGAGATCATATAACTCAATGACAAAAAGACAAAAAAAAAAATTTTTAAATGGGCAAAAGGCTTGCATAGACATTTCTCTAAAGAGGAAATACAAATGGTCAAAAAGCACATGAAAAAATGTTCAGCGTCACTAGCTATTAGAGAAATGCAGATCAAAACTACAATGAGACCATTTCACACCTTATAGAATGGGCATTACTTAAAAGGCAGAAAAATATAAGCGCTGGATAGGATGTGAATAGACAGGAATACTCCTTTACTGTTGGTGGGAATGTAGAATGGTGCAGCCTCTGTGGAAGACAGTTTAGCAGTATCTCAACAGGCTGAATATAGAACTGCCATAACTGCCATATGATCCAGGAATACCATTACAAGGAATATATTCAGAAGAAGCGAAAGCCTGGATGCAAACTGATGTTTTCATACTGATTACCACGGCAGCATTATTCACAATTGCTAAATATGGAACCAATGAATGTATAAACATACAAAATTTGGTATATACATACAATAGAATATTATTCCACTGTAAGAAATGAAATCAGGATGTGTATGACAACATGTATGAATCTAGAGGATATTATGTTGCGTGAAATAAGCCAGACACAAAAGGACAAATATTGTATGGTCTCACTAATATGAACTAAAAACGATGAATAAACTCAGAGGTATAGGTTACTAGGAAATAGAATGTGGGTTGAGAATGGAAGCTGATGCTTAATGTATGTAGCATTATTAATAAAGTTAATTTTTAAAGTGTGTAAATGAACAGAGTTGATAATAAGATTTTATAGCGAATGTAACTAACAATGCTGATTTATAAATGTGATTGTCACTGAAATGACTAGTCTGTGTATGTAAATGCCAATTGAATGGAAACCAGAGAATAATCTAAGGAATGCATTAACAGTGATTTCAGTGGTGGATAAAGATTGTGCTTAATAGTATAAATATAAGAATGCTGTTTTACAAAGTGCTTCAAATATGGTGATAAATGGGAAAATTACAATTAATTTAACTTATGGATGATAGTTAATAGTAATATTGTAATATTTTGCAGCAATGGCAAGAAGATATTATTTCAATTCTAAGGGACAACAATAGGGGGATAAGGGGGTATGGGATTTTTCTTTTTGGAATAATGAAAACATTCTAAATTTTTAAAAATATTTGAAAAAAATCTAAAGATTCTTTAAAAAAAAAAAAAAAAAGGAGTGGATATAGCTCAAGCAGTTGAAAGCATGGGAGGTCCTGGGTTTGCTTCCCAGTGTCTCCTAAAGAAAAAACAAACAAGAAGCAGATAACAAGCAGACAATAAGAAAAGGAAAAAAAAAGTGCAGACAACAAAGAGAAACCAATGAGTAAACAAACGAGGGAGCCAACTCAGGGGAGCTGATGTGGCTCGGTGGTTGAGTGGCGGCCTCCCGCATACGAGGTTCTGGGTTCAATCCCTGGTCCTGGTACCTCAAAAAAAAAAAGTTAAAAAGAAATAAAATACATTTTTTAAAAAGGGGAGCAGATGTAGCTCAGGGGTTGAGCACCTGCTTCTTATGTATGAGGTCCTGAGTTCAATCCCTGGCAAAAAAAAAATTAAAAGAAAAAGAAATGTACAGTGAAAAAAAATCAAAAGCTTCTTTAAAAATAAAAAATATTTTTAAAAAAGAAATGTACAGTAAAAAAAAAAAATCTAAAATTGACTGAGGTGATGGCAGCACAACTCTATGATGAATATGACAGCCACTGAGAGTACACACTTAATGGACTATACAAAGCATGGGATTGTATAATACAGGAAATCCAGTGGTGGAAGAGGAGAACATTCTCTCACAAATGATAAATATATAATAGTAACATAGGGTGTTAATAATCAAGAGAGTTGGAGGGGAAAATACACCAAATCTAAGATATGGCTATAGTTAGTAGTAATATTTTGACATGCTCTTCCATAGTTTGTAACAAATGTTTCACAACAATGAAAGGTGGTGGGGTGATACATGGAGCCCTAGATGATTATATGCATGTTTGTTTTGTAAATTCACAACTTTTACTACACATTTATTGTTTATGTTCATGCATGAATACATACTTCAATAAAATTTTATTTAAAAATATGCAAAGGACAAGGAGAGAGTTCTGAAAGCCTCAAGAGAAAAGCAATGTGATACATACAAGGGAGCCCCAATTAGACTGTCAGTTTTTCCTCAGCAACCACGGAGGCAATATGGCAGCAGATTGAAATACTTAAAGTGCTAATGAAAAACAATTGCCAGCCAAGAATTTTATATCCAGCATGACTCCATTTCAAAAATGAGGGAGAGGTTAAGACATTCTGAAATAAACAAAAGCTGAGAGAGTTCATCACCACTAGACCAGACCTACAAGCAATGCTTTAAAATGAATTCTTCAGACTGAAAGGAAAGGACATTAGACAGTGGTTCAAAGTGGCATAAAGAAATAAGCACCTGAGGTAAGTGTCCACTTGGGTAATTATTAATGCATTTTACTGTATTGCATGGTTTGGTATGTACTTCTTACAGGTGCTAAAATGCAAATGCATAAAAGTAATGATAAACTAGGTTTTTGGACATAAAGCATAAGTGGTAACAAGCACCAAAAAATTAATTAATTAATTAAAAAGGTGGGGGAGACAGAGGGGTATAGGAAAGTATGTGTGTTATTGAAGTTAAGCTGATATCAAACCAAACATGACTTTTACATATTTAGGATGTTAAATTTTGAACCCATGGTACCCACGAGATAAACAGAAAACAGATATAAATGAAAAGGTATTCAATATGGTACTTTGCAAAAGCAAATAAATATAAAATAGGCTTTAACAGACTTGAGGACAAAAAGGTATAAGACTGACAAAGGCTAGATAACAAAATGGCAAAAGAAAATCCTGTATTATCAGTAGTGATTTTAAATGTAAATGGATTCAAATCTCCAGTCAAATGCCAAAGATGGGCAGAATGGATAAAAAAAGTATGACCCAACTATACACTGTCAGCAAGAGACACAACTTAAAGTGAAAGATACAAGTAGGTTGAGGGTGAGTGGATGGAAATAATATATATACCATGCAAGAAGTAACCAAAAGAAAGCTGGGGTAACTTTACTAATAAATAAAATAGACTTAAATCAAAACAGGGACAAAAATGGTCACCATAAAGGAGACAACTCAACAAGTAGATGTAAGAATTATAAATATATATGCATCTAACAGCAGAGCCCCCAAATATATGAAACATATACTGACAGAGTTGAGGGAGAAATTGACAATCTACATTAATATTAGCAGACTTTAACACACCACTCTCAGTAATGGATAGAACATCAAGCCAGAAGATCAATAAGGAAGTATAGGACTTGAATGATAAACTAAACCAACTAGACCTAACAGACACATAGAAAACATTGCACCCAACAAAAACAGAATATACATTCTTCTTGAGTGCAAATAGATCATCCTCCAGGGTAGACCAGTTACAAAATAAGTCTCAATAAATTAAAAAATAATGAAATCATACAATGTGTATTCTCTGATCACAATGGAATGCAGCTAGAAATAACAAAGGGAATAATGGCAAATTGACAAATAGGAGGAAATTAAATAACATACTCTTAAACAACTAATGGGTTAAAGAGGAAATAAGCAAAATTAAGAAATATCTTGATGCAAATGAAAATACCACATGACAAAACTTATGGAATGCAGAGAAGGCAGTGCTGAGAGGGAAACTTATAGCTCTAAAATCTTACATTAAAAAGCAGAAAGATTTTAAATCAGAGACCTAACCTAAATACTGGAAGAACTAGAAAAAGAAGAGCAAAGTAAAGTGAAGACAAGTAAAAGGAATAAAATAACCAAGAATAGAGTGGAGATAAAGGAAATAGAAAACAAACAATAAATAGAAGTTTTTTTTAAAGTTGGTTCTTTGAAAAGATCAATAAAATCGACAAATCTTTAGCTAGATTGACAAAGAACAAGAAAGAATACATATAATGAAAATCAGAAATGAAAAGGGGGAAATTAGTACCAACCCACTGAAATAAAAAGGAATATGAAAGGATACCATGAACAACTGTGGGATGGTTTGACACTGTATGTACCTGAGAAAAATATGTTCTTAAAGTTCATCCATGCATTTGGGTGTGGACCCATTGTAAGTAGGATATTAAGAAGACATTGGGTGAGCACAAAGAGGAATTTGAAAGCATACATAGAAATATAGCAGAACTTACAGGAATGAAAATAAATGAAATTAAAAATACACTGTAGGCATATAACAACAGATTTGAGAAGGCAGGAGAAGGGATCTGTGAGCTTGAAATGGCCTCTGAAAGCTAACATACAAAAGAACAGATGAAGAAAAGAATGGAAAAAACTTGAACAGTGACTCAGGGAACTAAATGATAGCAAGAGACATGCAAAAATACATGTCATGGGTGTACCAGATGGAGAAGAGAAGGGAAAAGGGCAGAAGAAACATTTGAAGAAATAATTGTAGAAAATTTCCCAACCCTATTGAAGGGCATAGGTAGCCCTGTACAGGAAGCACAATGAACTCTCATCAGAATAAATCTGAATAGACCAACTCTGAGACACACACTAATCAGAATGTCAAATGTCAAATACAAAGAAAGAATTCTGAGAGCAGCAAGAGAAAAGTTATATATCACATATAAGGGATACCCAATAAGATTAAGTGCCAATTTCTCATCAGAAACCATGAAGGCAAGAAAGCAGTGGTATGATATATTTAAGATACTGCAAAAGAAAAACTGCCAAACAGGAATCTTGAATCTAGCAAGATTGTCTTTCAAAAACAAGGGCAAGTTCAGAATATTCACAGATAAACAAAAATTGAGAGTTTATAAAAGAGACTGGCTTTGCAGGAAATACTAAAGGGACTGTTGCAGCATGAAAAGGAAAGACAGGAGAAAAAGATTTGGAAGAGAGTCTTGAAATGAAGACTGTATCAGTAATAGTAACAAAAAGTGTCAAAAGAGTGGTGAAAATAAAATATGACCAATAAAACCCAAAGGTCAAAATGGGTAAAATAAGAACTGCCTTTACAGTAATAATATTGAATGTTAATGGGTTAAACTCCCCAATCAAAAGACACAGACTGGCTGAATGGATAAGGAAATATGAGCATGCTGTCTGGAAGAGACTCAGCTTAGACCCAAGGATAACAACAGACTGAAAGGGAAAGGTTGGAAAAAGATAGTCCACGCATACAGAAACCAAAAAAAAAAAAAAAAAAAAATTGGAGTAGCTATACTTATATCAGATGAAATAGACTTTAAATGAAAAACTGTTATTAGAGATAAGGAAGGACATTATATATTAATAAAAGGGGCAATTCACCAGGAAGAAATAACAATCATAAATGTATATGTACCAAACCAGGATGCCCCAAGATACATGAAGCAAACACTGGCAAAACTGAAGGGAGAAATAGAGATCTCTACAATAATAGTTGGAGACTTCAATACACCACTCTCAGTATTAGAGAGAACGTGTGGGCAGAGGACCAATAAAGAAACAGAGAACTTGAATAATATGATCAATGGACTAGATCTAATAGATATATACAAGAACACTGAAACCCAAACAGCAGGATATACATTCTTTTCAAGTGGATCTTTCTATATGATGGATCTTTCTCCAGGACAGACCATATGTTGGGTCACAAAGCATATCTTAATAAATCCAACAATATCGAAAATTACACAAAGCAATTTCTCTGTCATAATGGAATAAAGTTGGAAATCAACAGGAAGTGGAAAAAGGGAAAATGCACAAATATATGGAGATTAAACAACACACTCTTAAATCAGTGGGTCAAAGAAGAAATTGCAAGAAAAATCAACAAATATCTCTAGATGAATGAAAACAAGAGCACATTTCAGAACCTATGGGATGCAGCAAAGGCAGTGCTGACAAAGAAATTTATAGCCTTCAATGCTTACATTAAAGAAGAAAGAGCTAAAATCAATGACCTAACTACACAGGTGGAGGAACTAGAAAAAGAACAGCAAACTGATCCCAAAGCAAGTAGAAGGAATGAAATAACAAAGATCGGAGCAAAAATAAATGAAATTGAGTACAAAAAATTAATAGAAAATTAACAAAACCAAAAGGTGGTTCTTCGAGAAGATTAACAAAATTGACAAACCCTTAGCTAGACTAAGAGAGAGAGAAGATGCAAATAAATGAAATAAAAAATGAAAATGAGAACATTACTAGTGATCCCACAGAAATAAAAGAGATCATAAGAGGATACTATGAACAACTGTACATTAAAAAACTACACAATATAGATGAAATGGAAAAATTCCTAGGAATGTACAAACAGCCTACACTGACCCTAGAAGAAACAATCTCAACAAACCAATCACAAATAAAAAGATTGAAACAGTCATCAAACAACTCCCCAAAATGAAAAGCCCAGGACCAGATGATTTCACAGGTGAGTTCTAAGAAGCATTCAAAGAAGACTTAATACCAATCTTACCCAGCTCTTCCAAAACACTGAATAAGAAGGAATGCTACCAAATTCATTCTATGAAGCTAATATCACCCTAATACCAAAGCCAGATACAGATATTATGAAAAAAGAAAATTACAGACCCATTTCACAAATGAATATGGATGCAAAAATCCTCAATGAAATACTTACTAAACAAATCCAACAGCACAATAAAATAATTATTCATCATGATTTATGCCAGGTATGCAAGGGTGGTTCAATACAAGAAAAGCAATCAGCGTAATACACCACATTAATAAATCGAAGAAGAAAAATCACATGATCTTATCGATTGACGAAGAAAAGGCATTTGACAAAATACAGCATCCTTTCTTGATAAAAATTCTACAAAAGATAGGAATTGAAGGAAACTTTCTCAACATGATAGAAGACATATATGAAAAACCCACAGCTAACACTGTACTCAATGGTTAGACTGAAAGTTCTCCCGTTGAGATCAGGCACAAGACAAAGATGCCCACCGTCACCACTGTTGTTCAATATAGTGCTAGAGGTTCTAGCTAGAGCAATCAGACAAGAAAAAGAAATAAAAGGCATCCAAATTGGAAAGGAAGAAGTAAAACTTTCACTATTCACAGATGAAATGATCCTATAGCTAGAAAGTCCGGAAAAATCTACAACAAAGATGCTAGCACTAATAAACAATTTTAGTAGAGTGTCAGGATACAAGATCAATACACAAAAATCAGTAGTGTTTCTATATAACCATAATGAGGAAGTCAGGAAAAAAATCCATTTACAGTATCAACTAAAAGAATCAACTACTTAGGAATAAACTTAACTGAGGATGTAAAGCACTTGTTTTCAGAAAACTACAATGCATTGTTAAAAGAAATTTTAAAGAGACCTAAAATATTGGAAAAACATTCCATGTGCATGAATTGGAAAACTAATAAATATCATTAAGATGTCAATTCTACCCAAATTGATATACAGATTCAATGTAATCCCAATAGAAATTCCACCAGCATTTTTTTTAAACAAATGCAAAACACAATTATCAAATTTATTTGGGAGGGTAAGTGGCCCTGAATAGTCAGATACATCTTAAAAAGAAAAAGTGAAGTTGGAGGGCTCTCACTTTTGGACTTTAAATCATATTACCTAGCTACAGTGGTAAAAACAGCATGGTTTTGGCATAAAGATAGAAACACGGACCACCGGAACCGAACTGATGGTTCAGAAACAGACCCTCACATCTAAGGTCAACTCATTTTTGACAAGCTTTTCACACCCACCCAGCTGGGGCAGAACACTCTATTCAACAAATGGTACTTGGAGACCTGGATATTCTAGCCAAAAAAAAGAAAAAGGACCCCTATCTCACATCTTATACAAAAATTAACCCCAAATGGATCAAAGACCTAAATATAAAAGAAAAAACCATAAAGCTCCGAGAAGAAAATGTAGAAAAATATCTTCAAGACCTGATGGTAGGTTGTGTGGTCTTAAATCTTATACAAAAAGCATAAGCAATGAAAGAAAACATGGATAAATGGGACCTCCTCAAACTCAAGCACTTTTGTGATTAAAGGACTTTGTGCTGTGAAAAGGCAGCCCACTCAATGGGAGAAAATATCTGGAAACCACAAATCCAATAAGGGTTTGATTTCCATTCTATATAAAGAGATCATACAACTCAACAATAAAAGAGCAAGCAATTCAATTTAAAAATGGGCAAAAGATTTAAAGACATTTCTCCAGAGGAAATACAAATGGCAAAAAAAGCACATGAAAAAACGTTCCATATTACTAGCTATTAGGGAAATGCAAATCAAAACAACAGTGAGATATCATCTCACACAACAAAGAATGGCCATTATTTAAAAAACAGAAAACAATAAGGGCTGGAGAGGATGTGGAGAAATAGGAATACTCCTTCACTGTTGCTGGGATTGTAAAATGGTGCAGCCTCTGTGGAAGACAGTTTGGCAGTTCCTCAAGAAGCTAAATATAGAACTGCTATAAGATCCTAGTAATTCCTCTACTAGGAATATATCCAGAAGAAAGGAAAACTGTGACATGAACAGATGCCTGCACACCAATGTTCATAGCAGCATTATTCACAATTGCCAAAAGATGGAAACAACCCAGGAGTCCATCAAACAATGAATGAATAAACAAAATGTGGTATATACATACGATGGAATACTATGCTGCAGTAAGAAGAAATGAAATTGGGACACATACAATAACATGGATGATTTGAATACAGTATATTAATTGAAGCCAGACACAAAAGGACAAATATTTCATGGTCTCATAAATATGAACCAAATATGAAGAATAAATGCATGGAGTTAAAACCTAGAGTAGGTTATTAGAAGATAAGAGGAGGGTTCAGAAGAACTACTGATGCTTAATGTATGTAGAAATTTAATTAACTTGCCTGTAAAAGTGTGGAAATGATAAGAGTTGATGGTAATACATTATAATGAGTAGAGCTGCTTTATAAATGGGATTGTGGCTGAGAAGAAGGATGTAAATGCCAATTGAAAGAAAGCTAGAGAACAATCTAGGGACTGAATAACACAGCAAACCCAGAGGTGGATGAGAATTGTGGTTGATGGTACAAATGCAAGAGTGTCCTGTAAGCTAGAGCAGATGTACATCACTATTTCAGGATGGTGGGAATGTGGAGAAGTATAGGAAAAATACAATTGGTGTGACATAAAGACTGTGATTAACAGCAATATTATAATATTCTTGCATCAATGCCAAAGATGTACTGTGTTGATAATGGGGAAGTATGGAAAAAGTATGCCAAATATACACTAAAGACCATGGTTAGTGGTAATAGTCTGATGATATCTCATAATCTGTAACAAATATTCCACGATGGTGTGGTGTGTTGGTGAAGGAGTGTTGTATGGGAATTCTACACATGTGCATGATTGTTTTGTAAGTTCACAACCTCTGTAATAAAAATATATTAAAAAAAAATAATAATAGGGTGGATTGGGGGGAAAATACACCAAATACAAGATACGGATTATAGTTATTAGTAATATTTTGACAATGCTCTTGCATAGTTTGTAACAAATGTTTCACAACAATACAAGGTGTTGATGGAGGAGTGAAATATAGGACTCCTGTATGATGGTATGCATATTTATTTTGTAAGTTCTTAACTTTTAGTACACACTTATTGTTTATGTATGTTCATGGATGAATGATATACTTCAATAAAAAAAAATTAAAAAAAAAAAAAGAATTCTACATCATGATCAAGTGAGTTTATCCCTGGGTAAGCAAGGTTGGTGCAACATAAGAAAATAAATTATTTTAATGCCACATTAACAGAATGAAAGGGAAAAAAACACATGATCATCTCGATTGACAGATAAGGCATTTGTCAAAATATAGCACCATTTCTTAATAAAAACACTTAGAACACTTGGAATAGGAGAAACTTCAACAAGATAAAAGGCATATATGAGAAGTCCACAGATAACATCCTAGTTAATGGTGAAAGGCTGAAAGCTTTCCCTCTAAGATCAGGAACAAGACAAGAATGTCCACTGTCACCACTGTTATTCAACAATTTACTGAAGTCCTTGCCAGAGCTATTAGGCAAGAAAAAAGAAATAAAAGGTATCCAAATTGGAAAGGAAAAAGGAAAAGTGTCCCTGTTTGCAGATGACATGATCCTATATACAGAATATACTGAAAAATCCACAACTAAGCTCCTAGAGCTAATAAAATGAATTCGGATAAGTGGCAGGGTACAAGATCAACATGCAAAAATCAGCTGTGTTTCTAAACATAAGCAATGAACAATAGGAAGAAGAATTCATGAGAAATATTCCATTCACCATAGCAACTAAAAGAATCAAATACCTAGGAATAAATCTTAATCAAGGATGTAACATACTTGTACTCAGAAAACCACAAAACATTGCTAAAGGAAATTAAAGAAAACCCAAATAAATGGATGGATAATCCATGTTCATGGATTGGAAGACTAAATATCAGCAAGATGTCAATTCTCCCCAAAGCAATTTATTGATTCAATGTAATTCCAATCAAAATACCAACAACCTTCTTTGCAGAAATGGAAAAGCTGATCATCAAATTTATATGGAAGGGCAAGCGGCCCTAAAGAGCTAAAGCCATCTTGAAACTGAAGAATGAAGTTGGAGGAGTCACAGTTCCAGATTTTCAAATATATTACAAAGTCATAGTAATCAAAACATTATGGTACTGACACAAAGATTGTCATATAGATCACTAATGGAATAGAACTAAAAGATCAGAAATCAACCCTCAAATTTATGGCCAAATGATTTTTGACAGTGGCAAAGATCACTCAATTGGGTAAGAATAGTCTCTTCATCAAGGTGGAACCTTTTGATTAGGTTACTTTAGTAAGGCAAGGCTCAGAGTGGGTCTTAATCCTCTTACTAAAGTCTTTTATAAGAGAATGAAATTCAGAGGAGGAGAGAGAAAGCCAGGGAAGCAGCAAGGTGAAAGCAACAAGACCAAGAGAAGGGAAAGACTAGCAGATGCCGCCATGTGTCTTGCCATGTGACAGAGGAGTCCAGGATCACCGGAAGTCAGTCTTCAGGGAGAGAACATTGTCTGATGATGCCTTGATTTGGACATTTTCATGGCTTCAGAACTCTAAGCTTGCAAGCAAATACATCCCCATTATAAAAATAAAAAAATAATAATCACTGAGAATACACAACTTGATGATTATACCAAATACCACTGATTGTATACTTTAGATAAATTATATGGTTTATGAACAACAAAAAAAAAACAATAGGGTGGGTTGGGGGGAAAAATACAGCAAATGTTAGCAATAATACTTTGACAGTGCTCTTTCATCATAATGAAATAATCTGGAAACAGCTATGTGTGAATCTGGACTGCATGAATAAGATTGGGATGGACTGATAAACATAGAAGCCATGCCAGTACAGATGGTGTTGAAAGCCAAGCACCTGGATGCAATCAGAGAACAAGCTGCTGAAGAAGAAAAGTAGTACAGGGGAGACACTAAAGCTTAGTGGTTTAAGAGAAGGCAGAGGAAACAGAAAGAAAGGGTAGTGAGGTCAGATAAAATAATCCCAAAGGATTTCATTTGTGGAGATGGGAAAAAAACTCTTGGAAAGTATAGGTGTGTTAGCTGAAACCTTAAGGATTTAGCTGGACAGTGTCTTAGAAAATTTGCTCACGATACGAATTGGTTTAATGGGAACATGTACAAAATCCCTGAGACAACAAAGAAGTGCTCTTTGAAAAACTGAGAGCAGAATGGACTGCAAGCAATTGGAGGTGGACTGGACTAGAGAGGGTGGCAGAAAGGAGCATTCTAGGTCTGAAGGCCATGGTAAGTCCCATGGTCCTTGTTCTAAGACCAGTGGGATAAAAATATTGTTTCATCAATAACAACAAAAGTAAGACATTAATGCATAACGTTAATAATAGTTAAAACTATGTTTTTATGTGGGGGTGTATATGTAAACTTTGTACTTTCTGCATGATTAAGATATAAACCTATGACTGTATGACTGAACTAGTAAATATATAATATTTTATCATTATGCTTGAACAAATATACTTAGAAAATAAAGATGCTATTAGATCTAAAAAATGAAAAAAAAAAGAAGTTATTGCTTAGTTGTACGGGATTTCATCTAGGAGTGTTAAAAATATTCTAAAATTGAGTGTGTTGATAGTTGAACAACTCTGTGAATTTATTAAAAACCACTGAACTGTAAAAAAAATAATAATAATAAATAAGACCAGTGGGAACCCATTGACAAAGTTAAAGCGGGAGAATGACATGATGAGATTTCTATTTCCAAAAGAGCCCTTTAGGTGCAGAATGCATGGAAGTAAGGACTAGAGAATATACCAAGAAAAAATTTACATGAGGGTATTGGTAACTTTTAAATATTCAATGATGGACTGATAAAAGAAATAGCACCTCTGGCATGGCATGTAATCTAGAAAAGGAAGTCAAGAATAATTTAATCTTTCCTTGGATACAATCTTGACCAAGTGTTCATGACTTATGTGTAGCCTGACTGAGTCAGACTGAAGGAGATATCCCAACTAGTACAACCTGGGACAATTTGAGCATTAAAATAAGTAATGATATAGATGACAACATATTGAATAAAATAACAGAATCCATGAATCCATAATGTATAATAGAGAATAGAGCAAACCCTTTGTATGGCAGAAAGCCAAATATGGCTTATATATCATTATAAAGCCAAAACATGTTTTTATGTGTGGAGAACCTGGCAGAAATGTCACTAGGTTATCCAGTCACATCACCGAGTGTGGGGTAGGTGGATCTCATGCTGTTCCTAAGGAGAGCATTGATTCAGGCTGGGGTGTTCCTGCTAGGATTGCAAGGCCTGCCTGAATCTGCCCAAGAGAAAACATCAGGCAGACCTTTGTTCTGTGCTCTTAATTACGCCAAAGATGTGAAAGTAAGGAACATTTCAGGAGGAGTTCCAGATTGAACGAGACTGGATAATGGAAAAATAGATACTTCTGAGACAGTTGGGGATGGTTGGGACAGCGGGTCAAAATTGAAGGGGTCTGTAGAAGAGATTACGCTGTTAAAGCAAACAATCTTCTGCTTTGGGGGTTTTCTAGGAGTGTTCTTGGTTTTGGGAATAAATACACTAGAGTAATTTTTGTGGAATGTTTAATGGGCAAATGTGGTAAAATAATAACAGCAATCTGAGTGAAGGGATCAGGAGTTCTTTGTATCACTCTTTCAGGTTTTCTTATACATTTGATATTATTTCAAAATAAATTACTTTTTGAAACACCCATGTGCTACCATGCCATTAAATCATTGAGAGGGCAAACCTACCCAAATGCAATTCAAAAGATGTTGTGACATAATTGCCCATATAAGAATCTGGATGTCATTAAAAAGGAAAAGTGTGATTATTATGTTAATAGCACTTTGCCTTTTGTGTCCTGAATGATTTGGGGTGTTCATGGCAACAGGGGAATATTGGTAATCCAGTTTTGTACAGTAACCCCCTCCTCTGCTGCATGTTCTAAAGACTGACTGTTCCTTAGGACACTTACTTATGCAACTCCCTCCTCAAGCAAGGGGCCTGCTACTCAGGAAGTTCACCTTGAGCTCATGCTCTATGGCCTCAGATCATTTCAGTTCAGATTTCCTGTACTTGCCTGTCTTTTGTCAAACTGTACATGTGTTTCAGGAGTCATGAATGGAGACACGTGGTCAGAATGTGGGAATCTACTGGAAGACTTAGTTCCTGTATGGACACATGGCCTTGATCATGGCAGGAGTTCGCAAGGTGGAGAAGTGCATGGGGGTTATTTTAAGATGGTGGAATTTTCTTTTATGTGCCAAGTTGGAAGAGGAACAAATATAATCAGGGTACTTTGTGCACAAATGAACAGTTATCAAATGTACATGTAAGAGCAGATGGATCTAGAGTTAACATGATTATCACATGAAGAAATATGCTATGCTGAAATAAAAAAACTTCTTGATGTAAATAGATTACAAATATTTATGCAATATAGTGTGGGATGAGTTACTGAACTAAGAAAATAGTTAATGAAAGTCAAGAAACAATCATGACAATATATAAAGGTAAATGCTTATTTGAACATTTATCCCCTTGCTTATCACAAATGAGAGAAAGTAACTTTGAAAGTATATTTGATTAATGTAAGATTTATCAAGACATATAAATATTTTTTCAAATCTGAAAGCACAGAAAGAGAAAAGCAAAGAATTTGAAAATGGTTCATAACCAGATAAAAATATTTATTATGTGGAAAAAGCATATATAAGATAATGAGATTATAGATATCCTAATTTCACCTTTCCAATGGAGATGTTCAAAATTAAACTAAGTGCTTTCAGATTTAGAAATTTTAACAGGAGAAATTTGCTTTAACAAATACATCTGATTTACAAAAAGCAGCCTCTGACATGGTTCTTAAATAACCTGAGTCAAGTCCTAGAGATATTTCATCTTAAGTAGTTTTAAGCAGCATGCAATAGTAGGAATTAAAAGTCATCATCGTGTTTCAACCTTCCAATTCTGATTTGTCTTAATACATGAATTTTACTTAGTGCAAACTTGTCCTGATTTTGGAGGTGGCATATATCTTGTTGAGGTAAAATTCATGTAACATAAAATTAACCATTTTAAAGTGTGCAATTCAGGGGCATTTAATACATTCTCATGCTGTGCAAGTATCACCTCCACCTATCTAGGGACCATTCTATATATTTTTAAAATAATATCAGTTCACAGTGAAATACAAGACATTTCAGTAAGCTGAACTTCATTAAAAACAACTTAAGATCGTCACTGGGGCATGAGAAATTGTCCAAGGTGGCAATTTTCTCCATTGAAAACAAGATAAATTAAGATGAATATTTCAAAAATTTTATTGATGAGTTTGCTTTCATTATAGGCAGGAAAGGGAAATTATTATAAATTTTGTTTTGTTGAGTAACTTATTTAAAATTAAGATAATGTTGGGAGTTGTATTCCCCACATTTGTAAATTTTTCAACATTTTTTTCAACTATGTTAGTCTTGCAGAAAAAATTAACCATTGAAAAATTAAGGAGTACGATTTTTCCTTTTCCCTCAGGCTTCTATATGGCTCAGCCAGGACGGGCCTGTTCCCCACCTTTTCTGACTAGAAGGTTCCTTTCCTATTCCTTTCAGTATTGTATATGCTTTTCCCCTTTCTCTGACTCGGTATGAGGACTGTCTCTAAGAACAATCTTAACTCTGTAAAGAATCCTACAGCGTGCCAAATTTTAAGCTGGCAAACCTCTCAACGAGCCGATAATTTGGTGCACTAAGTCTTGCTAAAAAATACTACCTGAAGAAAGGAAAGAAAAATACACATGGGAGCAATGCGGAAATGAAGGTTCTGTGCCCGCTAGTTAAAGAAAAACATCTCGGAGAAGCCGCGACAAACCCCCTCCCTCCTCAACACCAGGCGCGAACCGGAAGCTTTTTACTGACTGTGGACGCGGCCGACCTCCTTCAAAGGTCCCGCGGAGAGGAAGCTCGCGTCCGCAATGTGGGCGGCCCTCGCCGCGGGGTCCAGCCGGCACCAAGTTGTTGTTCTCGCTGTGGAAGCGGTGCCACGATCTCCCCGGCTGATCCACCGAGGCCCTTCCGGCGGTTTGGTCAGAAAAGGCGGGTTCGCGCCCCCTCCCGGCCGGCGGTGCACAGCGCAGAAAGCGGCTGGCTCTGTCTCGTGATGACAGTGCGGCCCCTCCCGGGCCACTGGCGGATTCACTGGGGATGGTGTCCAGATGATTTACTGCCAATGACTGAGCCGGGTGAAGTGGACTCCTCAGCAGTCAACATTGAAGGCGTCGGGAAGGAAGGATCCGCAGAAGGTGCAGGAGAGGGCGAACCTCCTCTCGGTTTCCAGCCTCCTCTGCCCACGTCAGTCCTGGGACCCAGGCTTTTATCCCCGCCCCCACCCATCTGGACAATCCCTGAGTAAAACACCTGGCACATCAAAGTGTTTGTCCGTGACATCCCACGTGACTCCCCGGAAAGACCCCGCCTACCCAGAGTTCACCCCTCCTCCATTCCCCCCACCATCCACACTGTCCCCTGAGGAGACGTCCACTATTTGTTGGTGAATGTATTGGGGCTAGAGGAGGGTAAGGATCACAAACTGGAAGTGGTGCAGGCCAGGGCATGGGAGCTGCAGGGGTCGCAGAAGCCTAGCAGAGGGCTGCTTAAGTGAAGGGGGTGGTCAAGGCCCCTCCTTCACTACATGCTCCTTGGAATGCGACCCCGGGAAATCCCTGACAAGTGCTCACTCTGGGGTTTCCAAGTACACGTAAAGAAACCTTTTTGTTTTTCTTCCCTGTAAATTTTCTCTTAGCTTCTAGTATGATGAGTGAACATTATTCTTGTATTAGTCAGGGTTCTCTTGGCAAACAGAGTGGACAGGAGATATCTGTAAATATTATGAGATTGTTATAAGAATTGTCTCTTGTGACTGTAAGGATGCACACGTCCAAATTTCTTAGGGCAGGCTGCAGGCCCGAGAACTCTGATAAAGATACTTGATGAATGTGCCAGGAGAAGCTGGCTGGCTGAGCAAAACAATATGGAGCAAAACAATAAACTCCATAAACTGTGATAGCAATCTCAGAAAAAATCCTGTATTACTCAGGGTTCTCTAGGGAAACAGAACCGACAGGAGACATCTATAAATATTATGAGATTTTATAAAATTGTCTCACATAACTGTGGGAATGCACAAATCTAAATTCCAAAGCACAGACTGCAAGCCAGGAACTCTGATGAAGTTTTTTTTTTTAAATGAATTCACCAGTAGAAGCTGGCTGGCTGAAGAAAGATGGAAATTCTCTCTTCTGACTGCTGAAATCATCACTTCTCCTTTTACAGGCTTCAACTGACTGGATGATACTTCTCTGACTGTTAATGGTAATCACCACAATTGATTGTAGATGTAGTCAGCCATAGATGCAACCAGCTTGCTGATGATTAAAGTCCATGAACTGTCCACATAGTAACAATCAGGCCTGTGCTTACTTGACAAAACAACTGGGCACCATAACCAACTTAACCAACATAGCCAAGTTGACACACCAACTTAACCATCATAGTCCCCATGGAGGGAAAAATTAACAAATAAATCAGAATTGCAAGGCTTGTTAGACACTGAAAAAAACTGAACTATGACCTGCAAGGCTTCCCTTCATGGGATCTGATTTGTCCCCCAGTTCCCTGAAGTACATAATGTCCAAACCCTATAAGGTATAATCAAGTGTCTTAGGAACTGGATTGCCTGAGTATTGGTCTCCACCTGTCACTGTGTCTGGAATATGTCTTAAGCTCTCTCTGCCTCTCTGTCACTATCTGTATATAAAGAGGAGGAAAACTGAATCTGACTCAGAGGGCTAATGTGAAGTTTGTGTGGGAACTGAGTAAAGAGCTCAGAATAATATTACCTTGCTCCCTGTTAACTCTTTTAATGTCTATTCTGATTTTTAAAAACCATGGGGGCAAATCTCAGAGTCATAATTTGCCACATGAAAACCCCCCACTCAATTCATTTTGCCACAATTCTTACTTTGTATTTGCTATTTGAGGGGTTTGTTCTTGTTTTTCCATCTTCCTCTTTGTAGAAGTGGCAAGGCAAACGAAATCACTTGACCATGTTACTGATATTTGTGTGTGAAACTATACCTAGGATTTCCAGTGGGAAGCAGCTGGGAGAGTGAGAATGAATCATTTAACTTGAAGATTAATTATAGAATCCTGCACATATGGCAGACTGTTGCAGTAGAAGTATGCTGGGCCCATAACTCAGGGCTGAAGGGCCAAAATCATATTCTGTTAAAGCCTTAGTTCTTATTTCTCCAATCTTGCAATTTAATGATGTAGGTTACCAGGATAATATGCATACAAAATAGGCACTAAACATTGTCCTCAAATCATTAAGTTCATGTTTCTCTAAAAAAAACATTTCCCCAGAAACCCCAGCATCTATATCCAATCTTCTCCATATTCTTCTAACCTTTACTCCTGCTTCTTTCACCTGATAATCTTACCTAATTATTCACTGAGGAAATAAATACCTTCAGGCAAGAGTTGAATTGTTTTCATACAACCCATAAAAATAATATGCACAGGGCTGACCCTATCACATCCTTCCTTGCTCCATTTTATTAGAAAAATATGTCACTCCTCTTGTCAAAAGCAAAACTCTAAATCCATCAGGGTGGGCTTTGATCCAGAATACTGGAGTCCTTTAAGCAGAGTAAAAATCAGCAAAGAGAGACGCTACAGGAAGCAGCTGGAAGGTGAAAGTCAATGGCACCCAGAGGAGAAAGAAGATGACATTGCCATGTGCAAAGGATAAGGCACTGCCATGTGATGGGAAAGAGAAAAGCCAAGGAACCCCAAAGATTGCTGGCAAGCCAGAAGATACTGACCCTAGAAGGAAGCAAGCTTCCTTGCATCTGAAATCATGAATTCTAATAAATTCATGTTGTTAAGTCAACTCATTGAATGGTAGTTGTTTTAGCAGCTAGGAAATGAAAACACCATGCTTAATCAACTGACCAAAACACTTTCATCTTTCTTCTTCTGGCTGCTGCCTGGTTCTCATTATTCCATACTAATATTAACTATTAAAACTTCAAAAGGATCATCTACAATCATCCAACCTAAGATAGCACCCCAATGATTTTCCTTAATATAAAACATCTCAATTGGTCAATGTTGATATATATTGCATTCACTTGTTTGATATCTCCTTCTTCACTCATCACTAAACTTTAAACCTCATTAAGGCAGAAATAATGTCCATTTTGCCTGCCATTCTCTTAATAAGAATAGAGAAACTAAGAATAATTATCTAAGGATAATGTCTGTATTGCCTACCTCTATCTAATTCTGAAAGAGAGAAATTGCTTAACAAGAAATTATATAGTGTATGGCCCCATGAAGCACATAAAATTGAGATTTCCAATATTTGTCTCTACTTGAGCACTTGTCATTGTTCCATGTATCTGAGAAAGTAAATAAAAATGTCAGTCTATCATTCTTTTTCTTTGTTACAGAAGTTGCGGGTTTACAGAACAATCATGCAGAAACTAAAGTATTCCCATATACTACCCTAATATTAACAGCTTGTATTGGTGTGGAAATTTTGTTAAAATTGATGAAAGTACATTTGTATAATTGTACTATTAACTATAGTCCATGATTTAACTTAGTTCCATGGATTTTTTTTTTTTTTTATTCTTTTACCATAAATATAATGTAGCATTTACTCTTTAAACCACATTCAGATATATATATTTCAGGGCTTTTAATTATATTCTCAATGTTGTGCTACCATCACCACAATTCATTACCAAAACAATTACATCATTCCAAATAGGAATCCTGTACATTTTAAGCCTTAATTTCCCATTCCTTATCCCCACCCTCTGATAAGCTATATTCTAGATTCTGACTCTATGAGTTTGCTTATGAACAATACTCATATGATATTTGTCCTTTTGTTACTGGCTTATTTCACTCAACATGATGTCTTCAATGTTCATCCATGTTGTCATATATATCAGGACTTCAGTCATTTTTATGGCTGTACAACATTCCATTGTACATATCACATGTTGTTAACCCATTCATCAGTTGATGGACACTTGGGTTGCTTCCATGTTCTCACTAGGAAAGGCTGACTTGGGAAACTCCTCTCTGGCAGACCCCAACCCAGGAATTTGCTGTCCAGGTGAAATAAGCTTGAGACAAAGAAAGCAGTGTAAGAAAACTACTGAGGCAGATGGCTTGGGGCAAAGATTACATGCTTTAAACACCCAGGAGAGGGAGAAGGACTGCTTCTGGGAAGTAAATGGGGCATGCAAATGCCTGTAAACAAGGGAACTCCAAAGCAATTAACAAGCACAAGTCCAGGAAAAGATACAGGCCCGGAAAAGATAGGGAAGAACCTTCACTTTACATTTGCCTTGGACAGATCTTCCTGATAAGAGGCCTGACACTCAAGAAAATCTATCATCACCAGCTTGTTACAAAATCAAGAAACACGCTCAAGGAATAAATCCCAGAGTTAACATTTTTAAATATTAAAATGTACATTGTACAAAAAGAGTACAAGCAAAAAAAGGAAAGAAAAGAAAGAAAGAAACAGGAAATTATGGCCCACCCAAAGGAGAAGGATAAAAAGCCAGAAAACACCAATGAAGAAGTCCAGAATATGGACAGACCAAACAAAGCCTTTTAAAAAATGTTTTTAAAAATGCTCAAAAAAAATAAATTAAATAAAATAAAATAAATAAAAAATAAAAATGCTCAAGGAAATGAAGGAAAATACAGAGAAACAACTAAAGGTTATCAGGAAAACAATGAATGAACAATATGAGAATACTAGTAAAGAGACAGAAATTTTGAAAAGGAAACAACAGAACTACTGGAGTTGAGGATAACAATAACTGAAATGAAAAATTCCAAAGAAGGATATAATAGCAGATTAGAGTAAGCAGAAGAAAGGATCAGTGATCTTGCAGACAAGACATTTGAAATAAGTCAGTCTGAGGAGTAAATAGCAAAAAGAATTTTAAAAAGTGAAAATAGCCAAAGATACCTCTGGGACACTATCAAATTACAAATATATGCATTATGGAAGGAGAAGAAAGAAAGGAAAGGCAGAAGGAATATTCAAAAAGTGATAGAAAACTTCTCAAATTTGAAAAAGACACGAATATGCATATCTAAGAAGCTCAGAGAACACCAAACAGAATAAACATGAAGTAAAGTAAACCTGTCATATATTGATCAAACTACATCCTATCATATATTGATCAAACAGGAAAATTGAAAGGACAATGAAAAAAGTTCTGAAAGCTGCAAGACAAAAGCAACATGTTATATACAAGGGAGACCCAATTAAGTCTTTTTTTTTTTTTGTAATAATTTTTTTTTTATTTTTTAAAAGATATTTAGATTACATAAATGTTACACAATTTCTCATCAGAAACCATGGAGGCAAGAAGGCAGTGGTTTGAAATATTTAAAGTGTTGAAAATAAAATAAAACCTACCAACAAATTATTTTAATCCATTGAGATTTTCTTTCAAAAATGAGGGAGAGATAAAGGCATTCCCAGATAAGAGCTGATGGAGTTCATTGCCATTAAAACTGCCCTACAAGCAATGCTAAAGTAAGGTCTTCAGCCTCAAAGGAAAAACACTAGGCAGTGGTTCAAAGAGACATAAAGAAAGAAAGACCTCCAGTAAAGGTAACCATTTTAGTAATTATACTTGCCAGTAATATTATATTGTATTTTTGGTATAAACTACACTTCTTACTTTCTATAAGTGCTAAAATGCAAATGCAAGAAAAGTAATGATAAATCTATTGTTTTGTACACAATATGTACAAAGATGTAACTGGTAACAAGTACAAAAAAGCTGGGAGGACAGAGGGGTATAGCAAAAGTGTATGTGTATGTTATTGAAGTTAATATCAAACCCAATATGATATTGATATATTTAGAGTGTTTCATTTTAACCCCATGGAAACCACAAAGAAAATAGATGGAAAGTATTTCCAGATAGAAATGAGAAGCCACTCAATATGGTACAATATAAAATATTAAGTATAAATGAAAGTAGGCATTAACAGAAGAATAGAGGGACAAAAATGGTATAAGAAATACAAAGACTAAATAGCAACATGGCAGAAGAAAGTCCTGCATTATCAGTAGTTATTTTAAAGTTAAATGGATTAAACTCTTCAGTCATAAGGCAGAGATTGCAGAATGGATAAATAAGTATGACTTATTTCAGTCTGCAAGAAACCCACCTTATATTCAAAGACACATGTAGGTTGAAAGTGAAAGGATGGAAGAAATTGTACTATGCATGCAGTAACCAAAATAGAACTGGAGTAGCTATTCTAATATCAGATTAAATAGATTAAGTGAAAAAATAGTTATGAGGGACAAAGGTCATTACATAATGATTAATGGGTCAATTCAGCAAAAAGAGGTAACAATTATAAATATATATGAACCTAACAGCAGAGCCCCAATATGTGATGCAAATACTGACAGATTTGAAGGAAGGAATTGATGGTTCTACATTAATAAGAGGGGACTTTAATACTCCACTTTCAAAATGGAGATTACTTTTGGGTCCCCCATACTGGGCGCCTCACCCGTGCCCTCTGCAGCCACAGAAGGTGCAGCCGGGAGAGTGGCCCCAGAGGCACAGAAGTGAGTCACAGCACCAACCTTCCGCCAGATGGGCCGGCAGCGTCAGTCTGTTTCAGCCCACCCGTTGTGGTATATGGGAATCCCATACATATATACATGGCTCTATAACCTGAACCCAGATTTAATGCCATGTCTTTTGGCTTCTGGGATATTAATTACTGCAGCAAATGCTAATTACCTGACTTGGTTTCTTTAAAAAATTTTTTTCTTTAAAAGAAGTTTTAGGTTACATAAATGTTACATCAAAAATATAGGGAAGGGGAAGTTGATATGGTTCAAGCAGTGGAGCGCCCACCTCCCACATGGGAGGTCCTGGGTTCAGTTCCTGGTGCCTCCTAAAGAAAACAGGCAAAGAGCAGACAACAAGCAAAAACAACGAGCACACAACAATGAGCAGATGAGTAAAGAACAACAACAACAATGAGCATACAACAAGCAAAAAATATATATATAGGAGATTCCCTTATGGCCCTCTCCTTCCCCTTCCCACACTTTCCCACATTAACATCTTTCATTAGTGTGGTACATTTGTTACAATTGATGAACATATACTGCAGTATTGCTACTAACCATGAATTGTAGTTTACATTATAGTTTACACTTTGCCCCACACAATTTTATAGGTTTTGACAAAAAGTATAATGGCCTGTATCCATCATTGCAATTTCATGCAATGTCCAAAAACTTCCCCCATGTTACACTTATTTTTCCCTCTCCCTTCCTTCAGAACCTCTGGTGGCCATTGCCTTTGTATCAATGATAAAAGTTCTTCCATTGCTAGAATAATAATAAGTTTACTTTAATCCATAGTTGCATTCCCCCCTTAAGTTTGTTCATTCCTCAATCTTGAGGATTTTGTGATGGTGATGCCCACCCTGCCTCCAATTGAGAGGGGCATAAGATCCCATGGGCAGTTGGATGGAACTATATTACTTGCAGTTGCAGACTTTCTCTGCTTCCTGGAATGGGCATTGTCCATCATCATCCTTTTGTTGTCCTGGGTGAGTCCAGTGGACTGGAGAGTAGGTGTTGCAACTCTTCTGAGATTCAGAGCTCAACCAGCATATGAACAGATCGAAGATTTAAGTCTCTGGGACATATATTTAACAAGTATAGTGCTAATTATGGGTTTAAATAAAAGGGGTAGAATAGCTATGTGTAGGGAAATTATAAATGAGTCTAACTCTGTTACATTGAGGAGCATACATTCCAAAGTAAGGCCCACTGACAGGGTGCTGAATTCCTGGGATTGTCTGCTCTTCCTATAGTTTCTAGATGTCTCTAGAGCCCTCAGGAGCCCTGCTGTTTAAGGCACTGTTTACTGTGGCGGTCAGTGAGATCCTGCTAAAACATACATAAGTGTAACCTCTGGAATGACCTCCCAACTCACTTTGAAATCTCTTAGCCATATAAACTCATTTGTATTTAATAGTTCCCCCTTTTGGTCAAGGTCTTTTCCAGATGCATTGCTAGTCAGCACTTGGTAATAACCTCTCAGTGCTAGGGATGCTCATCCCTGGAAGTCATGTCTCACACTGGGGGGAAGGTAATGCATTTAAATGCTGAGTTTGGCTTAGAGAAAGGCCACACTTGAGCAACAAGAAGGCTTTCAGGAGGTAACTCTTAAGCAATATATAATACTAGGGTAAGTTTCAAGAAAAGATTCATAAGTACAACCATCAGTATCAAGGGCTTGGCATAATGGTCTGTCCTCTTTGCTAGGCACTGCCCATGTACTCAGGAGATTCTTGCCACTCTATTAGAGAATGTAGCAGAACTTCCCAGGATGGGAATTCAATATTCTTTTGGTTATTGTGTGGGTCTCCACCCACTGAGATAGTGCCCCATGAACACTTGAACATATTGATAAGCCTTAGAGGCATGTGCCAGATGCACCATTCCCACGCATCTCCCCATCACTGACACCCTGCACCAGTGATCCTCCCCTGCCACAGTTGTGACCCTTCTGTAATCCAAAACCTCCCCTCAAAAAAGCAAAAAACAAATAAAATAATAAGAAAATAATAATAATAAATGACAAATTAAAAATTTTTAAAGAAAGTAAAAATTTTTTTTCAATGTGCCTTTCATCACCACAAAATCTGTTATCTTTTATGTACAGTGACAATTTCTTCCATATGTTCCCCCAGTGTCTTATTATTTTCACTTTATCTTCAAAAAAGCTTTAGGTTACAGAAAGGTCACATAGAAAATATAGGGGATTCCTATATACCCAACCCCCTCCTCCTCTCCCACTCTCTCCTATTAATAACATTTTGTACCTGTATGGTATATTTGTTGCAATTGATGTACAAATATTGAAACATTGCTACTAACCATGGTTAATCATTTACATTATGGGTGACATTTTGCATCATACATTTTTATAGGTTTTGACAAAACTTAAAATTGCCTGTATCTGTCATTGTAAGAACATGCAGTACAACCCCAATGCCCTAAAAATGCCCTAGGTTCCATCTATTCTATTCTTCCTTCCCCCTCTAAGTTTCAATTTTTGAAGAATAAGATTCATGGTTACATGCAATAATATTGAGGGCTTGATATATTGGTCTGTTTTCTGATATAACATTTATGTAATCTAAAGCTTCTTTAAAAATTAAAAACAAATTTTTTAAATGCTATGAAACTATGAATGTCTTTCAACCACTTTGGAAGAGTACACACCAAGTAAATAAGTCATACCCCCCAAAAGAAAACAATGTACATCAAGATTTTCATAGTATTGTTTATAATTGCCAACATTATAAGTAGTCCAGCTGTTCAACAATAAGAAGCAGGTAATCAAACTGAAGTAGATCAGACCTACTCAAAATGACGATTATGTGCATGACAAATATCAACCAGTGATAATGAATCCAAGCAAATTCCAGTCAACCTTAACATGAAATAAGGTCGCTGACATGCCTCCTTCCAGCCACCTCACTGACTATTTCATGTTATTGCTTTTGGGTATAAGCTTGCCATTTTACCTCTCAAGAGACATGAATAAAGAAGCCCTGCAGTACTGAAAGCCAGAACTGGACCTCCACACAATTTAAGTATACAGGATGTGATAATTAGCTTCATTCACTATAGCTTTTTTTTTTAATAGTTGTAGTTAATTTAATATGTTACCCTAAAAGGAACAATTTTTTAAAAATATTTTGACAATTTCAAAAATTGAACATATTCTATTATCATGGACTGTCAGTTACTTTTCCAACCATTTACCAATGTAGGCCAAGTTTACACAGTTTTTCACAAATGGAAACTTTTTTTACCCAAATCTATCTTCTTGTTTAAGACCCAAAGAAGGAAAAATACTTTTTGTCTTGAAATACATTTTTTTAAAGATACTTATATTACATAAATGTTATACAAAAGATATAGGGATTCTCATATGCCCCACTCCCCACACCTCCCACACCCTTCCACATAAACATCCTTCATTAGTATGGCACATTCATTGCAACTGATAAAACGCATCCTGAGGCTTTGCCATTAAGCATGGACCATAGTTCACATTGTAGTTTACACTCTCTCCCACACAGCTCTGCATGTTATGTGACGATATAAAATGGTGTATATCTGTCGATGCAGCATCACTCAGGATGATTCCCAAGTTTTGAAAAAGTCCCCGTATTACAACTGTTTTTCCCTCTCCCTGCCCCCAGAGCCTCCAGTGGCCACTGGCTCCACATCAATGTTGTAATTTCTTCCATTGCTAGAATCACAATATGTCTATAGTAGAATACCAGTAAGTCCACTCTAGTCCATAGCTCTTCCCCCAATCATGAGGATTCTGGGATGGTGACGTCCACTCCACCTCCAATTGAGAGGGGGCTTATATCCTATGAGGAAGATGGATGGGACTATCCTGCCTGCAGCTGCAGACTCTCTCCATTCCCTGGGATGGCCATTGTCATCATCATCTCCCCGCCAATTGTCCTTAGTGAGTCCAATGAGCTGTAGAGTAGGTGTTGCAACTCTGCTGAGATTCTGGGCCCAGCTGGCACATGGACAGCCCAAAGCCTCGAGTCTCTGGATGTACACCTACAAAGTCCTGCACCAAGTATAGGTTTAAATAGAAGGGACAAATGAGCTATGTGCAGGGAAGACATAATTGAGTCCAACTCTGTCACTCTCAGGAGCACAAACTCCAAAGCAGGGCCCACTGGCAAGGCACCCTCTGGAGCTATCCACCCTGACCATAGGGTGTCTCCAGAGCCCTGAGGAGCTCCACTATTTGGGGTAGTATCCACTTCGGAAGTCTATGAGATCCTGCTGAGATGTGTATAAGCGTTACCTCTGGGATGACCTCCTGACTCACTTTGAAGTCTCTTAGCCATATAAACTCATTTGTCTTTACCTTTTCCCCCTTTTATTCAAGGTTTTTTTTCCAGTTGCACTGCTAGTTCATGCTTGGTAGCAATCCCTTGGTGCCAGGGAGGCTCATCCCTGTGAGCCATGTCCCACGCTGGGGGGAAGGTAATGCATTCATATTCTGAGTTTGGCTTATAGAGAGGCCACATTTGAGCAACAAGGAGCTTCTCAAGAGGCAACACTTAGGCGCCCCATAATGATAGGCTAAGTTTCATTTCCAAGAGCAAAGGAAATGAGCTTATGAAAGCCTAGTCGTCAATATCAAGGGTCCATCAATGGATCATACTCCTTCTCCAGTAACTGCCCCTGCACTTGGGGGACTGTTGCTGCTCCCTTCAAGAATGTGGCAGAGCTCTCCAGTATGGGAATTCAGTATTCTCTCAGTGATTGTGTGAGTCTCCACCCACTGTGACAATGTCCCGTGAACATTTGAACATTTTTACATATCTTATATATGCTCAGGTGAACTTCCTCCCATTACTGACACCCCACACCAACGGTCCTCCCCCATTCCAGTTGTAACCCTTCTGTGATCCAAAGCTTCTTCTAAATGAAGCCATCACAATAATCAAATACAATTAATAGGAAAATGAAACAATAATGATAAGTTTAAATATAAGAAATAAAATACATAAAATTTTTTAAAAAACTAAAAATTAAATTAAATTAAAAGATTGGGATATTAAAAATATGAAAGATATTAAAAAAAATTTTTTTTGACATTTTGCCTTTCATCACTGCAATATCTGGTGTCCTGTCTGTACTGTGGCAGCTTCCCCCACTCATTCCTCAATGTCTCACTAGTTTTCATTTCGTTTTCAAAGAAGTTTTAGGTCACAGCAAAGTCACACACAGAATACAGGAGACTCTCATATACCCAACATTCTCCCCCACATAGTAATACCTTATTATATGTGGATGGTACCTTTGTTGTAACTGACATACACATAGTGAAACATAGCTACTAAACATGGTCAATGGTTTACATTATGGCTTAAATTTTAAATCATACACTTTTATAAATTTTGGTGATACTTACCATGTCCTGTGTCCATCATTGTAAGATCATGTAGAACACTTCCACTGCCCACTAAATACCCTCGGTTCCATCTATTCTATTCCTCCTTCCTCCTCCCCTCGAGGCCCATGGTCACCCCTTGGCTTCACTCCTTGGATGACAAGATTCATAGTTACATGCAACAAGACTGAGGTTTTGACACATTGATTTGTCCTCCCCTATTAGGAACTGTCCACGCTCTTGAGAGACTCCCGCCTATCTATTTGTGAACAAACCAGTCCTTCTGAGGATGGGATTCCAACTCCTTCCTGCTCATTATGTGGGACTCCACCCACTGATACAAGACATTATGACAGAATGATCACTCACACACTCTCTAGAAGCCTGCTCCAGGTGCGCCCTGTCCCGAATGCCCCCCCCCCATCCAACACCCTAAACCAGTAACTCTTCCTTGTCATATTGCCATAAGAGCATTCCCAAAACTTTGTACTTTCAACCACATACCCTCAAATCCCCAGTGTTCACCTGGTCCTTTTCCCAACCCTCCCCCCAGTACCCTGTACCTTCCCATCCACCCTTCCCAGTCTACCCACCTGTCAACCCTGCACCACCCAACCGAATAATATAATTACCCTCCTATCATATACCTTCAATACACAGCTACACACTTTCACCTTACCATAGATTACATCTGTATGAGTGTTGGCTCACAACCTTCTTCTCCCTTTCTATTTCTTGTAAACTTATCTTCTAAATATAGCTCTCTGAATCTGTTCAATTTCCTTAATTCATATCAGTGAGGTCATGTACTGTTCACCCTTCAATGCCTGGCTTGCGTCACTCAACATAAGGTCCTCAAGATTCATCCATGTTATCCTGTGTTAGCACTTTATTCCTTCTTACAGCTGAGTAATATTCCATTGTATGTATGTACCACATTTTGTTTATCCATTTATCTGTTGATGGGCATCTGGGTTGATTCCAACTTTTGTCAATAGTGAACAATGCCGCTATGAACATTGGTGTGCGTATATCTGTTCGTGTTTTGCTTTCAATTCTCCTGGGTATATACCTAGCAGTGGAATTGCTGGATCATATGGAAGTTCTATAGTTAAATTTTTGAGGAACCACCAAACTTTCCTCCCCAATGGCTGGACCATTCTACATTCCCACCAGCAGTGGATGAGGGTTCCCATTCCTCCACATCCTCTCCAACACTTCTAGTCTGCTGTTTTTTTAATAGCCACCATTCTAATAGGTGTAAGATGGTAACTCATTGTAGTTTTGATTTGATTTGTATTTCCCTATAATAGCTAGTGATGTTGAACATCTTTTCATGTGCTTTTTAGCCATTTGTATTTCCTGTCTTTTCAGGTCACTTGCCCATTTTTTAAATGGGTTGTTTATATTTTTATTTTCAAGGTGTAGGATTTCTTTATATATGCAGGATATTAGGCTCCTATCAGATATATGGTTGCCAAATATTTTCTCCCATTGGGTAGGCTGCCTTTTTACTTTCTTGATAACATCCTTTGAGGTGTAAAAGTTTTTAATTTTGAGAAGATCCCATTTATGTATTTTTTCTTTCACTGCTCGTGCTTTGGGTGTGAAGTTTATGAAACGATTTCCTATTACAAGATCCTGTAGATGCTTCCCTACATTATCTTCCAAGGTCTTTATGGTCTTGGTTCTTATATTTAGATCTTTGATCCATCTTGAGTTGATTTTTGTATAAGGTGTGAGATGGTGTTCCCCTCTCATTCTTTTGGGTATGGATATCCAGTTCTCCAAGCACTATTTGTTGAAGAGGCCATTCTCACCCAGTTGAATAGGCTTGGTGGCTTTGTTGAATAACAGATGACTGTAAATACGAGGATCCATATCAGAACTCTCAATTCAGTTCCATTGGTCAGTATGTCTATCCTTGTGCCAATACCATGCAATTTTGACCACTGTAACATTGTAGTATGTTTTAAAGCCAGGTAGTGTGATACCTCCAATTTCATTTTTCTTTTTCAATATGTCTTTGGCGATTTGGTGTCTCTTAACCTTCCAAGTAAATTTTGTAGTTGGTTCTTCCAATTCATTAAAAAATGCTGTGTTGATTTTTATTGGGATTGCATTAAATCTGTAGATTAGTTTGGGTAGGATAGACATCTTGATGATGTTTAGTCTTCCTATCCATGAACAGGGAATATTCTTCCATTTATTTAAGTCTTCTTTGATTTCCTTTAACAGTGCTGTGTAGTTTTCTGTATATAAGTCCTTTACATCTTTAGTTAAATTTATTCCTAGGTATTTGATTCTTTTAGTTACTATTGTAAATGGTATTTTTTCCTTGATTTCCTCCTCAGATTGCTCGTGATTGGTGTACAGAAATGCTACTGATTTTTGAGCATTGATCTTATAGCCTGCGACTTATTAAACTCATTTATAAGTTCTAGAAGCTTTGTTGTAGATTTGTCAGGGCTTTCTATGTATAGGATCATGTCATCTGCAAATAGTGACATTTTGACTTCTTCCTTTCTTTGGATGCCCTTTATATATTTTTCTTGCCTCAGTGCTCAAGCAAGTACTTCTAAGACAATGTTAAATAGGAGTGGTGATAGTGGGCATCCTTGTCTTGTTCCCGATCTTAGAGGGAAAGCTTTTTGGATTTCACCATTGAAGATGATGTTAGTTGTGGGTTTTTCATATATACCCTTTCTTGTGTTCAGAAATTTTCCTTCTATTCCTATCTTTTGCAATTTTTTTTATCAGGAAAGGGTGCTGTATTTTGTCAAATGCTTTTTCTGCATCTGTAGAGATGATCATGTGATTTTTTTTCTTTCAATCTGTTTATGTGGTGTATTACATTGATTGATTTTCTTATGTTGATCATCCTTGCATACCCGGGATGAAACCCACTTGGTCATGGTGTATAATTCATTTGATATGTTGTTGAATGTGATTAGCAAGTATTTTGTTGAGGATTTTAGCATCTAGGTTCATTAGAGAGATTGTAATTTTCCTTTCTTGTGGCATCTTTGTTTGGATTTGGTATTAGGGTAATGTTGGCATCACAGAATGAGTTAGGCAATGTTCCTTACTTCTATTTTTTGGAAGAGCTTAAGTAGGATTGGTGTTAGCTCTTTCCAGAATGTTTGGTAGAATTCACCTGTGAAGCCATCTGGTCCTGGGCTCTTCTTAGTTGGGAGATTTTTGACGACTGAGTCTATCTCTTTACTTGTAATTGGACTGTTGAGTTCATCAATTTCTTCTTTCATCAATGTAGGCAGCTTGTGAGTTTCTAGGAATTTGTCTGTTTCCTCTCAATTATCATTCTTGTTGGCATATAATTTTTCAAAGTATCCTCTTAAGATACTCTATCTTAAGGGGTCAGTGGTGATATCCCCTTCCTCATTTCTTGTTTTGTGTATTTGCATCTGTTCTCTCTTTTTCTTTGTTAGTTTGGCTAAGGGTTTGTCAATTTTATCGATCTTCTCAAAGAATCAGCCTTTGGTTTTGTTTATTTTTTCTAGTGCTTTCTTATTTTCTATTTCCTTTGCTTCTGCTCTAATCTTTATTATTTCCTTCTTTCTACTTTCTTTGTGGTTAGTTTGTTGTTGTTTTTCCAGTTCCTCCAGATGTGCAGTTGGGTCTTCGATTTTAGGTCTCTCTTCTTTTTTGATATATGCATTTAAGGCTATGAATTTCCCTCTCAGTACAGCTTTTGCTTCATCCCATAGGTTTTGATAGGTTGTGTTGTCATTTTCATTCATTTCAAGGTAGTTACTGATTTCTTCTGAGATTTTCTCCTTGACCCACTGTTCGTCTAAGAGTGTGTTTTTTAACTTCCATATATTTATGCCTAATCTGGTTCTCTGGCCCTTAATGATTTCCAATTTCATTCCATTGTGGTCAGGGAAATTACTTTGTATAATCTCAGTCTTTCTGAATTCATTGAGATTTTTTTCTGTGGCCTAGCATGTGGTCTTTTTTGGAGTATGATCCATGTGTACTCAAGAAGAATATATACCCCACTGTATTTGTGTGTAGTGTTCTGTATATGTCTATCAGGTCCAGATCCTCTAATGTATTAACATAAGTCTTTGTTTCTTTATTGATTCTTTGTCGAGATGTTCTGTCTAATGGTGACAATGGTGTATTAAAGTCCCCCACTATAAATGTAGAGGCATCTATTTCTCCACTTAGTATTTCCAGTGTTTGCCTCATGTATTTTGAGGCACCCCTGTTAGGTGCATAAATGTTTATGATTGTTCTTTCTTCTTGAAAGATTACCCCTTTCACTAATATATAGTGTCTGTCTTTGTCTCTTACAATAGTTTTGCATTTAAAGTCTATTTTTTCTGATATTAGTATAGCTACTCCTGCCCTTTTCTGGTTATTGTTTGCTTGTAAGATTGTTTTCCACCCGTTCACTTTCAGCCTCCTTGAATCCCTGGGTCTGAGGTGGGTTTCTTGTAGATAACATATAGATGAGTCGTATTTCCTAATCCATTCTGCCAGTCTGTGTTTCTTGACTGGTGAGTTTAATCCATTAACATTCAGCGTTATTACTCTCAAGGAATTATTTACGTTAGCCATATTTTCTTTGGGTTTATGTATGTCATATGTTGTTTTTATTTCTCTTTTTGTCTTTTTACTTGTTCTTACACTCTCCTCCAGCTCTCTCTCTCCTCTTTTTTCCCTTCAACCTGCAGAACTCCCCTTAGTATTTCTTGAAGGGCAGGTTTCTTATTGGCATACTCTCTTAATATCTGTTTATGTGAGAATATATTGAACTCTCCATCATTTTTGAATGCCAGTCCTGCTGGATAGAGAATTCTTTGCTGGAAGTTGTTTCTTTTAGTACCTTAACTATGTCATACCACTGCCTTCTTGCCTCCATGGTTTCAGATGAGAAATCAGCACTTAATCTTATTGAGCTTCCCTTGCTCTTTTCAGTATCTTCTCTTTGTCTTGAGCATTGGACAGTTTGATGAGTATATCTCTTGGAGTAGGCCTGTTGGGATTTATACTGTTTGGGGTGTTCTGTGCTTCCTGGACTTGTACATCTATCTCCCTCGATAGGGTTGGGAAGTTTTTAGCCATTATTTCCTCCAACCTTCTGTCCCCTTTCCCTTCTCTTCTCCCTCTGGGATGCCTATAATATGTATGTTTGTGCATTTTATGTTGTCATTCAAATCCCTAAGTCCCTGCCTGGTTTTTTCTATCTTTTAATCTATCTGTTCTACTGTTTGATTTCAGATGTACTGTCTTCCACATCACTAATTCTTTTTCTGCTTGTTCAAATCTACTGTTATGTCCTTCCAGTGTCTTTTTGATTTCTTCAATTGTGCCATTCATCACCATCATATCTTTTATCATTTTATGTATGTTTACAATTTCTTCAGTATGTTCTCCCAGTGTCTTCTTAATATCCTTAATCTCTTCCTTCACTGCATTAAGTTGGTCCATGATATTTGTTTGGACAGCTTTGATTAATTTTTCAATGTTCTGCACCTCTTCCTGGTTTTTAGTTTGTTCATTGGACTGAGCCCTGCCTTCCTGTTTCTTAGTATGGTTTGTAATTTTTTTGTTGCCTTCTGGTCATCTTTTTATCTTTATGGGTTTATTCAGTTGATTAGCTTCTCTCTTTACTCTATTATTTTATTCAAATACTGTTTTGTGTGTATGTGTGTGTGTGTTAAGTTTTCTCTTTGACACTTTGTTCTTCTTATTCTATTTCATTGCTGTTGTCTCTGTTCCTTTGTAGGAAAAATTTAGGGTCAGAGAAAGTGAAAAAGGTAAGAAAAGTAAAAGGATAATAGTAATAATAATAGTAATGTTAGAAGCAGAACCATTTAAGACCTTGGAAAATGAATTTTTACCTCATGTAAGCAGTGTAGAGTAGTAGCAATAGAAAAGTGAGGAACCAACAATGAAATGGAAAACCAATAGAGAAGAATATATAGACTGAATTAAAAGGCCAGTATGATGAAGAGAGAGGGAAGGAGAAAAGACAAAAAGAATAAAAGTTAATAAAAGAAAGAAAAGAGGACAGTGAGGTACAAATAAAAACCAGAGAAACTGGGAACTAAGCAAAAGAGGTGGAATGTAAGAACAACAACAGAAAGCAGAAGATAGAATGATGAGGAAAGGAAAAGAGATAGCCTTGGGATATAAAATCAGTGTTGGGAGCCGTCACTGGAGTCTGCCAAGAGAGGTGCCAACAACCTAAGCGATAGCAACCAGTGGTTACATGGCGCAACATGGCGGACGCCACAACATGGCGCAGACACAAAATCTGCTTTGTCACTTTCTTGTTCTTCTTCCACCTTACTCCTTTGTTCTCCGGTTCCCGCCACTGCCCAGGTGAATACAACAGTACGCAGGCTCAGGGCGCGAAAGTAAGATCTGCCCCCTACTCCAGCGACAACACCCTCCAATCCCGGAGCGCCACCCGGCCCCGACTCACTTCCTCTTTCCAAACAGCATATAAGCCCCGCTCCCTCAATAAAGTTTGCAGCTTGATCAGAACACTGTCTTGCTGTCATTCTTCACGTCTCTTGTCCCACCATTCTTTCTCGGCAGGTTTCGGGCCCCCGTTGTTGTCCCGCGGGTCGGGGCATACTGGCGCCCAACGTGGGGCTTGACGATTCCCTGTGATCGAGAAAAGAACGCCGCTTCACCACAGAAGGAGAGCGCTCTCCAGCACCTCAGCCGACGAAAAGGCTCCTAGCGGCGGAAGATAGAGAAAGCGCTGCACCAACCCGCCGCTTCTTCAGTCTGGTTCCGGGCGTGGTACCAGTCTCCAGGCGGGTAAGTGAAACTCTCTGTTTCACTTCATTCCTTAATCATGGGACAAGCGGAATCTTCACATTTGTTGTTTATTAGTCAAGTAAAGGAGGCACTCAAAACGCGAGGAGTTAAAGTTAAAAAGAAAAGTTTAGTTGAATTTTTCAAATTCATACTCAAAACCTGTCCATGGTTTCCCAAGGAGGGCACAATAGATAATCGATGCTGGAAAAAAGTGGGCAACTGTTTAAATGATTACTATAAAGTTTTTGGACCTGAGCGTGTTCCTGTCACCGCCTTTAGTTATTGGCGACTGATTCAGGACATGATTGGTGCGTTTCCACCACCCCCAGATATTAAGCAACTCCTTGCGGAGGGTGAAAGTGTGTTGCAATCTAACTCCCGCCCCCCCTCAAGTTGCGAGGGGAAGGCCTCTGCCGCTTCGCAAGCCAGTTCGCAGGCTGGTTCGCGCCCGGAGTCGCCGGTTAGCCTAATTTCATTTGAAGACCAACCCTCACGCCCTGTCGCGCCCTCTGCTCCTTCTGCTAACGCTGAAACCGACACCCCTCACACACATACACCAAATAAGGAAGTGAACCTTAGCCCTAACTCACTTCCGCCCTCCTCTCATCACCCGCCTCCCCCTTACCCTCCAGCCCTTTATCCTTTAACCCTCTTGCCACCTTTCACAACCACTCCACCCCTTCCAAAAAGTATATGTACGCTCACCGTCCCACACCTTCCACTACTCCCTCCAGATATAAACCACTTAACCATAAATATATAAAAGTTGTTCAGTGTCTGTACGTTTTGATACCTCCATATGGTAATATTAAATTGATAAATAAACATTATTAAAAAAGCTTTATTCAATGGCCAACATTAAATAAGTGCTTATATTAATAAATAAATATAGCTATTAATTTAAAATAATAAAAATAGATATGAACAAATTAAATCATTATTCTAACAAGTTTGTTTAATGTTGATGGTAATTGTATGTTGTCAGAAGTTTGCTTAAAAACAGTTTCTAAAATCATTGTGGTAACTTAAGTAAAGAAGGTATATAGAATGTGCTTTTATTATTAAAAGAAAGTAATTTTATCATAAGATAAAATGACTAAGTTATTAAAACAGGGTTGGAGTTTTGTTCTTTCTCGGGGTTTCTCAAGTCATTGGTCTGTTTCGGTGGAAGTTTGCACAGAGTTTTTCTCCTGGGTGATCAGTGTGCAAGAGGGAAAGTGTTTTATCAAAGTAGCTTCTTGTGCTTTGGCCTTGACGTGTCCTTGGAGAGACAGGTTTTGTTGCTTTTGGGGGAACATGATGTTTAAACCAGCTTTCTCAAAAAACGCTTTTTGTTTCAAACTGTTACAAATGGTTTGGTTTGTTCCCTGGAAGGGGTGGAATACTGAAAGTGGTTAAGTTCATGTGATAAAAGTTGAATAAAATATTTAAAAGTGTTGTACAATTAAAGAAGTTTTCTAATTTTATAACAATTAAAGTTGTATAAATAAAAAGTTCATATAAATGCTTTAAAGGTGTATAAAATTGCTAAAAATTTAATAATGTTTCAGTGTAATATTAAACAAAAGTATACTGTTATTAATCATAATTTTAATTATTTTAAAATATGTGTTATAAAACTACCTCTCTGCCTAAAAATCAAAAGGCAGGTGCTTTAACTTAAGTTTGTCTGATTTAGTCCACCTCTGGTATATATAATAATAATAATAAATGGAAACTAAAATAGTAAACGCATCAAGGATGTTTTGTAACAAATTAAAAATAATAAAGTATATTTCAAAAGGTGTTGTATTCCTCCCTGGAGGAGCTGGCCACTCTCCCAGGGACTGATGCATAAACCTTGAAATGTACTGCCCAGGGAGTGTTGTGTTCCTTCCTGGGGAGGCTGGCCCCTTCCTCAGGAATTAGCAAAATACTCACAAATTGGCATATTATTATTATTGACTTAAAAGATTGTTTTTTACTATTCCTCTTAATCCAAATGATAAAGAAAAATTTGCGTTTACTATTCCTTCTATTAATCATTCAGCTCCTACTGAATGATATCAGTTCAAAGTTTTACCTTAGAGAATGATAACCAGTCCTACATTATGTCAATCCTTTGTTCACATTCCATTACAAATTTTACAAAAACAATTTCCTAAAGTTATGATTATTCATTATATGGATGATATTCTTTTTGCCGCTGAGCAATCTTAAGAACTGAAACAATCATTTCAGCTGGCTAAAGAAATTCTTCCTCAACATGGGTTGCAAATAGCAGAAGAAAAAATTCAAAAACAGGTTCCTTTTCAATATTTAGGTCATACTATTAATAGAAATATTATAACTCCACAAAAGGTCCAGTTTCGAACTGATAATTTATGTACTTTAAATCATTTTCAGAAATTACTGGGTGATATTAATTGTGTATGGCCTACTTTAGGAATTCCAACTTATGCTTTACCCTAACAAGAAACCCTGACTTAAATAGTCCTTGCATTTTAAGCCCAGAAGCAAAAGAGGAGTTAAATGGCTGGAAAAAGAGTACAAAATAGCCAACTAACAAGGATAACTATAAATCTTCCAATTTCTCTTTTAATATTTCCATCTTGCCATTCCCCTACTAGAATACTTTGACAAGAGGATGGCATAATAAAATAGATATTCCTACCCAAAAAAGATACAAAAAAACTTCTGATTATCATAAACTTACACATACTAATGCTTCTGGCTTACGTCATAAATATCCCCACTTAACAGTAAAAGAAAGTAAGAGGATTGTTAAACAATGTCCTACTTGTGGGCCCATAAATGCCCCCACTTTCTCTCCAGGAACTAATCCCCGTGGAGAACATCCTAATGAAATTTGACAATGGATGTCACACATGTGCCTTCTTTTGGCCGCCTTCAGGATGTGCATGTGACGGGACAAGCGATAGTAGAAAAAAGTAATCACTTATTAAACTTAATGTTGCAAAAACAAAAAGGGAGAGATGGAGGAGAGTCTGCTAGGGACAGACTGTCTAGAGCATTGCTTACCTTAAATTTTCTTAATAGACAACAAATTTCTAATATCACAGCAGCAAAAAAACATTAGGATGTTAAAAAAAGGAATGAAAATGAAAAATGTGGACAACCAATATATTGGAAAAATGAAAGAACCAAGAAATGGGAAAAAGGAGAGGTAAACTTTTGGGGCCGAGGTTTTGCTCTTATCATTACAGAAACAGGAGAAGAGCGGTAGATCCCCTCCAGAAGAATCAAGTCTAGAGTTGAAGATACTGCCAAAACTTAAACTATGGACATGGTGGGTTTACAATGAATTAATTATAGGTAAAGTATTAGGTCAAGGTAAGATACCACATCATAATTACACTTATTGAACATACATAACCAACTCACCTCTTCTAGAGCTGTTAATTTGGAGCAATGAGTCTTACCCAATTTATCTTAATCAAGCTCACCATTTTCCAGGACCTATAACTTATAACTACCCTTAAAGCCAAAAGAAGAAGGGAAACTTACAGAAAATTTAACTTTACCTTTTATAAACTGCCCTACTTCTTTGGATATGGTTCTGTATGCATGCAACCTAAAAATCACAGTCAAATTTATGTTCTCATTTTCCCTTCTTTGCCATATAAATCAGAAAATATGGTAAATTTTACATGTCCCTCTCACAACAGACTACTTAATGACAAATGACATATATGTCATGAGCTTACAGAGGTTGTGTTGTTTGATGATTCCTATGGAATTGTAAAGGATCGGGCCCTTATAGGGATGCCGAAACCTATTAAAAACACAACCATATTTTAGTTCATTAATAATTCAATCATAATCACTAATAACAGTAATCCTTATTTCTAGAATTTTGGTAATACAACATTTACTAACAGCTCAATAAATTGGTAAAATGAAAATACATCCCACAACCATGGGACACTAAATTTAATAAGATTCAATGTTATTTGTGAAAATTATTTTTGGGAACTGTTCCAAACTTTGAAAGACAAGGCAGCAAAACTGATATTACTAGTTTAAAAAAGAAAAGTTAACTCAATTCCTTACAGTATGTGTACAAAATCCTCTCGAAACCTGGACCATCAATTACCTCAATATTCAGGATGTTTACCTCTGTCCCAGCTCCGCCCAGGGGCGTTCGTATTGCAATCAGCCCGCGCACTACTATTGTGCCTACTGGGGATGCGAAACATTAGCTACTGGATGGTCACCCCCAATTGCTGATAAGTTCCTCACTGTACAATTCACTCCTGCCGGATGCGTTCGACCCCCTAACCCATCGTGGGGTCTTCCTGCAAACTTTAAAAAACAAAATGCAGGAAACCTCTGTACAAATCTCACTCTACAGTTATGTCCGCTATACCCAACACTACCTCTCTTAACTCTTACCCAATTATCATTAGCCTACTCTGGCAAATAATTAACGCTACCTTTCTTGATTTAAACGCTTCCCAACCCAACCTTACTCGCAATTGCTGGTTATGCCTTTCTGTTAAGCCCCCTTATTATGATGCGATAGCCCTTAATGCCAACTTTAACACTTCCTCTAATGACAATCCCCCACAATGTCAGTGGAACGCAGACAAAACTGGCAGCCGTGACCTTACTATCCAATCCGTCCTGCACACCGGATGGTGTGTCGGCAATGCCTTCGGTAACATGTCCACCACCTTAACTAAGTCTTGCCTACTTTTATCCCCTCCGACTCAACATAAATTTTACATTCCCCCTAAAGGGGCAAAATGGCTGTGCTCCTCATCAGGGCTTACCCCCTGTGTGGCCACAGCAGCCCTTAATAGCTCCGGAGAGGTGTGCGTCTTGGTTGTTGTCCTCCCCCATGTCCTTTACCATCGTGAGGAAAACCTCTATCAGCATTGGAACGATCAGCCTTCTGTTTCAACACCATGCACCCCCTTGTCTTCCTTCTTGCCGCTGCTCTTGGTTGCCTTGCAAGATTTGCCCATGCAGGCTTGGGGCCGTCCGTCAGCTCACAGCAAGCCAGGGAGGCACTGTTCGGTAAACCTTGTGATTGCAAAGGAGGTCAGGTTGCCACCGCACCCAATACGTATACACAGTCTGTGCAGTGTAATAATAATAAGGTGGCTTATTTGCAGGTCCCGACTAGTCATACTGGAGGCTATGGAAAACAGCGATGGGTCTGCCGAAACCTACCTAGAGTAATTCCCTCCACAGACGGCCGCCCTGGACCCTGCCACTGTAAATCTATATACTCATCCATGCACAGCAGCTGTTATACTGAGGTACAATCATGCACCGAAAACGATAAGACCTATTATACCGCCACCTTAGCTCGTACCAAATCTGGCACTGCTGGAGGAGACTGGAGCAATAACCCCAGTCCTCTAGGAAATAATAAGCTAACCCAAGCCGGCTGCCAAGGTACCGTGGGGGATACTGTTTGCTGGAATAAAATTCCTCCGGTAGATATTTCAGACGGAGGAGGTCCACAGGATCAGGTCCGGCAGATAATGATCCAGGAAAGAATTGAGGAAATAATAAAGAACACATTTCCTCAAATTGAATATCACCCCTTAGCTTTGCCTAAGGCTGGGGACTTAAACCTAGATGTTCAAACCTTTAATATCCTTGAAGCCGCATTTAATTTGCTCAATGAATCCCAACCTTACACTGCACAGGACTGCTGGCTACGCTTACGCTTGGGAAACCCCATGCCTATAGCTTTACCTGCGGCTAACAACTCCTTCTCTCCCAATAGCACCTGCCCCATTATCCCACCCCTTAAGGTACAGCCCCTCTTTACTCATACTCGCACCTGCCTGCACTCTCCATCCACCAACACCAGCGAGGAAATCCACTTGGGCCATCTCACTTTCGCCCTCTGTAACTCTACACAAAACACGTCTAACGCCATTTGCGCAGATAATGGCACAGTGTTCGTCTGTGGCGGCAATCTTGCTTACACCTTCTTGCCTTCCAATTGGACAGGAACATGTACTCTTGCCACCCTCTTCCCTGATGTTAGCATCATTAAGGGAACTGAACCTGTACCTATCCCCAGCATGGACTATATTGCTGGTCGCTCTAGGAGAGCAGTACAACTTATCCCACTTTTTGTCACCTTAGGTATTTCCGGAGCCCTAGCCACTGGTACGGCAGGTTTGGGGATTTCTATGACTCAATATACAAAATTATCCAAACAATTGATTGATGATGTCCAAACTTTATCGAGCACTATACAAGATATTCAAGACCAAATAGACTCTTTGGCAGAGGTAGTGTTGCAAAACAGAAGAGGGCTAGATCTGCTTGCAGCTGAACGCGGGGGAATTTGTTTGGCCTTACAAGAACAATGCTGCTTTTATGCCAACAAATCCGGCATTGTTAGAAATAAAGTCAAAAAGCTCCAAGAGAATTTAGAGAGAAGGAGGAAAGAATTAGCAAACAACCCTCTCTGGAGTGGGCTGCAAGGCTTTTTGCCATATCTACTCCCCATACTAGGCCCACTGATAACCATCCTCCTAATACTTTCCTTTGGGCCATGGGCTGCAAAAAGAATTATCCAGCTAGTCAAAGATCAGATTGACTCCGCTCTTGGCAAGCCCATTCAGGTACATTACCACCGGCTCCACCTTGCTGATCAAGGCATGCCAACAGACCATCTGTGTACTGCTCCCTCCGTTTAAGGCTGCTGAGTGTGTGGCAAAGCATCGCAGGAGACAGTCAAAGGTAAGCACAACCTAACTGTTCTCTGAGAAGCACGCCTCATTAGCACAGGGGTTTGCTCTGCTCATAGAACTTGCCAGGCAAAAACGCTCACAGAGGTGCTGGACTGGTTAGCCAATGACGGGCAACTGGACTGACCCATCAGTCAACCTAAGACAGGGACATGGCCTTTTGCTGCCATGCTTCCCAATGACGGGTAAGACTGATTACATAATGGGTAAGGTACATTGTTTCCCGGTGCAGTTCCTTACGGGGCACAGTTCCAACCTAAGACAGGCACAGCCCCCCTCCCTTACGCTGCGTTGCCTGTGCTACCCCTTCCAGAAAAAATCAGAGCCATCTACATCAGGAAAATGAGGCCTCTACTTCCCTCAGCTAGCCTACGGAGAGTATTGTGCTAAATAAAGAAAAAGGGAGGAGATGTTGGGAGCCGTCACTGGAGTCTGCCAAGAGAGGTGCCAACAACCTAAGCGATAGCAACCAGTGGTTACATGGCGCAACATGGCGGACGCCACAACATGGCGCAGACACAAAATTTGCTTTGTCACTTCCTTGTTCTTCTTCCTCCTTACTCCTTTGTTCTCCGGTTCCCGCCACTGCCCAGGTGAATACAACAGTACGCAGGCTCAGGGGGCGAAAGTAAGATCTGCGCCCTACTCCAGCGACAACACCCTCCAATCCCGGAGCGCCACCCGGCCCCGACTCACTTCCTCTTTCCAAACAGCATATAAGCCCCGCTCCCTCAATAAAGTTTGCAGCTTGATCAGAACACTGTCTTGCTGTCATTCTTCGCGTCTCTTGTCCCACCATTCTTTCTCGGCAGGTTTCGGGCCCCTGTTGCTGTCCCGCGGGTCGGGGCAAATCAGTATACACAGAAAAGGAGAAATCAAGGAAGAGGAAACACAGTAACCAAGAATCAAGCCAACAGCATCTTGAGGAATTTATCTCTTCATCCAGCTTCCTCCAGATCAATGCCCCGAAGCCTCCTACTCTGTGGGTTCCCAAAACAGCTCACTCAGGCAGTATCTTGCCCCTACTCAGCTGTTTTTTGTGAGAGACACCTGCCTATGTTCCTTTGAAAGAAAAAAATTAGGAATAGACAAAAGGAAAGTGATAGGAAGACAAAAAGAATAATAGTAATGGTATTAATAAAAGGCAGGAGTATAAACATACAAGACCTAGGAAACTGAAAAATTAACATGAGTAAGAAGCACAGAGAAATAAGATTAGGAAAGTGGAACTGAAACAATGAAACAAGAAACAGACTAGAGAAACAAATTTATAGAATGAATTAAAATGCTGGAATGGTGAGAAGAGGGGGAAAGAAAACAGAGAAGAGAAAAAAGAAAAAAGTAAAAAAGAGAAAGTATACAGAGAAAAAGGGAGAGAGGGAGAACTACAACAAGAAAAATTGGAGACCAAATAAAAGAGGTGTAATGAAAGAACAACAATGGAAAAGAAAAGATATAAAGATGAAGGAGTGAAAAGAAATAGCGTAAGTAGAATACATCAGTAACCAAAAGAATAAAAGAAAGAAAAAACAAAAATAAACAACCAGAGAAGAAAGGGAGCGGATACAAAACATCAAGAAACAAGACAGCAGCAACTCATTTTTTAAAAAGAGGAGACAGAAGAAATAATAATAATAAACACGGAAAAACAGCCTACTTTCTTAGACAACTAAGGATCTTCTCAGGCTGCTGGTGTTCCTCAATCAGTCACCCTGCAGCCTGCCCTCTGCAGGTTTTGAACTGGGTTTTAGTGAGTAAAGTAAGGGAAATAAAAGAAAATGAACTTAAAAAAATAAATAAATAAATAAGAGATCCAATTAAAGCTAATACAAAGAAAATGTCTATATGTTTCCTGTCATAAAGTTTCAGCTGTATGCCTGATAACCTGGTGGATCTCTTCTCAATGAATAGCCAGAAATTGAGCCAGGGACCTCATATATGTTAGGCATGAATTCTCCCACTGAGCTATTTTGGGTCCTTGGATTGATTGACTTTTCAGAAGGTGATCTGCTGCTTTTCCCTTGGGCAGGTTAGATCCCCGGCAGTCACCTGGAGAGGTGCTGATCGCAGCCTGTCTCTGCCTCCTCTCTGATATAACTCCTCTCTTTACCTAGGTTGGCTGGGCATGACTGCCAGCCTGAGATGATCCCCCTCCCCTCTCCCTGTGGAGTCAGGGTCCCTTCCGATATTCAAGGGGGTCCCAGCTGGCTAAACTTGCTGCAAAAAAAAATATCTCTCTCCACTCTCCCAGATCCTTCCTCCTTGCAGGGAATCTGCCGTCATGCTCCCATTTGGAGCAGGGTGCCAGGGTCTCCACCTAGCCTGTCCACCCTAAGGGCTGTGTATGTGTGTCCTTTCCAGTCACTGAGGTAAGCAACCCCCGATTGTTCCTGGCTTCTCTACCTGTCCAGTACCCTTATAGATGGCTCAGAGCACTTCCCGTGGAGGTAGACGTCTTCTCTACTCCCAGTTAGACACAATTGCCAAGAGTTTTACTCTCACTTAATATCTCAGGGGTGGGGGAGGGGAGCCCTTCTTGGCAGCCAGGAGGTTTAATAACTCACAATTACTTGTTTTGGCTTCTTTGTGTCTCTGACCCTCGCTCTTCTGAGATTTGATAAGCAGTGTCCTGGTTTGCTGTACTCCAAAGCAGGTCCCCATGGCAGCCTCTGGCTTTTTCTTGTTCTAGTGAGAGCTAAGATTTATATGTCTAACCCATCAGCCATGTTCCCACTGAAATCCACTATAGGTTTTATGTACATTGTTATTTACTTTTCTGGAAACAATCTATATTCTTTGCTAATTTTCTATTGTGTTGCTAACCAGTTTCTCTTGATTGGCAGGATTTCTTCCTATGTTGAAGGGAATAGCCATTTGTCAGTGCTATCTATGACAATTTATTAAATATCATGTCATTATTTTCCTTTATTTATGGTATATGTTTGCCATGCAGAATTAAAAAATAATTTTAGTTGACAAAAAATGGATAGAACATCTAATCTGAAAATATGAATAAGAAAATAGAAAACATGAACTATATTCAAAACTAGCAAGACCTAATATCTATAGAACACTTCATCCAACATTAGAGTACATATTCTTTTCAAGTGCACAAGGATCATTCTCCAGATAGACTATATCTTAGGTCACAAACCATGTATCAATAAATTTAAAAATATTGAAATCATGTAATATATCTTCTCCCACCACAATGGAATGAAGTTTGAAATTTAAAAAAAGAATGAGAAATGGAAAATTCACTAATAAATGAAAATTAGATAATATACTCTAAAACAACCAATAGGTTAAGGGGGAAATCACAAGGGAAACTAGGAAATATCATGAGGCAAATGAAAATGAAAATACAACATATCAAAATTTATGGGATGCAGCAAAAGCAGGCCAAGAGGGAACTTTATAGCTCTAACTGCTTACATTAAAAAGGAGAAATATTTTATATCAGAGGCCTAATCTAAATACTGGAAAGCTAGAAAAAGAACAAACTAAACCTAAAGCAAACAGAGGGGAGGAAAAACAAAGATTAGAGTGGAGATAAGTGAAATAGAGAACAACAACAACACAAGATACAATAAAGAGAATCAACAAAACCAAAAGTTGGTTCTTTAAAAGTTCCACAAACTATTAGCTAGAATGATGACAAAAAAAGAGAGAGAACACAAATCACTAAAATCAGAAATAAAATGGGGGATAGTACTACAGACACCACAGAAATAAAAAAAGACTTAAAGGATATTATGAACAACTGTACACCAATAAATTCAATAACATAGATGAAATGGACAAATTCTTAGAAACACACAGATTGCCTACACTGACTCAAGAAGAAATACAAGAACTCAACAAACCAATCACATTTAAAGAGATCAAATCAGTAATCAAAATCTCCCAACAAAGAAAAGCCAAAGATCTGATGGCTGCAAGAGGAATTTTACAAAACATTCCAAGAACAATTAATACCAATTCTGCTCAAAGTCTTCCAAAAAATTGAAGAGGAGGGAATATTCTCTAATTCATTCTATGAGGTCAACATCATCCTCTTACTAGAAAGATGAAGATAACACAAGAAAAGAAAACTACAGATAAATATCTCTTATGTATATAGATGTAAAAATCCTCAAAAAAATACTAGCAATCTGAATTAAACAGCACATTTAAAGAATTATACACCATCATGAAGTTGGATTTATCCCTGGTAGGAGAGGTATTTCAACATTAGAAAATCAATTTATGTATTATACCAAATTAACACTGTATTAGTCAGCCAAAGGGATGCGGATGCAAAATACCAGAAATCTGTTGGCTTTCATAAAGGGTATTTATTTGGGGTAGAAGCTTATGGTTACCAGGTCATAAAGCATAAGTTACCTCCCTCACCAAAGTCTGTTGCCACATGTTGAAGCAAGATGGCTACCTATGTCTGCAACAGTTCAGGCTTCCTGAGTTCCTCTCTTCCCAGGGCTCGTATCTGTCTGGGCTTTGCTGCGCTGCTCTCTCCACAAGGCCAGCTGTAGACTATCAGCTAGTCTCTTTTCCCAGGGCTTCTGCTTTGTCTAATGGAGCCTTCTCTCCTTCCTCACATATCTGCTTCTCTGTGTGTTTAGTTCCTGGGCTTCAGGGTCAAAACTCTCACCCCCCTTCTCTGTGGTGCAGTTTCTCTGTGAGTTCCCGCCCACCAAAGGGGCAGGGACTCAATGTCCTACTTATATGGCCCAATCAAAGTCTTCATCATAATTTAATCAAGAAAGAGTGAAACCTCTGGATTCAATACAATCTAATGTACCCAGAGGAACAGACCAATTTACAAACATGATCCAATATCTATTTTTGGAATTCGTAAATAATACCAAACTGCTATAAATACAATGAAGGAAAAGATACATAGTGGTCTCAATTGATGCAGAAAAGGCATCTGACAAGATTCCACATCCCTTATTTATAAAAACACTTAGTACACCAAGAATAGAAGGAAAGTGTCTCAGCATAATAAAGTGCATACATGAAAAGCCCACAGCTAAGATTCTACTTAATGGTAAGACTGAAAACTTTCCCTTGAAGATCAGGAGAAAGATAAGGATGTTATTCAACGCTGTACTGGGTGTTCTTGTTAGAATAATGAGGCAAGTAAAAGAAATAAAAGTAATCTAAATTGGAAAGGAAGAAGTAAAACTTTCCCTATTTACAGATGACATGATTCTAGGTACAGAAAATCCTGAAAAATCCACAACAAAGCTTCTGTATTTAATGAATTAATTAAGGAAAATGGCAGGGTACAAGATCAATTCTCAAAAATCAGAAGTAAAATCAGTCATTTTACACACAAGCAATGAACTGTCAGAAGAAGATGCCAGGGAAAAAATTCTGTTTACAGTAGTAACTAAAAGAATCAAATATCTAGGAATAAATATAACTGAAGATGTAATGTACTCGTACACAAAAAAACTTGAAAACATTGCTAAAAGAAATCAAAGGAGACCTAGATAAATGGATGTCATTGCCTGTTTATGGATTGGAAGACTAATATTGATAAGATGTCAATTCTATCCAAAATGATTTACAGATTCAACACAATCTCAATCAAAATTCCACCAATCTTCTTTGCAGAAATGAAAAAGCCAATCATTAAATCTATATGAAAGGTTAAGGTGTGCCTAATAGCCAAAGCTATTTTGAAAAAGAATAAAGTTAGAGGATTCACACTTCCCAATCATAAAACTTATTATACTGCTACAGTAAACAACACAGCTTGGTACTGGCACAAGGACAAATAGACCAATGGAATAGTATTAAGAGCTCAGAAATAAAGCCTCACATTTACGGCCAAATGGTTTTTAAAATTTTGTTATTTTTTAAAAACTTATACAAGAAGTTGTAGGTTTACAGAAACAATCATGTATAAACTAAAGGATTCTCATATACCACCTCACCACCAACATTTATTACAATTGCTGATAACACATTTTTATAATTGTATTATTAGCTATAGTCCATGGCGTAACTTAGGATTCGCTGTGAAGTTCCATGGATTAAAAAAAAAATTCTGTTACCATATATGCAATCTAACATTTTCCCTTTTAATTACATCCAGATACATACTTTAGTGCTGTTAATTATGTTCACAGTGCTGTGTTCATCACCGACATCCATTACTAAACATTTCCATCATTCTAAATAGGAACCGTGTACATTTTAAATATTAACTTCCCATTCCCTACCACTCATCCCCGCCCCCACCCCCGTTTTTGTTTTTGTTTTAGTATAACAACTTTTTCCTTGACATCTACAAGATTTTGGTATCTTGAAGATTTGATCTAGTTTATACAATCTCAATTTTTCAATAGTATAAGTTGTGCAAGCACAAAATAAAAACAAATGAAAAGAAAAAATGTACACAAAAAGTGAAGTCCCTTCACTTGTTTATAAACATCTATTTTAGGTGAAACAAAACTTACCCAGACTATAGGTAATTGTCTGTTCACATTTGTACATTACCATTTTAAAATTATTTATTTATTAGAGAAGTTGTGAGTTTACAAAACAGTGCATGCCATACAGGCTTCCCATACATAGCCCCACCACCACCTTACATTGTTGACACATTTCTTACAAATGATGAAAGAACATCATAATATTACTGCTAGCTATAGTCCATAGCTTTTATCTGATGTATTTTTCACACAAACCATCCTACTATTAACACCATGTATGAATATTGTATATTGTTATTGTTCGTGGCAGAACATTATTATATTTGTACTGTTAACCACAGTCCATGATCCACCATGGGATTCACTGTTTTACACAGTTCCCTGCCTTGTACAATCCATCCCAAGTGTACACTCACTGGCTCTCACTTTCATCACAGAGTTGTGCTGTCATAACTTCAGTCCATTTTAGAACATTTGCATTATTCCAAAAGTAAAATCCCATACTCCCTTACACCCTTCATTGTTGACCCTTAGCATCAATATTGTACTTTCTTTTCCAAGGATACAAAAATATTGCAATATTACTGTTAACTCTAGTTTATGTTACAGTAGTTGTATTTTTCCCATTAACACTTCGTAATAGAGAAACATTCTTATATTTGTACTATTAACCACAATCCTCATCCACCACTGAAATCAGTATGTAATATGGTCCCTTGATTATCCTTTAATTTTCTTTCAATTGATATTAACCTCCCTAGACTATCACACACAATACATTTATAAATCAGCAGCATTAGTTATACTACTATAATGTACATTCAGCATCAGCACCTTCTAAACCCACATTCTATCTCCTAGTAACCTATACTCCATAGTTTAACTCAATGTTTTTACTCATTGCATTTAGCTCAGAACAGTGAGACCAAACAATATTTGTCTTTCTGTGTCTGACTTATTTCACTGAACATAATGTCCTCATTGGAGATTTATGAATGGGGTTTGTATTATTTTGGTAAGTGTCCTCTAAGTTTGAAAATATTTCAAAATTAAAAGTTAAGATAGAAAAACAAAACAAAACAAAAAAACATATAAAATCCTCAGGGTTCATCTATGTTGTCATATACATTGCGACTTCATTTCTTTTTACAGCTGAATAGTATTCCATCTTATATATATATTGTATATATCACATTTTGTTTATCCATTCATCGGTTGATGGACACTTGGGTTTTTTCCATCTTTTAGCAGTTGTGAATAATGCCGCTATGAATGTCAGTGTACAAATGTCTGTTCACATCCTTGTTTTCAGTTCTTCTGAATATATTCCTAGTACCAGGATTGCTGGATCAAGTGGCAGTTCTATACTTAGCTTCCTGAGGAACTGCCAAACTGTCTTCCACAAAGACAGCACCATTTTACATACCCACCAACAGCAAGGAGTGTTCCTATTTTTCTGCATCATCTCCAGCACTTGTAGTTTTCTCTTTCTGAAAAAATAATGGCTATTCTGTAAGGCATCAGATGAGATCTCATTGTAGTTTTGATCTGCATTTCCCTAATAGCTAGTGACGTTGAGTATATTTTCATGTACATTTTAGCCATTTGTATTCCCTCTTTGGAAAAATGTCTACTCAAGCCTTTTACCCATTTTTTTATTTATAAATTTTATTGAAGTATGTATTAGTCAGCCAAAGGGGTGCTAATGTGAAATACCAAAAATGGGTTGGTCTTTATAAAGGGTATTTATTTGGGGTCGAAGTCCACAGATACCAGGCCATAAAGCGTTAAGTTTCTTCTCTCACCATAGTCCATTGCCACGTGTTAGAGCAAGACAGCTGCCGGCTTGCCAGGGTTCAGGCTTCTGGGGTTCCTCTCTTCCCAGGGCTGCGTTTCTCTCCAGGCTTAGCTCCTGTTTCCTCCACAAGGTCAGCTGTAGACAATCAGGTGAATGGCTTGCTTCTATTCTCCTGGGGCCTTCTTTCCATCATCAAAACTGCTTCTCAAAAGACTGCTTCTACTCTGTTCTTTGCCTTGCCTTTTATATTCGATTCCCCCACCCACCAAGGGTTTGAGCTCAAAGCCCTACTGAAGTGGCCCAGTCAATGCCCTAATCATGCCCAGATTAACAGATCAGTTCACAAGCATGATCCAATTACATTTTTGGAATTCATAATTACATCAAATTCCCCAATGGTTACAAAGTATTTCATTCATATATAAATATATATAAACAATAAGTGTATAGCAAAATTTGCAAACTTACAAAGCAAATATGCATGCCATCATACAGGGCTCCCACACATCACCCCACCACCAATACCTTGCATTGTTGTGAAACATTTTTTTAAAACTATGAAAGAACAACATCAAAATATTACTACTAATTATAGTCCATATCTTACTTTTGGTGTGTTTTTCTGCAAACCCTGTATAAGTATTATACATTTGTTTTGGTTCATGAGAGAATGTTCTCATATTTGTTCTGTTAGCTACAGTCCATCTTCCCTGTGTTATACAGTCCCATGTTTTGTATAATCCATTCAAAGTGTACTTGCAGTGAATCTCATTTTCATCAGAGTTGTGCTGTCATAATCTCAATTTTAGAAAGCTTTCATTTCTCTAAAAGGAAAAATCCCATACCTTGTCCCTTAGAATTGATATAATATCTTCTTAACCACACTGCAAAAATACTACAATATTACCATTAACTATCATCCATAAGTTACATCAATTGTAATTTTCCCATGTATCACCATATTCTTTTTTTTTTTTTAAGATTTTATTTTATTTTTTTTATTTTTATTTTTTTTTAAAGACTTTTTTTTTAATTTATTTATTCATTTATCCCCCCCCCGCTGCCCGTGCTCGCCGGGTCAGCCAACCACGCTGTGCGGGCGGGCCCGCCCCCACCAGGAGGCCCCGGGAACCGAACCCGGGGCCCCCCACATGGCAAACGGGAGCCCCACTGACTGAGCCACAGCCGCTTCCCTCACCATATTCTTAATATATTGTAAAAGAAGAACATTCTCATGTTTATACTGTTAACCACAATCTTCATCCACCACCAAAATCACTATGTTTCACAGTCCCTACATTATTCTCTAGCTTCCTTTCAACTGAAATATTACATCCACAGACTACCCCTTTCAGCCAAAATCACATATATAAATTAGCAGTGTTAGTTATACTCACTATAATGTATTATCATCGCCTCTATTCATTTCCACACTCAATAAACCTTATTAAAAATTCTACAAACATTAAGCATCAGCTCTCATTCTCAATCCGCATTCTATCTCCTAGTAACCTATACTCTAGAGTTTACCTCTGTGAGTTTACTCATTGTATTTAGTTCATATTAGTGAGACCATTCAATATTTGTCCGTGCAGAGTGGGTGTAGCTCAGTGGTTGAGCATGTGCTTTACATGTATAAGGTCCTGGGGTTCAATCCCTGGTACCTCCTAAAAAAGTGTGTGTGTATGTATATATATATATATATATGTGTGTGTGTGTGTATTCTTTTTCTCCTTTTGTGTCTGGCTTATTTCATTTAACATAGTGTCCTCAAGCTTCATTCACTCATGTTGTCATATGCATCCCAATTTCATTTTTTCTCACAGCTGAATAGTATTCCATTGTATGTATATACCATGGTACTGGCATAAAGAAAGAGATTTTGCCCATTTTTAAATTTGATTGCTTTTGTTTTTATCATTGAGTTTCTTTAAATACACTTTTTAATTTTTTTAAAAAAGATACTTAGATTACATGAATGTTTCATAAAAAATATAGGGGATTCCCATATGCCCCACTCCCTAGTCCTCCCACATTTTCCCACATTAACAACATCCTTCATTAGTGTAGTACATTTGTTACAATTGATGAACACATTTTGGAGCATTGCCACTAAGCGTGGATTATAGTTTACATTGTAGTTTACACTCTCTCCTGCACAATATATAATGGCTTGTATCTGTCATTGCAGTGTCATTCAAGACAATTCCCAAGTCCCAAAAATGTCCCCATATTACACTTGTTTTCCCCTCTCCTTCCCCTCAGAACCTCCAGGTGCCACTGCCTCCACATCAGTGCTATAATTTCTTCCATTGCTAGAATCACAGTAAGTCTATAGTAGAATATCAGTTAATCTACTCTAGCCCATTGTTCATTCCCTGATCCTGAGAATTCTGGGATAGTGATGCCCACTCCACCTCTAATTGAGAGGGGACTTAGATCCCATGGGGCAGATAGATGGGATTATCTTGCTTGCAGTTGCAGACTCTCTCTGTTCTTTGGGATGGTCATTGTCCATCATCATCTCCTTGTTAGTTGCCCTGAATGAGTCCAGTGAACTGGAGAGTAGGTGTCGCAACTCTGTTGAGATGCAGGGCCCAGCTGCCACACAGACAGCCCAAAGATTTAAGTCTCTTGGACACACACCTATCAATTCTAGCACTAACTATAGGTTCAAATAGAAGGGGCAGAAGAGCCATATGTAGGGAAACCACACCTGAGTTCAACACTGTCTCACTGGGAAGCATAAATTCCCAAGTAGGGCCCACTGGCAGGGCACCAAACTCCTGAGCTATCTGCCCTGCCTATTATCATTGAGTTTTATGATCTTTTTATATAACATGGAAATCAAACCCTTATCAGATAGGTGGTTTCCAAAAATTTTCTCCCATTGGGTAGGCTACCTTTCCACTTTCTTGACAAACTCCTTTGAAGCACAAAAGTGTTTAATTTTGAGGAGGTCCCATTTATCTATTTTTTCTTTCATTGTTTGTGCTTTGGGTGTGAGGTTTAAGACACCAACACCTACCACAAGATCTTGGCAATGTTTCCTTACATTTTCTTCTAGGAGTTTTTTAATTCTAGCTTCTATATTTAGGTTCTTGATCTATTTTTAGTTAATTTATGTATAAGGTGTGATAGGGGTCCTCCGTTCTTTTAGATAAAGACATCCAATTCTCCCAGCACCATTTGTGAATAGACTGTTCTGATCTTTCTGAGTAAGTTTAACAGACTTGTCAAAAGTCACTTGATCATAGATGTGAAGGTCTATTTTTTAACTCTCAATTCAATTCCATGCCAGTACCATGATGTTTTTACCACTGTAGCTACATAATATGCTTTAAAGTTGAGAAGTGAGAGTCCTTTAATTTAGTTCTTCTTTTTAATATTTATTTGGATATTTTGGGCCCCTCACCCTTCCAAATAAATTTGATAATTTGTTTTTCCATTTCTGAAAAAAAAAAAAAAGGCTGTTGGAATATTTATTGAGATTGCTTTGAATCTGTAAATCAGTTTGGGTAGAATTGACATCTTAATGATATTTAGCCTTCCAATCCATGAACATGGAATGTCTTTCCATTTATTTAAGTCTTCTTTGGTTTCTTTTAGCAATGTTTTGTAGTTTTCTGAACACAGGTCCTTTATACCCTTGGTTAAGTTTATTCCTAAATATTTAATTATTTTAGTTGCTATTGTAAATGGATTTTTTTCTGACTTCCCCCTTAGACTGCTCATTAGTAATGTATAGAAATGCTACTGCTTTTTTGCATTTTAATCTGGTATCCTGCCACTTTGCTGAACTTGTCTATTAGTTCTAGAAGATTTATTGCAGTTTTTTTTTTTTTTTTTTTTTTTTTGAATTTTCTAGTTATAGGATCATATCAGTGAATAGCAAAAGCTTTATTTTTCCTTTCCTATTTCGGTGTTTTGTTTCTTTTTCTTGCCTAATTGGTTTTGCTAGCACTTCTAGCACAATACTGAACAACCATAGTGACAGTAGGCCTCCTTGCCTTGTTTCCAATCTCAGTGGGAAAGCTTTCAGTCTTTCACTGTTGTGTATAATGTTAGTTGTGGGTTTTTCATCTATGTTCTTTATCATGTAGAGAAAGTTTCCTATATTTTGGAGTTTCTTTTTCTTAATCAAGAAATGATGCTGCATTTTGTCAAATGCTTTTTTGCGTCAATTGAGATGATTATGTGTTTTTCCTTCTTCAATTTATTAATCTGGTGTATTACACTAATTGATTTTCTTGTGTTGAACCACCCTTGCATATCTGGGATAAAACCTACTTGATTATGGTATATAATTCTTTTCATACATTTTTTCATTCGGTTAGCAAGTATTTTGTTGAGGATTTTTGCATCTATATTCATTAGAGAAATTGGTCTGTAATTTTCTTTTTTCATCATTATCTTTATCTGATATTGGTATCAGGGTGATGTTGGCTTCACAGAATGAATTTCATAATGTTCCCTCCTGTGGCAGTTTGATATTATTTTATGAATCTCCAAAAGAGAAAGATTATGTTTGTAAATTCATCTCTTCTTCTGGGTGTAATATCCTTTGATTGTAATAAGTTCAGTGAGGGGCCTCTGATTAAGCTTACTTGATAAAATCAATTTAGGGCTTCTGATTGGGCTACATCAGTAAGGTGAAACTCAGGTTGAGTACCCACCCCCTTGGTGGGCCAATATAAATGGACACTCACTCCAGAAGACACGTGGGAAGAGAGAAAGCTCTGTCATTTTTTATCCTGGGGCCCTGGGGAGAGATGAGCCATTTGCCTGATAGCTTATAGCTGACCTTGGGAAGGGAGCTGAGATTGATATAGAAAGCCTGGAAAGAAACAAGCCCTATGAGGAGAGAAAAGAAGCCCTGAGTGACAAGCCCTATGTCAGCCTGCAGCTGAGATCTGGAAGAAGCTGGGCCCATGGAGCCTTAAGAGGAAGAGAAAGCTCAGGAAGGAGAGACCAGGCAGAGATCAGCGACCATCTTGCTTCAACACTTGGCAACTAACTTTGGTGAGAAAGCAATCTTGAGTTGGACTCTTTAGGGCCTTGTAACTGTAAACTTTTACCCCAAGTAAATACTCATTATAAAAGCCAACCGATTTCTGATACTTTGTATCAGCACCCCTTTGGCAGACTAATACACCTATTGAATTTTTTGGAAGAGATTTTGCAAGATTGGTGTTAGATCTTCTTTGAATGATTGGTAGACGTCAACTGTGAAGCCATCTGGTCCTGGACTTCTCATTTTTGGGGAGGTTTTTTGATGAGTATTTTAACCTGTTTACTTGTGATTGGTTTGTTAAGGTCTTTTATTTCTTCTATATCTGTTGTGTGATTCTAGGAATCTGTCCGTGTCATATACATTGTCTAGATTGTTGGCATACAATTGTTCGTAGCATCCTCTTATGATCTCTTATTTCTTTCGAGGCAATGGTAATGTTCCCCCTTTCATTTCTGATTTTATTTATTTTCATCTCCTCTCTTTTTTTCTTTTTTCATTGTTAGTCTAGCTAAAGGTGTTCTTGAAGACGCAACTTTTGGTTTTGTTGATTCTAATTTTTTTTGTTCTCAATTTCTTTTATTTCTGCTCTAAACTTTGTTATTTCTTTCCTTCTGCTTTCTTTGGGATTAGTTTGCTGTTCCTTTTCTAGTTCCTCCCAGTATGCTGTTAGGTCTTTGTTTTTAGCTCTTTCTTTTTTTAATGTAAGCACTGAGCAATATAAATTTCCCTCTCAGCACTGCCGTCTCTGTATTCCATAGATTTTGATATTTTGTGTTCTCTTTTTCATTTGTCTTGAGATATTTACTGATTTTTGTTTGCAATTTCTTCTTTGACCCACTGATTAAGAGTGTGTTTTTTAATCTCCACATACATGTGAATTTTCCCTTTTTCTGCCTGTTATTGATATCTAGCTTCATTCCATTATGATCAGAGAAAGTAATTTGTAAAATTTCAATCTTTTAAAATTTATTGAGATCTGTCTTGTGACCCAGCATATCCTGGTGAAAGATCCATGAGCACTTGAGACAAATATGTATATCCTACTGTTTTGGTGTGTAATGCACTATAAATATCTGTTAGGTCTAGTTCATTTATCATATTTTTCAAACTCTCTGTTTCCTTATTTATCTTCTGCCCAGATGTTCTATCCAATTCTGAGACTGTTGTATTGAAGTCTCCAACTCTTATAGTATAGATGTCTATTCTTACCTTCAGTTTTGCAATGTGTGCCTCATGTATCTTGGTGCACCCATGTTAGATGTATAATACTTATTATAGTTATTTCTTCTTGGTGAATTGCTCCTCTTATTAATATATCATGACTTTCTTCATCTCTTATAACAGTTTTGCATTTAAAATCTATTTTGTCCAATATTAGTATCATTACTCCAGACCTTTTTTGGTTTCTATTTGCATGTAATATCTTTTTCCCACCTTTCACTTCTAGCCTGATTTTGTCCTTGCATCTAAGGTGCATCTCTTGTAGACAGCATATAAATAGTTCATATGTTCCATCCATTCTGTCAATCTATGTCTTTTGACTGGGAAGTTCACTCCATTAATGTTCAATGTTATTACTGTAAAGGCATTACTTACTTCATCCATTTTATCCTTTGGCTTTCTGTTGTCATAGCTTACTCTTGTCTATCTTTTTACCCTTTTAATTACCTTTACTAATACTCTTCATTTCTATACTCTCCTCCAAGTTTCTCAACCTTGTCCTTTCCTTTCAGGCTGCAGATCTCCCTTTAGTATATCTTGTAAATTCTGTCTTTTGGTAATAAACCCTCTGTTTTTGTTTGTCTGTGAAAACTTTAAACTCACTCTCTTTTTAGGACAGTTTTACCAGATAAAGAATTTTTGGCAGGCAGTTTTTCTCTTTTAGGACCTTAAATATATCAAACCACTGCCTTCTTACATCCATGGCTTCTGATGAGAGATTGGCACTCAGTCTTATTCATCTTCTTTTTTATGTGATATGTTGTTTTTCTCTTGCTGCATTCAAAATTCTCTTTATCTGGCATTTGGCATTCTGAATTGTAGGTGTCTTGGAGTAGGTCTATTTGGGTTTATTCTGTTTGGGATGCAGTCTTTCTTGGATATTGATATTTTTATTTTTAATAAGATTTGGGAAATTTTGTGCCACTATTTCCTTAACTATTTTTTCTGACCCTTTTCCATTCTCTTTTTCTTCTGGGACACCTACAACATATATATTTGTGTATTTCTCATTTTCATTCTATTCCCTGAGACTCTGTTCAGGCTTTCCATTCTTTTCTCTTTCTGTTCTTCTGTCTTTGCAAGTTCAGATGCTCTGTCCTCTAGTTCACTCATTCTGTCCTCAGACAATTCAATCTGCTGTTATATGCCTCTAATTTTTTTTTAGAGATCTGAAGTGATTTCATTTTATTTCTTTCACTTTAAGCCAATCATGAAATTTCACAGTGATTTCTGGGGAGAGAGCAGAAGGAAGGCTGTGTTAAGAATCAACTATTATTCTACTATAGACTTATTGTGATTCTAGCAATGGAAGAACTTTTATCATTGATGTGGAGGCAGTGGCTACTGGAGGTTCTGAGGGGAGGGAGAGGGGAAAATAGGTGTAATTTGGGGGCATTTTTAGGACTTGGGAATTGTCTTGAATGACATTGCAATGACAGATACAGCCCATTATATATCTTGTCATAACTTACAAAAATGTGCAGGAAAGAGTGTAAACTACAATGTAAACTGTAATCCATGCTTAGTGGCAATGCTCCAAAATGTGTTCATCAATTGTAACAAATGTACCACACTAATGAAGGATGTTGTTAATGTGGGAAAATGTGGGAGGACTAGGGAGTGGGGCATATGGGAATCCCCTATATTTTTATGTAACATTTATGTAATCTGAGTATCTTAAAAAAAAAAAGTGTATTATAAAAAAGGAATCAATGGGGCTGTGGCCCAGGTTGCCTGAGGAGGCACAGGTAGGGCAGGCTTCACTAGGGCAGTTGCTGGAGCACTAACTGCCCAGACAGTAGGTAGGTGATGTTTTGAGAGTGAGAGTGCTGGTACACAATGTCCTCTGCAGCTTCCAGCTTGCACAGCTCAATTAAACCATCACCTGCAGTGGTGAGCAAGTTGGCAATCAGATCAGCTGCCTTTGAGTCACCCTTGGCAGTGATGATGGCTGCCTCCTTCTGCTGCTCAGCTCTTTCCACCACATATCTGGTCCTTTCTGCTTCCTACTGAGCTACCTGTTTGGCTTCTACTTGTTCTGTGAACTCCTTCCCAAAGATCAGATGCGTCAAAGACACATCATCCAGGATGAGCCCAAAAGTCACCACTCTCTCCATGAGGTCATTGCTTTCCTGTCTGGAGACTAGTTCTCTCTGCTCGTGATTAGTTCTCCAGCATCAAATTGAGCCACCACTGACTTGAGGATCCCTGTAGTAATGGACAGCAACACATGCTCATCATAGTCCTCTCCAATGCTGGTGTAGATGTGGGGAAGCTGGCTAGCAGATGACCTGAAAAGGATGTTTAGTGTGATGTCAACATTCTGTAAATCTTTGCTACCAATGATGACTGGCACATAATGTGATCAAGAGTGTTAGTCAAAGATAATTGGTTTCTGTAACTGGAGGATGAGAAAGTGAGTCCCTTCCCTTACCATGTCTTGGACCCCAGAGAACCAATCAGCTATGATAGCTGTATGCCCAGCAGCCACATTATACAAGGCAGAGTTCACCATGCCTCCCACAATGGCTAAGGTCAGACCAGACTTGCCAATGGACTCAAAAATTTTGGCATACATGTCTTCTTTGGCTGGACCTTGTCTCTTAGCCAACTTACTCCTGCTTCCACTCTGACTCCACATCTCTAATATACTTTTTAAAAAGAGGTACTAGGGATTGAATCCAGGACCTCATACATGGGAAGAAGGCACTCAACCACTGGGCTACATCTGCTCCCCAATGAGAGTTGTTTTTTCATTTGTTTGTTTGTTTGTTTTTTAGGAGGTACCAGAGATTGAACCTGGGATTAGGCATGTGGCAAGCAGGCGCTCAACCACTTGAGCTACATCCACTCCCCTCTAATGTACTTTTTTTTGTTATTTTTTTTTCTTTTTCTAATGTACTTTTAAAAAAAGATTTATTTTATTTATTTATTCTTCCCCCTACCCCCCTCATTGTTTGCACTTGCTGTCTGCTTTCTGTGTCTGTAGCTGTTGGGCAAATTGATGTAATTATGAATTCCAAAAATATAATTGGATCATGCTTGTAAACTGATCTGTTAATCTGGGCATGATTAAGTTATGATTAGGGCCTTGGCTGGGCCACGTCAGTACGGAGTTGAGCCCCAGGAGGAGGAAGGTGGGGGAAGAAAATATAAAAGGCATCACAAGAACAGAGTTGCAGCAGTTTTTGAACAGCAGTTTTGATGTTGGAGTTTTGATGTTGGAGAGAAGGCCCCAGGAGGAGAAAAGTGAGCCATTCGCCTGATAGTCTGCCGCTGAACTTGTGGGAAACCAGAAGAGCTAAGCCCGGAGAGAAATGCAGCCCTAGGAAGAGAGGAACCCAAGAAGCCTGAACCTTGGCAAACGTCAGCAGCTGTCTTACTCCAATACGTGGCAATGGACTTTGGTGAGAGAAGAAACTTAACGCTTTATGGCCTGGTATCTGTGGACTTCTACCCCAAATAAATACCCTTTATAAAGACCAACCCATTTTTGGTATTTCACATTAGCACCCCTTTGGCTGACTAATACAGTGTCCATTTGCTGTGTGTTCTCTGTGTCTGCTCATCTTCTTTTTAGGAGGCACCGGTAACAGAACCCAGGACCTCCCATGTGGGAGAGAGGCACTCAATCCCTTGAGCCACCTCAGCTCCCTGGTTTGCCATGTCTTTCATTGTCTTTTCTCTTTGTGTCTCTTTGTTGCATCATCTTGCTGCGTCAGCTCAACACGCCTGCCTGTCGTGCCAGCTCACCTTCTCTAGGAGGCAATAGGAACCAAACCCAGGACCTCCCATGTGGAAGGCAGAAGCCCAATAGCTTGAACCACATCCACTTCCCTCAAATGTACTTTTAATCTCATCGATTGTGCTTTCATTCCCATAAACTCTGTTACTTTTCTTTGCAGGCTTTCAAATTGTTCTTTATGTTAATCCAGTGTCTTTTTAATATCCTGTATCTCTTTATTCATATTTTCCTTCAGCTCCTTGAATTGATTTGGGAGATTTTTGTGAATATCATTGATTAATTGTCTTAAATCCAGGGATCTCATCAGGATTTTTTATTTGTTCCTTTGGCTGGGCTATATCTTCCTGTTTTTTAATATGCCTTGTAAATTTTTGCTGATGTCTAGGCATCTGTCTTGTCTAGTGGATTTGTTTCACGGCTCTTCTTTGATGTTTCATTCAACTTTTTAAAAACTTTAAGATTTCCCTGTTTAAGTTATCAAAACAGGGCCAGGGACCCACTAATGGGGCTCAGACCAGATTCATGGGGTCCTGGGAATAGGGATGTACACCACCATTTTTAACAGCTTGAGATAAACTCTATAATGTCTATAATGTCTTACAAAACATTAAACAATATTCAGGTTACTGGGTAAAAACAATAACAACAGCAACAACAACAAAAACAAAAATATACACCCAAAGCCTCAAGTGTTTCCTCATTACAACTCAAGTAAGGTTTCCTTTTCATGAATGACAAAGCAAATTAGGATAATGAAGTAAAAGAAAAGATTGTAAGATGGAAGTCAATTTGCACTTCTTTTTGAAACTAAGTTAAAGAAGATGTAATTTTAAGGAAAACAGGCTTGTAGCTATTTTGCAACACATGTGAGGAATACATGTACACATGTAGTACATTAAAATTAACTTTTAAGAGTTTTATTACCAAAAATGGTATGTACTCATTACCTTGATGGGAAAACTAGGGCAGGAAGGAGAATGGGGGTAAGGGCTCACAGGGTTAGAAGCAATACCTGGATATAGACACTATAAAAAGTCAATAACCAATGTTGTACATGTACAAATGTGATTCTGTTACTTGACTTCTGTGTTAATCATGTTTATTCATGCTTTCAAAGACATGCACTGTCAAAAAAACAAACAAACAAACAAAAAAAGAAGAGAACCTGAATGCATAATATGCAATCTTTAATTTCATGCTTTAATAAATTTAGTGTTTAGTAACTTGAAAAAAGAAACCAATATATATATTTTCTATATTTATAGACTAAAAATACATGCATCTGGGGATAACTACCCCCAGCAATGGCATAGGCAGGCCGGGTTAACCCTGAGTAAAAGAAGAGCAAAACCAGTTTGGGAAGTTCCAATCATTTCACACCAACTGTGTTTTGTAGCCTTTAAGAAACTCACCAACAAGTAGACTAACACACATGCATGAGCACATACCCTTATGTTTACCCAAAGCAAAAACAAATGGGAAGTCCCACAGGAAAAGCAAAAGGAAAGACAGACGTACCACCATTGGCACTGCTGATTTTCAGATTTGCTTTCTATTGCAGGTCTATCTTCATTCCCCTCAAAATAGAAAAAGCACAACTGAGAAAACTTAAAATACTTTGGAAGCCTTCCCTGATTTTTATGCAAATAATATGACACAACAGCATTTCAGCATTCAGAAACATCCATGTTGAAACTTGTCTGTTCTTTATTTTATTTATTTATTTATTTATTTTTTGGTCCGAGAAGTTTATTAAGCATCTTTTAAAAAAAAATTGTATTGAAGTATATCATCATACATACCTGCACATACATGAACAATAAGCATATAGTAAAAGTTGTGAACTTACAAAACAAACATGCATATCATCATACAGGGCTCCCACACATCACCCCACCACCAACACCTTGCATTGTTATGAAACTTCTGTTACAAACAATGAAATAGCAAAAACAAAAGAAAAAACAAACAAATGAAAAACCACGTTACTATTAATTATAGCTCATGTCCTACATTTGGTGTATTTTTCTCCCATCCCACCAAATTATTAATACCCCATATTAGTATTATACATTTATTATAGTTCATGAGAGAATGTTATCATATTTGTCCTATTAACTACAGTCCATCTTCTACCACTGGATTCACTATTTTATACAGCCCCATGTTTTATATAATCCATTCAAAGTGTAAACTCAGTGGCTCTCCTTTTCATCACAGAGTTGTGCTGTCTTCATCTCAATAAATTTTGGAACCTTTTCATTGCTCCAAAAGGAAAAATCCCATACCCTCTTATACCCTTCTATAATTGTCTCTTAGAATTGATATATCTTATTTGCCATTGCTGCAAAAAAATTGCAATATTACTGTTAACTATCATCCATAAGTTACATTAGTTGTAATTTTCCCATATATCACCATATTCTTAAGACTTTGTAAAAGAAGAATATTCTTATATTTATACTATTAACCGCAATCTTCATCCACCACCAAAATCAGTATGTTCTATATTCCCTATATTATTCTCTAGCTTCCTTTCAATTGACATTGACATCCACAGACTACCCCTTTCAGCTACATTCTCACTTATAAATCAGCAGTGTTAGTTATACTCATTTTAATGTGTTACCATCAAGTCTATTTATTTCCACACTTTTACAATAAACCTTATTAAAAATTCTACATTCATTGAACATCAGCTCCCATTCTCAAACTACATTCTAGTTCCTAAAGCCTAAACTCTAGAGTTTACCTCTGTGAGTTTACTCATGTATATACCACATTTTGGTTAGCCATTTATCAGTTGATAGGCACTTGGGCTTGTTCCATATTTTAGCAATTGTGAATAATACTGCTATGAATATTGGTGTGCAAATTTCAGTTTGCGCCCTTGCTTTCAGTTCTGAATATATTCTTAGTAATGAAATTACTAGATCATATGGTGGTTCCATATTCAGTTTCTAGAGATACTGCCACAGAAGCTGCACCATTCTACATCCCCACTATCAGTGTCCCTGTTGCTCCACATCCTCTCCAGCAGTTACAGTTTTCTGTTTTTTTTATGATGGCTGTTCTATAAGGTGTGAAATGATATCTCAAGCACCTCTTAAAATATATGTATATATATATATATAAATAACATTTTTGTAAGCAAATACACATATATGCATATATATTTATATATCATTTTACAAATGTTTGTATGTATTGTGAGAATTTTGATTTTTACCCATAATAAAAAAAAATAAATAAAAAAAAAAATCTATTGCTTGGAATGAATAGAATATATGTAGCTTTTCTCTTACTCTCAACTATAATCTTGCTTAAAGAAGAAATAACTGAAGATGAATCTAGTTGTACAGATGATAAAAAAGAGAATAAATAAGGCATCCTTTTAAAAAGTACAGTGAGGTTGGACCCAGTAACTAGACCCTCAGATATAGCAAGTTCCATATTTGATTCTTACTTAACTTTAATTAATATATTTTAAGCTATAACAACACTTTAATAAATTAATGTGGCTATGATTACAGAATTAACTACTTACTAAAAGTTTCTTATCATGTCATACTTCTGCTGAGCCTCAGGGGCTGTCAAATATCTGAGAGTGAATGCAATTCTGAGATCAGAGGTAAAATTCTCTGAAGGAAAAAAAAAGCTATTTTGTGAGTGAGAGATAACTCAGAATGGATCAAAAACCTAAAGATAAAAGCTACAACCATAAAACTCCTAGAAGAAAATGTAGGGAAACTTTTCAAGATCTTGTGGTAAGCCAAGTTTCTTGAACCTTACACCCAAGGCACAAGCAACGAAAAAAATAGATAAATGGGGCCTCCTCAAAATGAAACACTTTCATTCTTCAAAAGACTTTGTCAAGAAAGTAAAAGGCAGCCTACTCAATGGGAGAAAATATTTGGAAGCCACATATCCGGCAAGGGTTTGATATCCATGTTATATTAAGAGATCATACAACTCAATGATAAAAAGACAAACAACCCAATTAAAAAATGGGCAAAAGACTTTAGACTTTTCTCCAAAGAGGAAATACAAATGGCAAAAAAGGACATGAAAAAAATGTTGTCTGTTCTTTAGGTGTTGCTTGAGTTGATGCTCTGCACCTGGTGCTGCTGCCATAGCCGTTTCTGTTGGACTGCAAGCTGTTGAGACTGATATGAAGTTGACAGGAGATTTACAAGAGAAGACACAATTTTCTGGCATGATCAGACCTACAATTCGTTGTCTATCTTCTGTTCTTAGCCAAACTATCTGCATTTTCACATTTGCGTCACTATCAGATGCTAAAGCACCCTCAACTTTTGTCCAGACCCTCAACACTGAACCGCACAATACATAATATGTGGGGCAACCACCTTTATTTCATAAATTAATCCTAAGCTTGCTTTTTTGAATTGCCATGCCAGTAAGCGTGAGTACACATATCTGCAGAGGAATTATACTGATGCTAATCAATGGACAATAGCATCATTGGAGTCTGCCTTCCTCTTTTTTAGACTCACATCAATTTCTAATTTGAAATGTTTCCCAGTATTTGGTCTATAAACTAAGAAAAGCTTGTTTTTAAGGTTCAATTCTTTAACTAAGATGACTGTTGTCTTATAGTTCCTTATTTGCAATGACAAGTAAAAGCCATCATCTGGTCTTGTCAGCTCTGCCCAAATCTCGGAAGCTTACTCCTAGGACATTCCCCTTTCTGCACTAATTGTGTATAACTCTACATAGCCAGAGGGTGAATATCTTGGAGTCTAAAACTTCTTAATATCACTTTTCCTCATCTTTTCATCTCCAAACCAAGATCTAAAATTCCCATATCATATCTTCCATTCTTTGTGACATTTTGAACAACTGCAGTAAGGGTGTCAGCAAAATACTGAAATACTGAATTCTGTTGATGCACCTCTATGCCCAAAATTCTATTTAAGAATTATCTTATGATGTTATAATCTTTATCAAGAGTGAAAATTCCTGAGCAATCTTCTGCACTTTTCAGGCCAACTCCTGTTAGTCCTTGTCAAACATCTTTAAAGAATTCTCTGGGATAGTCTGGAGGTGATGATACCATAGGAGAATCTAGGTTTACAATGGATTTCATGACAATATGTAAATCATTTCTCCCATACTTATTGTCAAAGTTGAACCTGCTCAAATCTCTAAATTCTGTTGCTGTTCTGTCACCACGCATAAGCACCCCCAATTCTCAAGTCTTTGAGCAATAATAAATGCAAATCTTTCTTCTCCTGCCAATGTGGAAATCAGAAAGACATTCAGGAGCAGTAAAATTATTTTGATCTATGAATTCTTCTAAATTGCTGAATTGCTCAATCGGCACTACAGGGTAATTACAAAGTCATGTGAATTCTTTGCCTTTGATTTTTAGCTCTCTGATTTGCTTGTAAGGAAATACCTGACCAGGAGGCTTCTGAGATGATAGCAATAATTTTCATCCATAAATCTTTGTTTTTTGTGTGAGATATTTAGTATTCTACAGGCACATCAAGTTCAGATTTGTCTTGTTAGATATGCTTCCATCATCGTTTCTCACAACCCTCCCCTTAGGACCAGTCATACCAGCAACATTCTCAGGACCACCAAGTTCACCAAGGGTATTGGGAGGGAGGTCTTCACTAATTTTTTTAAAATTTATCAAGTAGGTCTTTCTATATATTCTAGGTCTGACTATGCATTTGCTTATTATAATTTTTCCAAATCAGTGAGATTATAAAATATTTGTCCTTCTGTTTCTGGCTTATTTCACTTCTCTTTCTGTCTTCAAGTTTCATCCATGTTGTTGCATGTATCAGGACTTCATTCATTTTTACAGCTGAATAATATACCATTGTATGTATATACCACATTTTTTTTTAAAGATTTATTTTATTTAATTATCTCTTCCCACCTCCTCGTTTTTTGCACTTGCTGTGTCTGTTTGTCTTCTTTGTTTCTTTAGGAGGCAGTGGGAACTGAACCCAGGACCTCCGATGTGGGAGGGAGGCACCAAATCACTTAAGCCACCTCTGTTCCCTGCTTTGTTGTGCCTCTCGTTATGTTTTTCCTCTTGTGTCTCTTGTTGCATCATCTTGACCATCATGCCAGCTTGCTGTCTTCTTTAGGAGGTACCAGGAACTGACTCATGGACCTCCCATGTGGTAGGCAGGAGCCCAATCACTTGAGCTACATCTGCTTCCCTATACCACATTTTATTTATCCATTCATTAGATGTTGGACACTTGAATTGCTTCCATCTTTTGTAATTGTAAATAATGCTGGTATGAATATTGGTGTGAATATATCTGTTTGGTACATAGGCTGTGCCTAATAATAGAAAACAGATCAATATGCCAAGCCCTTGATATTAATGCCAGTACTTATGAACGTTATTTTTGTAAAATTGAAACTAAGCTTAATGATATGTATTGCCTAAGAGTTACCTCCTGAAAACATCCTTGTTACTTAAATGTGGCCTCACTCTAAGCCAAATTCAGCAAATAAACTCACTACCTTCCAGCATTGGACATGACTCCTGGGCATGAACCTCCCTGGCACTGAGGGATTATTATCAAGCACCAAGCAGCAATGCATTTGGAAAGACATTGACCAAAAGGGGGAAAAATCAAATACAAAAGAGATTCTATGGCTAAGATATTTCAAAGTGAGTCAGGAGGTCATTCCAGAGGTTACACTTATACACATGTCAGGCAGATGTCACTAACTGCCACAGTAAACAAAGCCTCAAACAGGGGTGCTCCCAAGGGCTCTAGAGATATCCAGACACTATAGGCAAGGCATATAACTCCATGAAATCAGTATCCCACCAGAGGACTTTACCTTGGAATATATGATAACCTATTTCCCCACTGTAATAGAGTTAGACTCATTTATAATTTCCCCACATATGATTGTTTTATCCTTTTTAGAACCTATAATTGGCATATACCTGTTAAATATATGTCCCAGAGACTTAAATCTTCAGTCTGCTCATATACTGGTTGAGACGTTAATCTCAGCAGATTCACAGCCAACACCTACTCTCCAGTTCATCAGACTTACCCAGGAAAATGAACTAAATGATAATGATGGACAACCCCCATCCCAAAAAGCAAAAAGTATCTACAACCACAAGCAAAATAGTTCCTTCCATTTGCCCTATAGGTCTAAGCCCCCTCTCTCAATCTGAAGCAGGGTGGGCATCAACATCCCCAAATCCTCAAGATTGAGGAATGAATAAACATAAGGGAGGAATGCAACCATGGTCCAAAGTAGAATTATTATTATTGTAGTAATGGAAGAACTTGTAACATTGATATAAAGATAGTGGTTATCATAGGTTTTGAGGGAAGGGAGAGGGAAGAATAGGTGGAACAAGGGGCATTTTTAGGGCATTGGAATTGATCTGCATCATTTTGCAATGATGGATACAGGCCATTATACATTTTGTCAAAACCTATAAAATTATATGGTGCAAGGTGTAAACTATAGACCATTGTTAGTAGCAATGCTTCAATATTTTTTTATCAATTGTGACAATGTACAATATGCATGTAGGATGTTGTGGGTACCAGACCCCCTCCAAGTCTTCAAAAATGTAGCTGCCTGTGTGGCCTAGACATAAATAGTTAGCTTCCTGAGGAACCACCAAACCATCCTCCACAAAGGCTGTACCACTCTGTATTCCCACTAGCAGTGGTTGAGTGTTCCCTTATCTCCACATCCTCTCAAATACTTTTAGTTCTCTGTTGTTGTTTTTTAATAGCCACCAGTCTAATAGGTGTAAAATGATATCTTATTGTAGGTTTTTTTACTACATTTTTATTTTGTTTTGAAAAGAAGCTTTAGATTACCTAAATGTTACATCAAAAATATAGGGGGATTCCCATATACCCCACACCCACCCCTGCCCACAATTTCTCCCATTAGCAACATCTTTCATTAGTGTGGTACATTTGTTACAATTGATGAACACATATTGAAGCATTATTACTAATCATGGTTGTATTAGTCAGCCAAAGGGGTGCTAATGTGAAATACCAAAAATGGGTTGGTCTTTATAAAGGGTATTTATTTGGGGTAGAAGTTCACAGATACCAGGCCATAAAGCGTTAAGTTTCTTCTCTCACCACAGTCCTTTGCCACCTGTTAGAGCAAGACAGCTGCCGGCATTTGCCAGGGTTCAGGCTTCTGGGGTTCCTCTCTTCCTGGGGCTGTGTTTCTCTCTGGGCTTAGCTCCTGTTTCCTCCACAAGGTCAGCTGTAGATGATCAGGTGAATGGCTTGCTTCTCTTCTCCTGGGGCTTCTTCCCAACATCAAAACTGCTTCTCAAAAGACTGCTTCTACTCTGTTCTTTGCCTTGCCTTTTATATTCGATTCCCCACTCACCAAGGGGTGGGGCTCAACGCCCTAATCATAACCTAATCATGCCCAGATTAACAGATCAGTTTACAAGCATGATCCAATTATATTTTCGGAGTTCAAAATTACATCAAATTTGCCAATTGTTACACTCCACCCTCTGAATTCCAAAAATACATTACAATATTTAAAAAACTTAAATCAGTAACAATTCAACTACAAAATCATATCATAATCATTTTAAAGAAATACAGTTCATCTTGAGACAAAGTCCCATCTGCTATTGACCTCTGAATCTTACAAAACCATTTAACTGCTTCCAATACACAAATGGAAAGACAAAAGATAAATATTTTCAATATCATAAGGAGAAATTGGGATGTTAAACATGAGTTATGGATCCTCTACAGTTCAGTAAACTTGCAGGGCATCCTCCATTCAATTTCAAAGTCTGAGATTTATTCTTAAGATGATGGTTTCTTCTCCTTGGGGCCACATGGGAACCCACCATTTCCACAGGCTTCCCCAACAACCATTTTCTTGGTTCCACCCTTATCAAGCATCTGGGTGTCGACCAAGTTTCAGACCTCACCCTTCAAGTGTGTTGGGGTGATTGCCACACCTTACCCAATCTTTGGGTTAGAGTCTTAGCCCGCCCCCCAGTACAGTGAGGTAAAGACAACATTCCCCCTAACCCTTGGCATACAGGCTCAACCCTCTCAGAGCTACGAGTTGACCACCCAGCCTTCCCTAACCTTTGGCATACAGGCTCAACCCTCTTAGAGCAATGGGTTGACCATATGGCCTTCTCTAATCCATGGGGGACAGGTACACCCCTCTCAGACCTATGGGGTGTTGACCATAACTGCCCTAATCTTTGAGGAATGTGCTCCACCCTCTCTGCACCCTGGGATCGCAAAACTCTCCCAGAACATCGGGTGGGGACATCCACCCTCTTCAACTGCTGGGGAAAACTCACCCTCTCTGTATACATGGGTGGGGATCCTCTCTTGGCCCAAGGAGATGTCTTAAGTCCGGATCTCTGCTTCCACGGTTTTCTTCTTAAAGCTGATTCTCCTTCAATCTCTCCTTTCCATGTTTTCCTTTTGTCCAAGCTGACAGTGGTTTTGTTCATACAGCTCTCTCAAAAACCTTGTGGGTTTAGCATACAGGAAGCAGGGGTCCAAGCCATCAGACAGTAAGACTTTCCACAAGTCTTTCCGAGATAACTGCATCTTCAATTCTGATTTACAAGTTCCAAGTTTAGTAAAGTCTTCAAATAGGGCATTTTCATCTAGGAATTTGATTTCCAGAAACTTGGAAGTTCCGGAATCAGTTTGTTTTCTTTGTGCCCAAAAATTCAGTCCTTAATGTATTTTGCTCATCTAGTATTTTGCTATAAGCTGCAAGGAGAAGCCAAGCCACATTCTCCGAGTTTACCTTGGAAAGTTCTTCAGCTAAATGCTCAGGTTCGTCATTTTCAAATTCTATCTTCCATATAACACCAGGAGTTAATCTTCCTAAGATCTCTGCAACTTTAAAACATGGATCGCCTTTCCTCCAGTTTCCAATAAGAGTTTCATCATTTACTTTAAGGCATCATAGAAAGTCTCTTTAGCGTCCATATTACTATCAAAAGTTTCTTCAAAGTGTCGAGGCCTTTTCCATCAAGCATTTCACAATTCCTCCAAAGAATACCCCTTACCCATTTATAAAACAGTTCCAACATTTTGGTAATTACAAAAGCACTTCCCCACTCCTCGGTACCAAATTCTGTATCAGTCAGCCAAAGGGGTGCTAATGTGAAATACCAAAAATGGGTTGGCCTTTATAAAGGGTATTTATTTGGGGTAGAAGTCCACAGATACTAGGCCATGAAGCATTAAGTTTCTTCTCTCACCACAGTCCTTTGCCACCTGTTAGAGCAAGACAGCTGCCTGCATTTGCCAGGGTTCAGGCTTCTGGGGTTCCTCTCTTCCCGGGGCTGAGTTTCTCTCCAGGCTTAGCAGCTCCTGTTTCCTCCATAAGGTCATAAGGTGAACGGTTTGCTTCTCTTCTCCTGGGGCCTTCTTTCTAACATTAAAACTGCTTCTCAAAAGACTGCTTCTATTTATTCTTTGCCTTGCCTTTTATATTCGATTCCCCACCCACCAAGGGGTGGGGCTCAACGCCCTAATCATAACCTAATCATGCCCAGATTAACAGATCAGTTTACAAGCATGATCCAATTATATTTTTGGAGTTCAAAATTACATCAAATTTGCCAACTGTTACAATGGTCTATACTTTATATTATAGTTTACACTTTGCACCACACCATTTATAGGTTTTGACAGGTGCAGTGGCCTGTATCCATCATTGCAATGTCATGCAGGGTAATTCCAATGTCCCCAAAATGTTCTATGTTACACCAACTCTTTCCTCTTCCTCCCCTAGAACCTTTAGTGGCTACTGTCTTATATCAATGCTACAAGTTTTCCCATTGCTAGAATAATAAAAAGTCTATTTTAGTCCACTGTTGCATCCCACCCTTATGTTTGTTCATTCCTCAATCTTGAGGATTTTAGAATGGTAATCCCCATTCTGTTTGTGACTGAGAGGGGGCTTAGATCCCATGGGGCAGATGGATGGAACTGTCTTGCAGTTTTAGATACTCTGTTTCTTGGAATGGGCATTGTCCATCATCATCTTTTTGTTAGTTGTCCTGGGTGAGTCCAATGAACTGGAGAGTAGGTGTTGAAACTGTGCTGAGATTCAGGGCTCAACCAGCATATGAACAGACCAGATTTAAGTCTCTAGGACATATATTTAATGAGTATAGTGCTAAATATAGGTTCATGTGTAGGGAAAATATAACTGAGTCTAACTCTGTTACATTGGGGAATATATATTGCAAGGTAAGGCCCACTGACAGAGTGTCAAATGCCTGAGATTGACTACCCTACCTAGATGTCTCCAGAGCCCTCAGAAGCCCTCTAGCTTGAGGCATTGTTTACTATGGCAGCCAATGAGATCTTGCTGAGAAGTGCATAAGTGTAACCTCCAGAATGACCTCCTGACTCACTTTGAAATCTCTTAGCCAAACAAACTCATTTGTATTTAATAGTTCCCTCTTTTGGTCAAGGTCTTTTTCCAAATACATTGTTAGACTGTGCTTGATAATAACCCCTCAGTGCCAGGGAGGCTCATCCCTGGGAGTCATGTTCCCTGCCAGGGGGAAGGTAGTACATTTATATGTTGAGTTTGGCTTAAAGAGAGGCCATATTTGAATAAGGATGCTTTCAGGAGGTGGCTCTTAGGCAACATATAATACTAAGCTAAGTTTCAATATCACAAGAACAAGATGCATAAGTCCAAACATCAGTATCAAGGGCCTACAGTATTGGTCTGTCCTGTTTGGCTAGGCACTGTCCTAGCAGTCAGGGGATTTGTCAGTCTATTAGAGAATGTAGCAGGACTTCCAAGGATGAGAATACAATATTCTTTCAGTTATTTTGTGGGTCTCCACCCACCAAGTCACATCCCATGACCACCTGAACATATTCATATTGAGGCATGCCCCAGGTGCAGCCTACCCCACACATTCTCCCATCACCAACACCCCACATCAGTGATCCTTCCCTGCCACAGTTGTAACCCTTCTGCAAACCAAAGCTCTCCAAAAACAAAGCCAAAAACTCAATAAATAATAATAATATAATAAAATAATAATTAAAAAAACAAATAAAATACAAAAATTAAAAATTAAAAATTTTTTTTCATTATGTCTTTCATCACCATAAGATCTATCTTTTATGTACAGTGACAATTTCTTCTGTATGTTCCCTCAGTGTCTTTTTTTTTTTTTTTCACTTTATTTTTAAAGAAGCTTTAGGTTAAGGACAAGTCACTTAGAAAATATATGGGATTCCCATATACCCAATGCCCTCCCCCTCTTCCCCTCTCCCCTATTGTGATGGTTAGGTTAATGTGTCAACTCATCCAGGTAACTGTGCACAGTTGTTTGGTCAAGCAAGCACTGGACTAACTGTAATACAAGGACATTTATGGGCTTTAGTCATCAGTGAGTTTACTGCATAGATGGCTGATTACATCTACGATCAACCAGGGAGATTGCCATCAGCAATGAGTGATGTTTTATCCAGTTGAATGCCTTAAAAGGGGAAATGATTTCAGCATTCAGAGAGAATTTCCCAGATTGTCTTTGGACAGCCAACTTCTCCTAGAAACTCATTAAGGATCTTCATTGGACTTTCATCAGAGCCCCTGGTTTGCAGTCTGCCAGTGGAATCTGGACTTGTGCATCCCCACGGTCAATGTGAGAGAATCTTATAAAATTTCATACTCTTTACAGATATTTCCTGTTGATTCTGTTCCCTAGAGAACCCTGACTAATGCAGGTTGGTACCAGGAGTGGTTCTTGAGGAACAGAATCTTAAACATGGGATGCCTGACATAATTCTGGAAATTTTGCAATTGGCTCTCTATGCTAATTGGACTCAAGGGTACTAATGACTCCCTTTCCAATAATGAAGAGGCCACTAAGAGTCTGTAGCCAGATTTTGTCTACATCCTTGGCTAAACTGCAAGAAATGAATTTCAAGAGCAAGCCATGTTGATTAGGTCAGTAATTCATTAAGGTAGGGAGGAGATAAATGGGAGAAAATAACAGACCATGGGTCCCACGTATAGAGGAAGAGGCTGAAGAGTGATAAACTGATTACAAACTACAATTGCCCATTATAGAGTATACATGCCCAGGTTTTACTTGCATGTTGATCCATGCAGGGGGGGACATGGTGAAAGCAGGGCACAGAAGGCAAGAACAGGGGTCAAAAGGCAAGAAAGAGCAAAAGGCCTTTTCACTTGCTTTTTAAACTGTTAATTGTTCTGCCCTTTTGCTAATGGCATGGGAGGAGTTCCAGCTGTTTGCTGTTTTGATTGATTACCCCACCCATCAATCCCCCAGGAGGGTCCAATGATAAGGCCCCTGGAAAATATTCAGGGCTTCTCCTGGCTTCCAGAGGAAATCTTGTTCTGAATGGGAGAATCTTGTGAGGGTCTTCCAGCAGCCATCTTGGGGGTATTGAAGAACACGTGTTAATGGTGGCAGTTTTTTTTTTGCCAGGTTCCAGATCCATCTATTGATTCCCTATTTAGCCTGCTTCAAGTCTGTGGCATGAGTTGGTAATGGACATATGCAAAGCATCATCACTGGATTCCCCTACTTCCATACTTATAAGAGGCAAGGATCTGGGTGAGAGTGTTTTCAACACCTTAACAGAGTTTTGTGGAGTCAAAAGGTATAATGATGTTGTCTGGCTCCTCCTAGATACTCTGGATACATTTACAAAGAAAGAGATGAGCTAAAGGCTTCAAACTTGCAACTTAAACATCACATGAATTATGTGAAAGTTTCTATGTGTGCTCTGAAAGAAAATCTTGTTTCCTGCAGCCATAGGCTTGAGATATCTGAGAACCAGACTCAGAATCTCATTGTATGAGTAGCAGAGTTACAAAGGAAACTAAAATCTCAACCCCACAGGGTATCTGTGGTTAAAGTGAAGGTATTGATTGGAAAGGAGTGGAATCCAGAGGATTGAGATGGAGACATATGGGATGATGATAATATTGGTGGGGACATTCTGCTGAGACTTTACCAGATAAACCTGTGATGGCCTGCCCTGTGGAGACCACATTTTGTCAACCCTGAATCACCCAGCCTCCAACCTGTCTCAGGGAGTCCAGACCTCCTTCCAGCCCTGAGGTGGATACGAGCAAAACTAAGGCCTGCACTGCCCAGCCTCTGGCCTGCCCCAGGGAGTCTGAACCTCCTTCCAGCTTGAGGCAGCCCAACTCCAGCATGCACTGCCCAATCTCCACCCTGCCCTGACGAATCTGCCTTCCAATCCCTGCCTGAAGAGATTAATCCTGTCTCACCAGAAGAAAATGCAAAGGAATGCCCTGAGGTCAGTAGCTTGCAAGACTGACCCTATCCACTAATCCTCCTTACCCACCCCCACCACCCCTCTTGTCTTCAAGACCTATTACTAGACTAAAATCACAACAATCCCCCCAAAGGTGAAATACAAAGTGTGACCCATGAGGAAATATGCTATACTCTGAAATAACTGCATGAGTTTTCCAACTTACATAGACAGAAATCGGGAATATGTGTGGGAATGGATACTAAGGATATGGGATAATGGTGGTAGGAATACAAAGTTGGATCAGGCTGAATTTATTGATATGGGCCCACTAAGCAGAAATTCTGGATTCAACACTGTAGCTCGAGGGGTTAGAAAGGGCTCTAACAGTTTGTTTGGGTGGCTGACTGAAACATGGACCAAAAGATGGCCTAGCATGTCTGAGGTTGAGATGCCCAATTTGTCATGGTATACAGTAGAAGAGAGAATTCAAAGGCGTAAAGAGATTGGAATGCTAGAATGGATTTACCATTTAAGACCTGCCCACCCATCCCAGGAATGTCCATGGGACACACCTTTAACCAGGACTCTGAGGAATAAATTTGTAAGACTAACTCCATATTCCCTGAAGAACTCTGTGGTTGCTCTTTTCTGTAGTCCAGATATTACTGTAGGGAGCGCTATAATGGAATTAGAATCTTTAAACATTATGGCGATGATCGGAACTCGGTCAGGTAAAAGTCAAGTATAGGCAGTTAATGGCCAAAGATAAGGTGGGCATGGCTACCACAATGAAAGGCAGATTCAAAGCAGCACTCAAAATAGTCTGAGTCACATGGAGTTATGGTGTTAGCTAATAGATCATGGGGTACCTAGAAGTGAAATAGATGGGCAGTCAACTAAATTTCTTCTGGATCTGTATAAGCAGAAGAGTTCTAGGTCAAGTGAAGAAAACCCTAACTCAAATTACAGACGCAGAGAATCACAGCCCCTTAATCAGTTCCCATACTTGAGACGGTTTATAGACCCAGAGCCCCTTGAATGAGGAGAAGGCCAGTTCCCCTTGGGGAAGGATCCTGTAACTGCCAAAAATTTATACTGTTAATCTTCCTCCCACCTTTCCCCAAGGAGACCTATGATCATTTACCAGAGCAACTGCATTGGGGAAAAGGAAATGATCAGACATTTCAGGGATTATTAGAGACTGACTTAGAAGTGACATTAATTCCAGAAGACCCAAAACATCACTGTGGTCCACCAGAGTAGGGGCTGATGGAGGTCATGTGATTGAGTTTTAGCTCAGGTCCATCTCAGAGTGGGTCCAGTGGGTGTCTGGACACATTCTGTGGTTATTTCCCCAGCTCCAGAATGCATAATTGGAATAGACATAGTAACTGGCAGAATCCCCACATTGGATCCCTGACTTGTGGAGTGAGGGCTATTATGGTAGGGAAAGCCAAGTGGAAGCCACTAGAACTGCCAATGCCTAGCAAAATAGTAAATAAAAAGCAATACTGGATTCCTAGAGGGATTGCAGAGATTAGTGCCACCATCAATGATCTGAAGGATACAGGGGTGGTGATTCCCACCACATTCCCATTCAACTCTCCTATTTGGCCTGTGCAAAGAACAGATGTATCTTGGAGGCTGACAGCAGATTATCATAAACTTAACCAGGTGGTAACACCAATTGCAGTTGCTGTCCCAGATGTGGTATCATTGCTTGAGCAAATCAACATATCCCCTGGTACCTGATATGCAGCTGTTGATCTGGCAAATGCTTTTTTCTCAATTGACATTAGTAAGGACCACCAGAAACAGTTTGCGTTCAGCTGGCAAGGCCAGCAGTATACCATCACTGTCCTGCCACAGGGATATATGAACTCTTCAGCCCTATGTCATAATATACTCTGCAGGGAACTTGATCATCTCTCCCTCCCACAAGACATCACATTGGTCCATTAAATTGATGATATAATGTTGATAGGACCTAGTGAGCAAGAAGTAGTAAAGACTCTAGATTTATTGGTAAGGCATTTGTGTGAGAGAGGACGGGAGATATATCCAACAAAAATACAAGGGCCTTCCACCTCAGTGAAATTTCAAGGTGTACAGTGGTGTGGGGCATGTCAAGATATCCCCTCTAAAGTGAAGGATAAGCTGTTGCATCTGGCCCCTCCTATGACCAAAAAAGAGGCACAACACTTAGTTGGTCTCTGGATTTTGGAGACAACACATTCCTCATTTGGATGTGCTACTCCGGTCCATTTACCGAGTGACTATAAAAGCTGCTAGTTTTGATTGGGGACCAGAATAAGAGGAGGCTCTGCAACAGGTCCAGGCTGCAGTGCAAGCTGCACTACCACTTGAGCCATATGATCCAGCAAATCCAATGGTGCTGGAAATTTCAGTGGCAAATAGAGATGCTGTCTGCAAACTTTGGCAGGCCACTATAGGAGAATCACAATGCAGACCCTTAGGGTTTTGGAGCAAAACCTGCCATCATCTGCAGATAACTATTCTTCTTCTGAGAAACAGCTTTTGGCCTGCTACTGGGCCTTAGTAGAGACTGAATACTTAACCATGGGCCACCAAATTACCATGAGACCTGAGTTGCCTATCATGAGCTGGATATTGTCTGACGCACCAAACTATAAAATTGGGTGTGCACAGCAGCACTCCATAATAAAGTGGAAATGGTATATACGAGATAGGGCTCGAGCGGGTCCTGAAGGCACAAGTAAGTTACATGAGGTAGTAACCCAAATGCCCATGGTCACCACCCCTGCCATGTTACCTTCTCTTTCCCAGCCCACAGCTTTGGCCTTTTGGGGAGTCCCTTACAATCAGTTGACTGAGGAAGAGAAAACTCGGGTCTTGTTTATTGTTGGTTCTGCATGATATTCAGGTACCACCTAAAAGTGGACAGCTGCAGTACTGCAGCCCTTTTCTGGAACATCCCTGAAGGACAGTGGTGAGAGCAAATCCTCCCAATGGGAAGACCTTTGAGCAGTGCACATGGTTGTTCATTTTGCTTGGAAGAAGAAATGGCCAGAGGTGTGTTTGTACACTGATTCACAGGCTGTTGCCAATGGATCGGCTGGAATGTCAGGAACTTGGAAGGAACATGATTGGAAAATTGGTGACAAAGAGGTCTGGGGAAGAAGTATGTGGATAGACCTTTCTGAGTGGGTAAAAAACATGAAAATATTTGTGTCCCATGTGAATGCTCACCAGAGGGTGATTTCAGCAGAGGAAGATTTTAATAATCAAGGGGATAAGATGACCCACTCTGTGGCTAATGCTCAGCCTCTTTCCCCAGCCACTCCTGTCATTGCCCAATGGGCTCATGAAAAACATGGCCATGGAGGTAGGGATGGAGGTTAGGCATGGGCTCAGCAATACGAACTTCCCCTCACCAACTTCCCCTCAGCCACTGCTGAGTGCCTAATCTGCCAGCAGCAGAGATCCACACTCAGCGCCCGATATGGCAACATTCCCCGGAGTGATCAACCTGTTACCTGGTGGCAAGTTGATTACACTGGACAACTTCCACTATGGAAGGGGCAGTGATTTGTTTTAAATGGAATAGACACATACTCCAGATATGGGTTTGCGTTTCCTGCATGCAAAACTACCATCTGTGGACTTACCAAACATCTTATCTACCACCATGGCAATCCATACAGCATTGCTTCGGATCAAGGAATCCATTTCATGGCAAATGATGTGTGGAAATGGGCACATGCCCATGGAATTCACTGGTCTTACCATGTCCCCATCATCCTGAAGCAGCTGGATTGATAGAATGGTGGAATGGCCTTTTGAAGACTCAATTATGGCTCCAACTAGGTGGCAATACCTTGCACGGCTGGAGAAATGTTCTCCGGGAGGCTGTGTATGATCTAAATCAGCATCTACTCTATGGTGCTGTTTCTCCCATAGCCAGGATTCATGGGTCCAGGAATCAAGGGGTGGAAATGGGAGTGGCACCAGTCACTATTACCCCTAATGACCTACTAGGAAAATTTTGCTTCCTGTCCCAGCAACATTCTGCTGGTCTACAGGTCTTAGTCTGAAAAGGAGGAGTGCTGCCACCAGGGAACACAAAGATTCCATTGAATTGGAAGTTAAGACTACCACCTGGCCACTTTGGGCTCCTCTTACCTCTCAATCAACTGGCAAAGAAAGGAATTACTGTACTGGCTGGGGTGATTGATCCTGACTATCAAGGGAAAATAGGGCCGCATCTATATAATGAGGGTAAAGAACGGTTTGCCTGGAATACAGGAGATCCTCTAGGGTGTCTCTTAGTACTGCCATGCCCTGTGATTAAAGTCAATGGAGGGAAGCGGCTGTGGCTCAATCAGTAGGGCTCCTGTTTACCATATGGGAGGCCCCGGGTTCGGTTCCCGGGGCCTCCTGGTGAAGGCAAGCCCGCCCGCGCGGCGTGGTTAGCTGACCCAGCGAGCACAAGCAGCAAGGGGGGGATAAATGAATAAATAAATAAAAAATCTTTAAAAAAATAAAAATAAAAAAAAATAAAGTCAATGGAAAACTGCAACAACCCAATCCAAGCAGGACTAACAATGGCCCAGAGTCTTCAGGAATGAAAGTTTGGGCCATCCCACCAAGCAAAGAAGCACGGCCAGCTGAAGTGCTTGATGAGGGTAATGGGAACATGGAATGGGTAGTGGAAGAAGGTAGTAATAAATATGAACTTCGACCATGTGACCAGTTACAGAAAAGAATGCTGTAATAGTCGTGAATCTTTCTTCCTTGTTTCATTATGAGTATGATTGTATATGTACATGAAACAAAATTCTTTGTTTTCTTCCCCAACCTTTTCCCTTATCATATGACATGTTGTATTAGTTTCATGTCATAATATTTAAGGATGCCAAGTTTAAGAGTGAATATTACCCAAGGACTTGCAACCTCCTCTGTAGGGAACTAATGCGTTTCTGGTTGTACACAGGAGAATTGAACATTTTTAGGTGGAAATATATACATGTCTGTCATTGTTTTTACTTAGAGACTAAGTATGGTTTAAGGTAATGTGTATGGTTGCTGAGTTAACAAGGGGTGGACTGTGATGGTTAGGCTAATGTGTCAACTCGGCCAGGTAATTGTCCCAGTTGTTTCGTCAAACAAGCACTGGGCTAATTGTAATACAAGGACATTTATGGGCTTTAGTCATCAGTGAGTTACTGCATAGATAGCTGGTTACATTTATGACCAACCAGGGAGATTGGTGTCAGTAATGAGTGACATTTTATCCACGCATTCAAATGCCTTTAAAGGAGAAGTGATTTCAACATTCAGAGAGAATTTCCCAGCTCGTCTTTGGACAGCTAACGTCTCCCAGAAACTCATCAAGGACCTTCACTGGACTTTCATCAGAACCTCTGGTTTGCAGCCTGCCTGCAGAACCTGGACTTGTGCATCCCCATGGTCATGTGAGAGAATCTTTTAAAATCTCATACTATTTACAGATATCTCCTGTTAATTCTGTTCCCTAGAGAGCCCTGACTAATACATCTATTAATAACAGTTTACATGTGAATGTACATTGTTGCAATTGATGTACAAATATTGAAGCACTGCTACTAGCCACTGTCAATGGCTTACATTATGTGTTACATTTTGAACCATACACTTTTATAGGTTTTGACAAAATTTAAAATGGCCCATATCCATCATTGCAAGATCATGTAGAACAATTCCAATGCCCTAAAAATGCCCTATGTTCCATCTATTTCATCTTCCCTCCCCATCCCCTTGGAATCTATGGTAACCACTAAGTTTTAATTTTTGAAGAATAAGGTTCATAGTTACATGCAATAATATTGAAGGCTTGCCATATTGGTCTCTTTTATTAGGCACTGCCTCTTGTTCTCATGAGATTCTTGCCCCTCTAATTGAGGACTCCCCTGCCATATTTGCCAAAAGAACATCCCCACCATTGTAGTTTTAACCACAACCTACAAATCCCCAGAGTTTACTTGTTCCTTCCTCCAGCCCTCCTGCAAGTTCTATGGATAGTCCAACCCAACCCCCCATCCTACATACCCCTCACATTCCAGCACCATCAACCCCAATCATATCACTGCATCACTATCACTTCCATTCACTGCCCAACCACCTCCTTCCACCTTATCATAGGTTTTGCCCATATTGGGCATCGGCTCACCACACTCTGCTCCCTATCTGTCTCCTAATAACCTAACTTCAAGATACTAGCTCTCTGAGTCTGCTCAATTTGCTTAAGTCATATCAGTAATGTCATATAATATTTGTCCTTCAGTGACTGGCTTATTTCACTCAACCTAAGGTCTTCAAGATTCATCCATGTTTTCCTGTGTTAATATTGCATCCCTTCTTACAGCTGAGTAATATTCCATTTTATGTATATGCCAAAATTTGCTTATCCATTCATCTGTTGATGGACACTTGAGTTGCTTCAAACTTTTGGGAATAGTGAATTCATAATGCTGCTATGAACACTGGTGTATACATATCTGTTCATGTCCCTGCTTTCAATTCTTCTGGATATATACCCAGCAGTGGGATTGCTGGAACATATAGTTCTATAGTTAGTTTCCTGAGGAACTGCCAAACTGTCCTCCACAATGGTTGCATCATTCTACATTCCCACCAGCAGTGTATGAGGGTTCCCTTTCCTCCACATCCTCTCCAACACTTGCTCTTTTTTTTAAACAGCTGCCAGTCTAAATGGTGTAAGATGATATCTTGTAGTTTTGATTTTCATTTCCCTAAGAGCTAGCAATGTTGAGCATCTTTTCATATGCTTTTAGCCATTTGTATTTCTTCTTTGGAGAAGTGTCTATACAAATCTCTTGCACATTTCTAAATGCATTGTTTGTCTTTTCATTTTTGAGATGTAGGATTTCTTTATATATGCTGGATATTAGGCTCATCAGCTAAATGGTTCCCAAATATTTTCTCCCATAGATTAGGCTGTCTTTTCACTTTCTTGTCAAACTCCTTTGAAGTGCAACAATTTTTAATTTTGAGCAGGTCCCATTTATTTATTTCTCCTTTCATTTCTTGCACTTTGGGTGTAAAGTTTATGCAACCATTTCCTACTAAAAGATCTCATAGATGCTTCTCTACATTAAATTCTAGGAGCTTTATGGTCTTGGCTCTTATATTTAGGTCTCTGATCCATCTTGAGTTAATTTTTGTATAGGGCGCGAGATGGTGATACTCTCTCATTCTTTTGGATATGGATATACAGTTCTCCAAGCACCATTTGTTGAAGAGGCCATTATGTCCCACTTGAGTGTGCTTGGTGGCCTTGTCAAATATCAGTTGACTGTATATGAAAGGCTCTATATCACAACTCTCAATTTGGTTCCATTGGACAATATGTCTATCCTTGTGCCAATACCATGCAATTTGACCACTGTAGCTTTGCAGTATGCTTTAAAGTCATGTAGCATAATTCTCCCAATTTCATTTTTCTTTTTAAATATGTTTTTGGTTATTTAGGGACTCTTACACTTCCAAATAAAGTTGATAATTGGCTTTTCCAGCTCAGTAAAATGCTGTTATTGGGATTGCAGTAAATCTGTAAATCAATTTGGGTAGGTCAGACATCTTAATGATGTTTAATCTTCCAATCCATGAATATGGAACATTCTTCCATTTATTTAAGTCTTCTTTGATTTCATTTAACAATGTTGTGAACTTTTCTGTGTACAAGTCCTTTACATATTTAGTTAAGTTTATTCCTATGTATTTGATACTTTTAGGTGCTATTGTAAATGAAATTTTTTTCTGGATTTGCTCCTCAGATGCTCATTAGTAGTATACAGAAATGCTACTGTCTTTTATGCATTGATATTATATTCTGCCACTTTACTGAGTTTGTCAGCTCTAGAAGCTTTGTTGTAGAATTTTCAGGGTTTTCTATATATAGGATCATGTCACCTGCAAATAATGAAAGTTTTACTTCTTTCATTCCAATTTGGAAGTCTTTAATTTCTTTTGCTTGCCTAAGTGCTTGAGTAAGTATTTCTAATACAATGCTAAATAATTTTGACAGTGGACATCCTTGTCTTGCTCCAAATCTTAGAGGGAAAGCCTTTAGCATTTCATCACTGAATTTGATGTTAGCTGTGGGTTTTTCATATATATTCAGGCAGTTTCCTTCTATTTTTATCTGTGAAGTGTTTTTATCAAGAAACGATGCTGGATTTTGTCAAATGCTTTTTCTGCATCAATAGAGATGATCATGTGATTTTTTCCTTTCAATCTGCTATTGTGGTGTATAATATTGATTTTTTTTTATGTTGAACCATCCTTGCATATCAGGGATGAAACCCACTTGATCATGGTGTATAATTCATTTGATGTGCTGCTGAATAGGATTAGCAAGTATGTTGTTGAGGATTTTAGCATTTAAGTTCATTAGAGATATTGTCTGTAGTTTTCTTATGGCATCTTTATGTGGTTTTGTTATTAGGGTGATGTTGGCATCATAGAATGAGTTAGGTAATGTTCCCTCCACTTCTATTTTTCAGAAGAGTTTAAGCAGGATGGGTGTTAGTTCTTTCCAGAATGATTGGTAGAATTCTCCTGAGAAGCAATCTGGTCCTGTGCTTTTCTATAGTTGGGAGATTTTTGATGACTAATTCAATCTCATTACTTGTGACTGGTCTGTTGAGTTTATCAATTCCTTCTTTCATCAATGGAGATTGCTTGCGTGTTTCTAGAAATTTGTCCATTTCATCTAAGTTATCCATCCTGATGGCATACCATTTTTCAGTGTAACCTCTTATGATACTCTTTATATTCTGTGGGATCAGTGGTGATACCCTGTCTCTCAGTTTTTATTTTATGTATTTGCACCTTCTTTTTTCTTTGTTAGCCTAGCTAGGGGTTTGTCGATTTTATTAATCTTCTCAAGGAACCAGCTTTTGGTTTTGTTAAATTTTCTAGTGTGTTTTTTAATCCTCAGTTTCATTTTGTTCTGCTCTAATCTTTGGTCTTTCCTTCTTTCTCTTTGCTTTGGGATTAGTTTGTTGTTCTTTTTCTAGTTCCTCCAGGTGTGTAGTTAGGTCTTTGATTTTGGTTTTTTCTTCTTTTTTAATATAAGCATTTATGGCTATAAATTTTGCTCTCAGCACTGCTTTTGCTGCATCTCATAGGTTTTGATATGTTGTGTTCTCATTTTTGTTTGTTTCAAGGTAGTTACTTATTTCTTTTGCAATTTCCTCCTTGACCCACTGATTGTCTAATATTGCATTGTTTAACTTCCATATCTTTGTGCCTATTCTGATTCTCTGTCCCCTATTAATGTCCATCTTCATTTCATTGTGGTCAGAGAAATTATTTTGTATAACTAATCTTTCTAAATTCATTGAGTCTTGTTCTGTGATCTATCCTGGGGAATGATCCATGTACATTTGAGAAGGATTTATATACTGCTGCATTTGGGTTTAATGTACTGTGTATGTCTATTAGGTCTAGATCCTCTAACATATTATTCTAGGTCTCTGTTTCTTTATTACATCTCTGTGGAGATGTTCTGTCTAATGGTGATAATGGTGTATTAAAGTCCCCCACTATAATTGTAGAGGCATCTAATTTTCCTCTTAGTTTTTCCAATGTTTGCCCTGTGTAAATTGGGGCACCCTGGTTTGGTGAATAAATATTTATGATAGTTCTTTCTTCTTGATAGATTACCCTTTTTGTTAATATATCGTCATTCTTTGTCTCTTTCAATAGTTTTGCATTTAAAATCTATTCTGTCTGATATTAGTATAGGTACTCCTGCCATTTTTGGTTATTGTTTGTCTGTAAAATCATTTTCCAAGCTTTCACTTGCAACCTCCTTCCATCCCTGGGTCTCAGGTGAGTTTCTTGTAGTCAGCATATAGGTAGGTCATATTTCCTTCTCTCTCCTGCCAATCTGTTTCTTTTGATTGGAGAGTTTAATCCATTAACATTCAATGTTATTACTGTCAAGGCTGTACTTACATTAACCATTGTTTTTTAGGTTTATATATGTCATAGTTAGGTTTTATTTCTCTTTTTATCTTTTAAGTTATTCTTAATAATAATTTCCTTTCTACACTCTCTTCCAACCATCTTTCTCCTGATTTTTCCTTTCAAACTGCAGAACTCCCTTTAGTATTTCTTGAAGGGCACATTTCCTCTTGATCAACTCTCTTAATTTTTGTTTTTCTGTGAATATTTTGAGATCTCCCTCATTTTTGAATTCCAGCTTTGCTGGATACAGAATTCTTGGCTGGCAGTTTTTTTTTTTTTTTTTTCTTTTTCTTTTAGCACCTTAACTCTGTCATACTACTACTGCCTTTTCATCTCCATGGTCTCAGATGAGAAACCAGTGCTTAATCTTATTAAGCTTCCCTTTTATGTGATGGTTCTCCTTTCTCTTGCTGCTTTCAGTATTCCTTCTTTGTCTTGTTCATTTGATAATTTGATAAGTATGTTTCAGGTTAGGCCTTTTAGGATTTATACTCTTTGAAGTGTGCTGCTCTTCCTGGACATGAACATCCATGTCCCTCAAGAATTTGAAAAATTTCAGCCATTATTTCCTCCAGCACTCTTTCTGCCCCCTTTCCCTTCTCTTCTCCCTCTGGGATGCCTATAATGTCTATGTTTGTGTGTTTCATGTTGTCATTCAATTCCCTGTGTCCTTGCTGAATTTTTTATATCTTTATATCTGTCTGTTCTACTATCTCTGTGACTTCAGATGTACTATCTTTGACATCACTAATTCTTCCCTCTGCCTGTTCAAACATGCTGTTATGTGCTTCCAGCATATTTTAAATTTATTGCACTGTGCTATTCATCATCAGACCTGTTATCTTTTTATGTATGTTTACAATTTCTTCTGTATGTTCCCAGTGTCTTCTTAATATCCTTTATCTCTTCCTTCACTTCATTATGTTGATTCATGATTTTAGACATCCTTGATTGGTTGTTTCAAGTTCTGCATTTCCTCCTGTTTTTTAGTTTGTTCATTAGACTGGTCCATGTTTCCTGATTTTTTGTATGGTTTGTAATTTTTTGTTGGTGTCTAGGCATCTGTTTATTTTCATGGGCTCATTCATATGGTTCACTTCTCTTTTTACTCCAGGGTTTTATTTTGTTTTGTTAAGCTTTCTCTTTGACATTTGGTTCTACTTATTCTATATCCTTGTAGTTGTCTGTGTTCCCTCCCAAAATATTAAGACCATAGAAAAGGAAAGAAATAAGAGAAAAAGAATAAAAAAAGAGAAAAAGATGGAAAAGGAAACTTAAAAGAACTAGGGACAAAAGAAAAAATAAGTAATAAGAGTGAAAAATCATAAAAAAGAAAAAGAATTAAGAAAAAATGTGGAAAAAATTAGAATGAAACGGGAAAAAATAGAATAAAACAAAAAATCAGAAAGATGGGAAGAGAAGAAAATGAGGGCCAAACAAGAGAAGGTGGAACCAAAGAAATGTAACAGAAGAGAGAAAAATGAAAGCAAGAAAAGACATAAACTAGGGGGAAAGAGTAAAAAGAGGGAAAAAAAGGAGCACTACCATCAACAATAACAATAACAATAAAAAATAAAATAAAAAAAAAGAAAAACAGGCTTCCCTCTTAGTCCACTAGCAACCATCTCAGGCTTCCAGTGCTCACCAACCACTCTCCTTGCAGCTTGCCCTTCCGAGGTAAGGTACCCAGGTGTAGAGGAAAAAGGAGTAAAAAAATAAAAATAAAAAACAACAAATTAAATTAAACATCTCAGTCTAAGTTCCCTGTCCCGAGGCAACTTGTCCTTCAAGTCCTGCTTCCTGCAGCTCCTGGGGTGCCTCTCCCCACCCACTTATCGCTCAGGCCAGTTTGGGGACCCAGGACCTCATATATGTGAAGCAGTTTAACCACTGAGCAAAATCTGCTCCACCAGCTAGGTTAGGCTTCTGAAGATTTGTCATCTACCTCTGCCCTCCCTCTTTTGCTTCAGGCCAGTTAGGCTTCTGATGTTTTGCCAGTTATCTCTACAGACTTCCCCCTCTCCCAGGCTGTTAGGTGCCTGCCATCCCACCACCTCACTGACCCAGTTCCTCTCTCTCCCAGGGCAAGCGGGTCTGGTAGCCTGCCTAATCAGTTTCCCCCTCCCCTCTCTCTGAAGCTTTGGAGCCAGCTGGTGTAGTTTTTTTTTCTGGTCTGCCCACCCTATCTCCCCTCTCCCCTCCACCTGTGTCCCCCTGAGTTGGCTGGGTGCTAGTCCCCCCTACCTGTTTGTCCCACAGCTCCCCCACCTCAAGAGCCTTTTGGGAACCAGGATGCTCCCCTGGTTCCCCAGAAGGTGGGGGAATTTAACTCAATCTAGGAGCTGGCTGAGTGCTGGTCTTCCAGCTAGGTCACTTCCCTGGCTGCTCTCATCCTCTGAGCTGGCTTGGGTGCCCTATCTCCTATGGGATCCCTTTGCCCCCAGCCAACTGAGTCCTCCCTCTCTAGCTGCCCTCTCCAATTGCCCCCATGGTCCTGTGGCTTCCCTTCCCAGGCAAATCTGCTTACCTTCCCAGTTTCTGGAGGAGGATTGCAGTTGCTGTTCCCTACTCCACCATCCTGGAGCTCCTGTGAATAGTTTTTTATTGGCAACCCAGACACTTGTATGGACTGCGTTGACCTCTCTTTGCCATCCTCCTTGTGGTGACTCCTTGTGGTGGTAATAGGTGTCTTTCCTCTAACCATGATAGAGAGCACCCCAACATAAGTGATTGTCAGTTCAGTCATACAGCATGGTACCAGCCCCCCAGGGAATGATGGGCTGACTGAGGTGCTGACTTCCCTCTGGCCACATGGGAACATGTGGCTTATGAGCAGTCTTCCTGTTAACAGGGATCAATTGGTGCAGGCATGAGGGCAGAGATGTGGGTGGTGGCCCAAAAAAGAAGAGGGAACCTACAATCTGGCTCCTGGCCACTTGCATGCTCCCACACCATCTGAAAACCTCCATTGTCACAAGGGATGCAAATGACTCCTGAGGAAAACTTGCAGGCCCCATACAGGGAGCTCCACCTAGTCCAGTCTGTTGCAGGCCCCCAAATAAACCCATTTTCACTTAAGGCAGATCCACTCATGCCATTGCTTAAAATGAAACTTTTGAAATGAGGTCTTTTTTCCAAGAGTGAAATACAGAAGTTAAAAGACAGATGAGGGGGAAGCGGCTGTGGCTCAATCAGTAGGGCTCCCGTTTACCATATGGGAGGCCCCGGGTTTGGTTCCCGGGGCCTCCTGGTGAGGGCAAGCCCGCCCGCACGGCGTGGTTGGCTGACCCAGCGAGCACAAGCAGCAAGGGGGGAATGAATGAATAAATAAATAAAATCTTTAAAAAAAAAAAAAAAAAAAAAAAAAGACAGATGAGGGGAAAAGCCAGGGAAGTCTCCTGAGGCTTGTTGAGTGTTTCTGTTTGATGAGGGGACATTTCAGACTCGGGTATTTCCTGGAGAAGCTAATGACTAACTCCCTGCTGGAATGCAGTTTTGAGAACATCAAGCAGGAGAAACAACAGGACAGAGACAAACTCACACTTAGTCTGGGCTGCTAGAATCATGAGAGTGATATACCCATCTGTGGTGGGCTTGCCAAAAAGTAACATCCACTGGAAAACTATTCATGAGGCAATATCTGCCTTTAAGGTAAAGGTGACAGTTATGGCTGTACAACCCTGCCCCTGAGTTGGATGTGGATGAGACAGTCCTGTCTTGGATGGCATAGGAGGCATTCAGGAAACACCTTCCTAGAGGAAGGTGTCACTGTGGCTTTTGTTGTCCCTGGGGTGATTATTGTGGCAATAGAAAACCTCCACCACATCATCTTGCTTTGGGTAAGAAATGGCAACATGGTGTCAGCCATTATGATTGAGATGGCCAGGATGGACAGAAGCCTGGTAACAGTAGCCATGCCAGAAGGACCATAAAAAGAATACAAACATCAACCAGGGAAAGACAAAGAAGGCAAGAAAGTGGTTTTGGTTACAAAACAGGGGATAGACAAAGCAGAAATTGATGGGATCCCTGCAAAACAACTCCACTAGTGCTATTGAGCAGAAAGGGGTCCCTCTAAGTTAGAGGTTAAGGCCCTGGAGTGAGCCATAAAGAAGTAGGAGGAAGAGAGCCCACAGGATTAGAAAGATTTATAATTTTAAGATATAGAATCTTCTCAGGGAGGAAGGATACACAGGTTGCTGTGGTGGTTTGGAACTGTATGTACCCCAGAAAATCATGTCCTTAAAGCTAATCAATTCCTGTGGGTGTAAACCTATTGTAAGTAGGACATTTTGATGAGGTTACTTCAGTTAAGGTGTGGCTCAGGGTGGGCCTTAATCCTCTTCCTGGAGTCCTTTGCAAGAGAATATAATTCAAAAAGAGAGAAAGCCACAGAACCAAGAAGCTGAAAGCAACAAAACCCTGAAAAGATGGGAGAGACCAGCAGGCACTGCCATGTGCATTACTATGTGGCAGAGGAGTCAAGGATCACCAGCAGGCAGTCTTCAGGAAGAAAGCATTGCCTTGATTGGGGCATTTTTCTCAGCCTCAAAACAGTAAGCTAATAAATTCCCATGGTTAAAAGACACCCCATTTCATGGTGTCTACTTTGAGCAGTCTAACAAACTAAAACAGTTGCTAAGGCTTCTTTGTGCCCCAACCAGGAAAATGAGCAAGACAATTCCAACTGTGAGTATGAGTAGGATAGGGAGCTGAATTCCCCAACACCAGTAACCTGATTTTACTCCCTTTAAAAAGAATAACTAGTGGTGGGACCAAGTCTCTGGGTCACACCCAGGGTTTCATGGCCTGTGCCCCTGCTGGGTAGAAGAGGAAAAGGGAGGGAAACAAAATGTTCTTGGGCCTTTTAGATACATTTGCCCAAGTAACAGTAATCCTGTATCCCCACAGCAGTAAGGGCAAACTGGTAACATTGGGGGATATGGGGGCAGACTTGGTGACCACTGGCAGGCCAGTGTATGTGTGCTTGTGGATGGTCCCCTATGGCCATTTCTGGCATTGATTATAGTTCCCACCACTGAATGTATTATAGGTATTAACAATTTTGGTTGTTTGCGGCAAGGAACAACACTTTCATTTGAGGGGATACAACCCCTCACAACAAAAAATTCAAGACATAACCATGAGGTATGTCTACTCCCACTTGCCACCTGAATTACCAAAGCACCACTGGGTTGTTCAGTTTAAGCACCACAGCCTCCCAGGTGGGGAAAAAGGACATCATCCTATTTCAGGATGTGCTGCAGGTAGGAGTGTTAAACACCTGTTACAATTTAACAGCTCACTCTGGCCTGTAAAAAAAGGCCTTGAGACTGAAGGCTGGCAATTAAATACTGAGATGATACCATTAGTCACTGCATTACCAATACCATTGCTATCACCAACAGGGTGGCAATCCACACATGGGACTGGTATGTTCTTATTGCCCTGGCTAATGCTGTTTTCTCAATTCCTTTGTGGGATGAAGATCAGGACCAATTTGCATTCATGTAGAATGGCCTGCAGTATACATTAACTGTACTTTCTTAGAGATATCTCAATTCCCTTGTAATATAACACAAATGCTTAGGGCTAGACTTGCAACAAGCCTAATTACCCTAGAAGGGTTTGTCATCCACTATATTGATAACATCCTCATTGTAGGCCCCAGTCTGTGCAACTCCTACCATGCAGACTGGAGTCTGTGGCAACACAAAACCACCATTCGAGTGCACCTTAAAGTGGGCACTAGACATACCCCTTCTAACAGTAGCTTTTAGCCTATTACTGGGCCTGAGTGGAGACTATTTAACCACAGATATGCCCTAGGTGTCTGAAGGTCAAAACACCCTCAAGCCATACTGCTCCTTTTAAAAATACCCATGGCCCCAAGCGAGGAAGAAGCCATTTGGACTGTACCAATGTAAATACAGCCTCCCTTCCCCCTCTGGCATTACACTCCAGGGCCCTGGCTCCATTTCCTTGTATAAATACCGCTTTGCCACACTGTCAAACCCCAGGGCATCAGACCTCAAGGGGCTAACTGAACCAAAGCGGGTAGGAAAGCCGGGAGGTAGCCTCTCCTCTCTCCCCAGATGTACAGTTTCTTACCTGGGATTGTGAATATAATGTAGCAACTTCACTGGTGCAGTGGGTACTCACTAATCCTACTAACAAAGTAAGAGAGGTTCAACAAAGTTCTATCATGAAATGGAAATGGTACATCCAAGACCTAGCCCAACTGGGAACTCAGGAAGTCAGCTGCTTCTATGGACAAATAGAAGCTTTGCCCAAGAGGTCTGAGTAGCTCACAGGGCATGGTCCTGCCCATTCTTGGTTAAGCAGGATTCAGCCCAATGGGCTGAAATCCATACAGTGGTAATGGCTATGCAGGCCACTCCAATAAATTCCTTAACATTTACAGACACATGAGCTGTTACAAATGGGCTAGCTGTATGGTCTGGTGACTGACAAATCAACGTTGGACAAGAAGCTTCCCCATGTGGGGACAAATGCTATGGCAACAGCTTTGAGCTGCGATTTATTTGAAATCCAAGTTGAAGCCTCTGGCAACTTGAGATTATTTTATGAATTCCAAAAAGAGAAAGATTATGTTTGTAAACTAATCTATTCTGGGTGACACCCTTTTGATAATATTGGATTGAGGGGCCCCTGATGAAATTACCTGTTAAGATTAGGGCTTTGATTAGACAACATCAGTAAGGCATGACTCAGGATGAGTGCCCGCCAGTGTGGTGGGCTGATATAAATGGATACTCACGCCAGAAGACACATGAGGAAGAGAAAGCTTTGTCATTTTTTTTTTTTTTTCTTTACCGGGAGGTACCGGGGATCGAACCCCGGTCTCTCCATATGGTAGACGGACGCCGAACCTCTTGAGCCACATCCGTTTCCCAGGCTTTGTCATTTTTGATCCTGGGCACCCCAGGGAGAGATGAGCCATTCACCTGATAGTTTACAGCTGACCTTGGGAAGAGTGTTGAGACTGATAAACAAAACCCTGAGAGACAAGCCCTATGCCAGTCTAGAGCTGAGAATGGGAAGAAGCTGGGCCCATGGAGCCTCAAGAGGAAGAGGAAGCCCAGGGGGAAGGTTGAAACCCAGCAGAGATCTTGTACCATCTTGCTTCAACATGTGGCAGCTGACTTTGGTGAGAAAGTACCTATATGGTAACTTGAGTTGGACTTTCCATGGTATTACATGATATTACCCCCAAGTAAATACCCTTTATAAAAGCCAACAGATTTCTGGTACTTTGAATTGGCACCCCTTTGGCAGAGTAATACAAAGCCCATGCACAGGGGCATGTGAAGCAGAACATGAATGTAGTTCCCATGCAAATCAAGCATGGACCCAACACAATTACCTGCTGGATCCACAACAGAATAGGACATGGTATCCCACCTTGGATGCAGTAATGAAGTACCTTTTAGATGAAGGAGAGGCCAAAGACTCAGCACACTCATGTGACTCCTAACAATGAGCCCATGACATGCAGCCTAGTGAAGACAGGGCCATTCAGCTGGAGCTTAAGCCGTGCATGAGTGTGGCAAATTGCTGACACTAGGCTGCTTATAGGAAACGCATTTTGATAGTCTGACATACTCTAGATATGGGAGCAAATTCCTGAACATCACTTGGATGTCAGGACCGTCCATGCAGCCTAGGAGAAACACCTGTACCATGTGTTTGGATATCCAAATGTACTCCAATCAGATCAATGTACCTCATTCACAGCACAAGCAACCTAGTAATGGGCATGCTCCCATTGCAGAGGATGGACCTTTTATGCTCCCTGTGTCCTCCAAGCAAACAGCGACAGAACATTGGATTGGTCAACTCAGAAAACAAGTACATAAAGGCCATCAGGTATAACAACTTACAAGGTGGTACACCTGTTTGGCCTAAGAAGGGCAGTTCTTTGGGATACACAAATTAGTGTTTAAGTATATAAGGCATTCTGAAAATTGGATACTTCTCACATCTTCAGTGTATTTCCATGTACTTATATGTTGTGATTTCTGTTGCTGACAACAGCCCCTTTGCAACAAAATTTGAATGTATGGATTGACACACTGCCAGATTCCAGATTCTGGGAATTTTCTTGTCAGTGTACTGATAATACTCCAAGGCTGACACATTTCCTTTTATTTAAATATTTTCACACTCAATACCTTTCTAAATTTTGATGGCAATATAACGGCATTTTAAAAGAGAATTTATGTGCTATCAAATTATACTTCTAAAGTATATTTATTTATTCATGTTTGTGTTCATCCTTGACATGCACATACATATTACTATAGTAAGGTAATAGTTAAGAAACAACTTTCTGTTTAAATGTTTCCAGTTAACATTCAATGTTTTCTTCTTCTGACAGAACCAATTATTTGTTTAGAGCTACACACAAAAAACAAAAAACTAGTATATGGTCAACAAAGATTTTCTAGCAACAATTTTGTTGCTTATATATATGCAACTACTAATTTACTAAGCTTACTCTCATGTTATTTTTCACAAAATTCTTCATATACCATTCCCAGGACACTTCACAATCCTACATTTTAATCCTACATATTTTGAATAGACATCTTGTTAAAAATTCTGGATTCTTCACTAAGTTGTAGGATCAAGGGGCCTTATAAAGTGTTGCATCTTCCAGTCTGAGATTTCTGATGTGAAATACAGCTGAACATTTTCTCATTTGATTTCAGGATTCTTGTCTGCTCAGTGGAATAATGCTGAGAAAGGAAGGAGTAATCACTGATCACTGAAGACTTCCCTTCATTCATCACCCGGAGAAATGTTTTACACAATAAATTAGTTCTCTGGCATGTTAAAAGTAAATTGTACAGCTGAAATATCTTCTATATGCAAAACATTTATAGTATGAGTTCTCTCATATGGTCCAAGAGATCATACATGAAGGCTTTCTTGCATACATGGCATTCTTAGGGTTTCCCTTCAGTTTGAGTTTTCTCATGTTATCAAATGTTATATAATAAAGTTGTCCCACATGGATGATACTGTAATGGTTTTTCTTCAAAGTGAGACATACATGTCATCTAAAGCCAGAACAATTAGTGAAGGCTTTCCCAAATACATGATTTTCATGGGGTTTCTTCCCAGTGTGAGGTCTCTTATGTTCTCTCAGGCCAAAACCGTGTGAAAAAAGGCTTTCATAAATAGAAGACATTCACAGAGTTTCTCTCCTGGGTGGGTTTTTGCAAGTTGTCTAAAGTTTTTTCCACAATGATGACATTCATTTAGTTTCTCTTCATTGTGAATTTTCTCATCGCCCAAGGGAAGAACAATGAGTTAAGGCTTTTCCACATTGATGGCATTCTTATTGTTTCTCTCCAAAGGAAGTTCTCACATTAAGTGAAGGCTTTCCCACATCATGGCATTCATAATTTCTCTCCATTGTGAGTCCTCTCATGTCGTATAAGACCAGAGCCACGAGTGAAGGCTTTCCCACATAGATTACATTCATAGGGTTTCTCTCCAGTGTGAGTTCTCTCATGTTGTACAAGGGTAGAATAATGAGTGAAGGCTTTCCCACATTGATGACATGCATACGGTTTCTCTCCAGTATGAATCTTTTCATGTCGTCTAAGGCCAGAACAATGAGTGTAGGCTTTCCCACACAGATGACATTCAAATGGTTTCTCTTCATTGTGAATTCTCTCATGTCGCCTAAGGGAAGAACAATGAGTGAAGGCTTTCCCACATAGTTGACATTCATATGGTTTCTCTCCAGTGTGAGTTCTCTCATGTTCTCTAAGATGAGAACATGAACTGAAGGCTTTTCCACATAGATGACATTCATATGGTTTCTCACCAGTATGAGTCCGCTCATGTTGTCTAAGGGCAGAACAATGAGTGAAGGCTTTTTCACATAGATGGCACTGATGTGGTTTCTCTCCAGTGTGAATTCTCTCATGTCGCCTAAGGGCAGAACAATGAGTGAAGGCTTTCCCACATCGATGACATTCATACGGTTTCTCTCCAGTGTGAATTCTCTCATGTTTCTTAAGATGGCAACATGCACTAAAGGCTTTCCCACATAGATCACATTCATATGGTTTCTCTCCATTGTGAGTTCTCTCATGTTGTCTAAGGGCAGAACAATGAGTGTAGGATTTCCCACACAGAAGACATTCATAGGGTTTCTCTCCAGTGTGAATTCTGTCATGTTGTTTAAGGAGAAAAGATCTACAGAAAGCTTTCCCACAAAGATGGCATTTATATGGTTTCTCTCTATTGTGACTTTTCTCATGTCGTTTAAGGGCAGAACAATGAGTGAAGGCTTTTCCACATAGATGACAATTATAGGGTTTCTCTCCAATATCAGTTCCACTGTACTCTCTAAGACCAGAATGTTGAATAAAGGTTGTGCCACTTAGATGATATTCATATGATATATATCTAGTATGAATTTGCTTATGTTGAGTAAAAGATGACTGGTCACTGAGGGATTTTCCAATTACTTTGCTGAAATAGTCTTTCTTTCCAATGTGAGCTAACATATGTTGAGTTCCTGAGGATCTGTGAGTGATATCTTCTTCCTTCTCATTACATTTAAAGAAGTTCTTTGGAATGATGCGAGACCTCTGCATTTGGTAAGGAGATGAGAGACTTAAAAGGTTTGTCCATATACATTCATCAATTTCTCTACTAATTCTAGACTAATCATTCAGTGATAGTCTCAACTTAAAATCTTCCCCATATTAGTTACATTCACATTATTCTCCTACATGCACAGGGAATTTCTCCTTTGTAGCATCCTAACTGCAAAGCTATCTGATCAATTTTCAAGATTTCATAATATTTTAAAGATAAGGTATATAAGCCATAGCACTCAGGCTAATTTTTCCCAAAATTCAAAATACCAAAGACATTTTGCTTGATTCATTAGCCATTAAGCCCAACTTTATCTACAGTTAGGTGATTGTACAAAATTCCTCATTTATTTCATTTCCAGTTAACTATTTAGAAGAACAGGATTCACATCCATGAAGCTTACCAATGGTGTGATAGTAGAAGTGTCTCTTCTGCAGATATATTGCATGGGTATCATGTCTTGCTTTTTAGAGCCACTTTCCCTGCCTGAAATAATAGAAAACACAATAAATTTCTTGGGTAGTATTAGGGGAAAGAAAATGTTGAAAAGACCCGAATGTTACTGTATGTTTCAAATATTGATCATTAGGTGGAAAGAATATCTAATTAAGGAATACTCTAGGAGTAGAACACATTATAGGACATTGGAAATTAGAAAAGATTTTCAGGATTGAAATATGAAAAAAATAAAAAGAAGATAGAATGTTGGAGAGGTAAAAGAAGGAAAACCTTCAAAGAGGAATATGAGAACAAGAGCCATTATATGGTTTAATAGTACATGAATATCCATTTCCCTAAAAACAAAGGCTTGAATAGAGATTTTTAAGTGTATGCAATAATGACCACATCTAAGAAAAATTTCCCCAATAGCCTCACCTACATTTCAAAAACTATTAACTCCTTTAGGGAATTCTGCAGTTGATAGTCCCCAAAACTTAATCACTCACTGACTAAGTTCCTCCTTGCACAAAAGCACTGGTTACTAGAGCTCACCTGAACTCAGGTTTCCTTCTCTCCACAGTTCCTCTCCTTGCTCCAATTGGGAAAGCATATCAGATTTGAAGACTGGATATCCTGCTTGTGGGGAAGAGACAAATGGATTTTTGAGTTCTGTGCAGATAGTACATTATCATCAAGTCTAGGGCAGGCTAACAAAGAAATATGAAACAAACATTGAGGGTCAGCCAAGTTTGGAGAAGTACCTGGAACAGAGAACACCAATAATTCTTCACCATCAAAGGAGTAACTCTTAAACTTGTGTGCAAATACAGCTAGGATCTCTGGTTGTATATGCCCATGCCCAAGTTCAAATAGACTGTAGAATCCTCTATATTTTCAAAAAGGGTGAAATTCTATGTTTCCACAGTGGATGATTATTATTTTCAAAAAGAATATAATATATATAAGTTCCAAAAGAACAATCTAAGTTCTATGTGGAAAAGGACAGGTCTGCTGTTTTTACTACTGTGCTTGGAAGCCTCAGCATAGTCTCTAGAGCAGAATAATGATTAAGAAAATATTTAATCCAGGTATTTACACTTTCAAAAAATATTCACTGAGTTCCCAGCAGTGTTCTGAGTGTTGGAGACTGAGTAGCAAAAAAACACGAAATTGTTTTTCACATTAGATCACATTCTAATGGGGTGAAAAACTAGAAGCAGGTAATAAGTAAAGGAACAAATTTAGGTAGCTGTTTGCATAATAAAATAATATTAAATATATATTAAAAATAAAGGATAAAAACATAATAAATAATATAAAGGGAATATAACACAATATGAAGAAGCTGCTCTAGTTACTTGTCCAATAAACAGGTGATAGACTCGATAGATAGATGACAGATGGATATAGATAGATGACAGATGGATATGTAAATTTGGAGAGACTCACCCACTGAGACTAGATGACTGATAATCTCCAGCATCACATCTCTGAACAGCTTTCTCTGGGATGTATCCAGGAGAGCCCACTCTTCCTGGGGGAAGTCTACAGCTACATCTTTTAAGGACAATGACTCCTAAAACATCACAGATATTTGGGTTCAATCAGGACTATTACTAGCAATGCCAGAGTATGATGTTCAAAATGATAGCACCAAAGAAGCAGGGACTGTGTATAAAACGCTTAATTTTGGGGGGTTCCAGTCAGGTCATTCTCAATGGATAACTGTCATCTGCCTTTCAGATACACACAGAGACACATATATAGACTGAATATATAAAACTCCATTATAAAGAAGTATCACATGACATGTGGTATGAAAGCTAGGAATTTCCCAATAAACTGTTAAGTATGACTTAGAGATAGTGATTATACAATTTGCACTTAAGCGCTCATAACTAAAACACTCCTTTTTACTAATGCCATGTAAATCTACAGCAAGGGTAATCAATATCCATGTTATGCCACTATTAAACCATGGATATGGTTAGATTTTTCTCTTAGATGACCTCAGTTTCCTCTCATCTATGAAACAATCTTTTAGTTTTGAAAGATCCAATTAGATAATGCTTAAAGTGCTTCCTATCTAAACAAAATTCCTTAGTCTATTAATCATTAAAATGTCAGAGAACCTTGCAGCAAAGAATAGCATTCTGAAGAACTATACAGGTTTCATGCAGAACTTGAGATTAATAGGTGCTGCCTCATTCAATTCTATACAACTCAGTTGTACATCTTAACATATAAGTACAAATGGCTCACCAGAACACATCACGGACCCCTGAACTGCTGTTATCGAAGGATGGTCCTAGCATAACCATTCCAATGGTAAAAGATCTCCCATTTTCAACTTTCCCTGGGACTTCCAACCACCAGTTTTCATTATCTCCCTTATTTTCATCTTGCCTGTATCTTTATCTCACCTGTGTCTTCAAGAACAAAATTCTTGTTCTGTTCTGATCTCTCCCGTTCTTCAAAACGTTTCCCAGGGCCAAAAATTTTATATTACTTAATATTCTCCTGAATGCACAACCAAAATTAAAGAAACAATACTTCCTATTCATTGCTTCCATGTTATAGAATTTGAATAAAGGTTAATGACAAAAATGGAAATTGGGCAATTGGGGACAAATGTGGAAAGGAAAAATTTAGTTATCTTTTAAAAAAAGTTTTAAAAACCTGCATATCCATTCTACCAAAACAAAAAGAAATTTAAGATTGGGGAAAATAAAGAAATGATTCCTCATTTCCTTCTATTACCTAACATTCACTTGTGCTCCTCTAAACAATGCAGAATCCTCCACCTTAGCACCTGTAACACTGCAGTGATGGAATTCACCTGCTAAAACATCACCCTCCCTACTAGACTGTATCTTCTGATCTTAGTAATCTCTTATCATTTATGTTCACATGTCTAAGCCAACTGGAGGAACTAACATGATCAATGAGTCCATAACTTCTCCAATGTGGCCATGGGCTGAATGAGAAGAAAACCTCTCTCATCTCTCCAGTGCATGGAGACAGGAACAAATTAGTGTAATGTTGGAAAGGAGATTAATTATTGATGAACCCCTTATCTACCATAACCACTCCAGAGGCCTGGATAAATTTAATCTGGAGCTCAGATCCTTGAATAGCTCAAGGTTGGGGTTAGAACATCCATGAAATAGGAAGAACCTGCCCATCTGCTGGCAACATAAGTGTAATTTCAGTTGAAAGGAGAATTCCCTACTCACCAGTAGTTGCATTGTCAATAACTCAGCTGAAAAAATGTCTTCCTCAAGGTTTTGACTCACCAACAGATAGCAATAGGAGAGCAAATCTGAGAATGGAGAAAGAAGCTATAAGACTCCAGTCTTCTCCACAATTGCCAGACCCAACTGTCATGAATCTCAACCCTCCAAATCAACAGGAACATGAAGTGTGCACTAAAAGAAATACAAGGAGGACCCTACTCTGCCAGGGCCCAAAGTAAAGACTTGGCTACTCTGGCTAATAGAGAATATAATTATACCTTTATTGTACAGATAAGGTATGAAAATTATTATATTTTATATACATACTAGAGAAATTGTAGGTTTACAGAAAAATCAAGAAGTACAGAGTTCATATATATCCTCACTCACACAGTTTTCCCTATTATTAACACTATGCATTAGTGTGCTACTTTTGTTACAATTGATGATACAATATTATTACAATTATACTAATAACTGTAGCTCATAGTTTACATTAGGGTCACAGTATGTGAGGTACAAATCTATGTTTTTGTTTTTTTAAATTTTCTCTGATAAAATACATTCAGCCTGAAATTTCCCATTTTAACCACTTTCAAATATACAGTTCTGTAGTGTTAATTACATTCACAATGTTGTACTACCATCACCCCTCTAATACCACAAAGTTTCCATCACCCCAAACAGAAACTCTGTACCAATTAAGCATTAACTCCCTATTCCCTACACCGACCCTGGCCCCTGGTAACCTGCATAATACTTTTTGACTCTACTAATTTGCATATTTTAATTATTTCATGTAAAGTGAGATCATATAATATTTGTGGGGTTTCAAAAATGTGTGAGAGCTGTAGAGAAAAAGTTTGTATGTTTTAGAAAATATATAATTTGTCATAAACAGAATATTGGTAGAAATATGACCATTAAAATTATTTCCAGGGATGCTTTTGTGATGCAGGAGGTCAAGCCCAGGGAGGTTGACTGAATGTTTTGATATTCCAGAGAAACCATACAGGTGGCCACCAGGAGTAGACATGCATTTAATACTCACAGGACCTGGTTGCAGCCAGCCGGGAGGTACCACACCACCCCTCAGGGGTAAAGGCTTATAAAGGTATTACAGCAGGGTGGGGAAAGAGACAGTGCCCAGAACAACTACAGAAATGCTACAGAAATATGCTTGTGCATGCGATTCTCAAAACATTCTCACCACATCTTTGCTCTCATCTTCAAGGACTGGGCTGCTGGCAAGTTCAGCCCATCCCTTCCCTCAGTTCTAATCAACAGGAAGGAAGAGGAGGGGTATTGGGCATTCACATTAACCCTTCACTCCATCCCAATGCCCTTTCCACCTTTCATTCTACACGTAGATCTTTCATGATACCACCAGAGTGGTCAAGGCATTGGAACATTGCATCCAGATTCTACAACAACAATATAAAAGACAACAGAATAATTGGAGTAACAGATACACAACATTGAACATTAATGCTTGACTGTTAAATTACACAATTTGGGGGTTTTTATGAGGAAGTTTCTAATACCATACATTGTTCCATTCTAAATTTTTTGAGTTTTCTTTAGTGACATTAAAAACTAGTTTAGGCATAAGAAGAGTCCACATAGATACACAAAGAGCCCCAGTGGGAATAGGAGACCTCGGATTATTAATGAAGATTTTTACCGACATTTTTTATATAAACTGTGGTCTTATAACAATGTTTTGGGTGACTCCTATTTCCTATGGGCTTAAGACTCCCAACCAGCTAGGCTGCATAAGGTGAGTACCATGGCCAAATAACCTTATTTTCTCCAGTTTGTATGGTCTGGGGTATAGGTAACAACATATTATTACTTCCCCTTTTGGGCTGTAGGGTGGCTGGCCCTTTAATTTGTTATGGCAATGCCTACATGGGTCCTGCTGTTAGCATTTTAACTGGAGCAGGAATTTAAAAGGGTTAAGGCTGACTATAGCTTCTCAGTCCACTGATGTAAAGATCCATTATCACCTTTTATTTGTTCCTTTAAAAGGTCATTATTCTTTCCATAAAAAGTCCAAACAATATCCTGGTCCACAGCCCAAGACTGCATGAGGTGACTGGTAAATGGAGTTCCATGGTCACTGTCAAATGGGCTGGCACCCCACATAGGGCACTTACATTTTCTAGGCAGGGAATAGTAGCTGGCTGGTTACAAGAGTTCCGTGGCGGTGTCTGTGGCAGTAAAAGTATGCCTTGGCCCTTCCGAGAGAGGGAGGGGACCAATGTAATTCACTTGCCATCATGCTTCTGGAGTCTGTGCTCAGCCGATATGTTCCACCTGGTGAAGTAATTGTCACAGTTGTTGGAGTGAGCACAAAGGACATTCATGGGTGATGTCCATGAGCTGTTGGTGAGTAACAGGGAGTTGGAACTGCTGGACTAGGCACCAGAGGGCCAGTAGCCATGACATTCGCTTTTTCTGTGGAGCCACTCTGCTGCTTTTCAGATCTTAGTGGTATGGCTCCGGATCTTTGCAAAGGCATCTGCCTCAATATTTCCAAAACGGGTGTTAGAAGAGTAGGCAGGGACACGATAGACAGTTACCTGTTGCTGCTGACAGTTATCCCAGATGTCCTTCCACAGATCTCTCTCCCACAGTGGGTGGTTCACAACAGTCCATTGTTCTTGTCCTGTTTCTAGTATCTGCAATCCACCCCTGGATAGGGATGGCAGTCTTAAGAGTGACTGGGACACTACTAGGTTAAGCCCCCTACTTGCAACAGAGCTTGGTATGCTGGAAACAGCTGCTTTTCTAAGGGGCTAAATCTTTTGGCCCCCTTCCACAACTGGGACCAAAACCCAAGGGGTATTTATTTAGAATGTTGCCTTTACCACAAACCCCACCCAAAGCCAATACTGGTGCTGGCCACATCTAATTCACTGGGTACGTCAGGGTCCACCCCCCTTACTGCTTGAGCGTGTGCTATTATCCTTTTTACTTCTTAAAGGCAGGCTGCTAGGGGTCCTCCCATTCCCATGCATGACCTTTCCTGATTAACACATACAATGGTTTTAATAACTGAGCTAAATGAGGGATGAAAGATCTCCAGTACCACAACTACACCACAAACTCCATTAATGTGAGATAACATTGTACTGTATTAATTACAGCAAAGGGTATAGTTTTTGTCTTACTCAACCAAACAACACTTAAGAGTTTGACAGAGCAGCTGGGACCTTGGAGCTTGTCCTAACTGTCTGCCCATTTCTGGCTGTCAAGATAAGAAACCAATGTCTTTGTTGCTTCTTTTAATTCTGAAAAAGAATTATTGGTTAACATAATATTATCAATATAATGAAATAGGGTTAAAGCCACAGGTTTTTTCCAGATCCTTTGCCACCAGGCCAGGACACATGGTTAGGCTACGCATATAGCCTTGGGGAAGCACCGTAAAAGTCCATTGTTGGCATTTCCACAGGAAGGTGAATGCAGGCTGGCTTGACTTGCCTAAGGAGATACTAAAGAAAGCAGTTGGCCAGATCTAAAAGTGATAGTGACATAACTGGGCACTAATTTCTTGCAATAAACCAGCAATGTTTGGGACTGCTGCATACAGTAGAGGTGTTACTCTAATTTATGATAATCTACGTTATGTGTCACCCTGGCAGCCCCCAATGGCCACTCTCTTTATGTAGCCATAGAGCTGATTCATGAGCACAGGTAGGGCAAATGTTATATTAAAAAAGATCTCAAATCAGAGACCTATTCTCACAAGAGGAGGAACTAGAAAAAGAAGCGCAAACTAAACCCCAGGTGTGAAGAAGGAAGGAAATTACAAAGATTAGAGCCAAGATAAATGAAATAGAGGATAAAAAAATAAAATCGACAAACATTAAGATAGATTAACACAAACGAATTGGGGAATGCAAATAACTAAAATCAGCACCATGTACTAATTAATATATAAAACTCCATTATTTTTTAATATATTATATAATTTCTCCTGCAAAAGAAAGATCATACACTGACACAAGAAGTAATAGATGATCTCAACAGACAATAAAAAGTACAGATTGAATCAGTGTTTAAAATTTCCTAACAGAGAAAAGCCCAGTACCAGATGGCTTCACTGGTAAATTTAACCAGACATTCCATGAAGAATTAACACCAATCTTGTGCAAACGCTTCCAAAAATTGAAGAGGAGGGAACATTTCCCAACTCATCCTATGAAGAAAGCATCACCTTAATACCAAAGCCAGATAAACATAGTAAAAGAAAATTACAGACCAATATTCCTTATGAATATAGTTGGAAAAATCCTTGACAAATACTAGCAACCTGAATCCAATGGCACAATGAAAGAATTATACACCATGACCAAGTGAGATTTATCCCAGGTATACAAGGGTGGTTCAACATAAGAAAACCAATTAATTTAATTAGTTGTAATACATTAATAGAACAAAGGGGAAAACACCCAAATAATCATCTCTATTGACCCAGAAATGACATTTGACAAAATCCAGCACTCCTTCATAAAAAAGAAAGCTAGGAATAGAAACTTCCTCAAAACAGTAAAGGGCATATTGAAAAACCCATAGCTAGCATCATACTGAATAGTGAAAGGCTGAACGCTTTCAGAAACAACACAAAGATGCCTACAGTACCAGAAGTTCTAGCCAGAGCAATTAGGCAAGAAATAGAAATAAAAGGCATCCAAATTGGATAGAAAGAGAATTAAAACTTTCCCTATTTGCAGGAGAAATTATATAATATATTAAAAAATCATGGAGTTTTATATATTAATTAGCACATGGTGTTCTGAGATTTTCAATACCCTCCCTCATTCTAAAATAGAGGAATCCCTGACCCATGTCCCATCTAGAATGGGTCTCCACCTCCAGAAAAATCACTCTTGGATTTATCAGATACATATTTTTAGTTTATTACTAGCATTGGTTCTCCAAAATTCATCCTAGGCTCTGGACTCTTACTCTCATCATGCTCTACCTTACCCCTTCTGGGTACACGTACCTTATAAATCATCTTGGTGTTTCCACTTGGGATATCTAGGAATATCACTCCCTCAACACTGAGTTCCAGATATCCTCCCAATAGACTTGGATATCAACCAACCAACTTAAGGATGTATTCTGTTATAGGGTTGATCAATTCAAGGACTTGACCATGCAGAGGATCACTGCCTCATACCACCTCAACTAATGACTTATTAAGACCACCACTGACTTCCTCTTTAATAAATCATGCTATCATATCTAATGAGGTCCCACAAATAATCCAATTATGTGTCTCAGTCTTTTACGTGATATTGTCAAAAGAAACTGATTCAGCAATAATAATAAAGAGAAACTGCTGGAACAGGGAAGTTTCACATGAAATGAGTCTCTCAAATAGTTAGCAAGTTACACTGGCTTATAAAAACAATCAAGGATGTTCAAGGGGGAAGTTACATTAATTGGTTGAAAATTAGGGACCTTATTATAAATGAGGGTCTTACAAAGAGGGGAAAGTTCATATATTAGTTGTTATAGAATATTTATCTATTTCTGATAGGTTATCTCTTGGACTAAACCCAGCTTATTCCCATATTTTGTTCAAATTGCAACTCTTGCAGAGCACAACTGTTTTTGCTGGAAAAGCCTCACCTTTTATTTTTAATTTTTGGAAACTCTAATGCAGGCAATCATTTCATTATATTTAACACAACCAAAGAGGGATTGGTCCATGACCTTCTTTGGGAAATTTCTTTTTCCTAGGCTTCTCTGACATCTCAATCTCCTAACACTATTAAATTTGCTCTAGTCTCTCCTTCTTGTTCTCTGCATGGCACTCTTCAAACAATATTATTAGAATGTCTCAATACTCAGTATTACCCCCTATTCTCTTCTATTTCAATACACTGTTCTGGCAATCTCACACATTTATGCAATTGCTTCAATTTATTTCACTGTTATCCCAAAAATTACAGTGAAAAATTCTTTTGTGAGCAATATCTCTATGCACATAGATATACTTACATAAAATGAAATATAACTTAGGCATTACCTCTACCAATAAAGCTAAATCTAATCAAGGTATGCCTCTTTAACAATATATTTTCCCTCAAATTTGGTAAATCTTTTTTTTTTTTTTAACTTTATCTTGTACATTTAATAATTGAAAACATAAACAATTAAAAACTAAAAAGTAAACACACATGAAGAAATACATACATTTCTCAATTAAATGTAATGGATACATGTAAAAAATTTTTTTTTTTTTGAATCAAACAATATATTACACAATATATTTGGTTCATAGTAATGCATTCATACAGTATTTGTCCTTTTGTGTCTGGCTTGCTTCACTCAACATAATGTCCTCCAGGTTCATCCATGTGGCCATATGCTTTATGACTTCATTTCTTCTTACAGCTGCATAATATTCCATCATGTGAATAGACCACAGTTTGTTTATCCAGTCATCTGTTGATGGACACCTGGGTTGTTTCCAACTTTTGGCAATGGTGAATAATGTGGCTATAAACATCGGCGTGCAGATGTCTGTTCGTGTCACTGCTCTCAGTTCTTCTGGGTATATACCCAGTAGTGGTATTGCAGGGTCACATGGCAAGTCTATATTCAACTTCTTTAGGAACTGCCAAACCGACCTCCATAGTGGTTGTACAATCCTGCATTCCCAACAGCAGTGAAGAAGTGTTCCTATCTCTCCACATCCTCTCCAACACTTGCAGTTCTCTGTCTTTTTAATAGTGGCCATTCTGATACGGTGTGAAATGATATCTCATTGTAGTTTTGATTTGCATTTCCCTAATCATGAGTGATGTTGAGCATTTCTTCATGTGTTTTTTTTTTTTTTTTGCCATTTGCATTTCTTCTTTGGAGAAATGTCTATTCAAGTCTTTGGCCCATTTTTTAATTGGGTCATTTGTCTTTTTATGTAACATCTCTTTATATATCCTGGATATTAAACCCTTATCAGATGTGATTTCCAATATTTTTACCCATTGAGTTGGCTGCCTTTTCACCCTTCTGACAAAGTCCTGTGAGGTGCAAAAGTGTTTAATTTTGAGGAGGTCCCATTTATCTACTTTTTCTTTTGTTGCTCATGCTTTGGGTGTGAGGTCCAAGAAACCACCACCTACTACAAGGTCTTGAAGATGATTCCCTACATTTTCTTCCAGTAGTTTTATGGTCCTGGCTTTTATATTTAGATCTTTGATCCATTTTGAGTTGATTCTTGTATAGGGGGTGAGATAGCGGTCCTCTTTCATTCTTTTGGTTATAGATATCCAGTTCTCCCAACACCATTTGTTGAAGAGACTGTTTTTTCCTATCAGCGTGGGCTTGGTAGGTTTGTCAAAAACTAGTTGACCGTATAGGTGAGGGTATATTTTTGGATTCTCAATTCTATTCCACTGATCGATATGTCTACCTTTATGCCAGTACCATGCTGTTTTGACCACTGTAGCTCTGTAATATGTTTCAAGGTCAGGCAGTGAAATTCCTCCCACATTGCTCTTCTTTTTTAGAATACTTTTGGCTATTCGGGTGCACTTACCCTTCCAGATGAATTTGGTAATTGCCTTCTCTAATTCTGTAAAGTAAGCTGTTGGGATTTTGATTGGTATTGCATTGAATCTATAAATCAGTTTGGGCAAGATTGACATCTTCACGATATTTATTCTTCCAATCCATGAACACGGAATGTCTTTCTATTTGTTTAGGTCTTTTTAAATTTCTTTTAGCATTATTTTGTAGTTTTCTGCTTATAGGTCCTGTACTTCTTTGGTTAAATTAACTCCTAGGTATTTGAGTCTTTTTGTTGCTATTGAAAATGGAATTTTCCTCCTGATTTCCTCCTCAGATTGTTCAGTACTAGTGTACAAAAACATTATTGATTTTTGCGTGTTGATCTTATATCCTGCCACTTTGCTGAACTCATTTATTAGTTCAAGTAGCTTTGTTGTAGATACTTCAGGATTTTCTAAATACAGGATCATGTCATCCGCAAACAGTGAGAGTTTTACTTCCTCTTTTCCTATTTGGACACCTTTAATTTTTTTGTCTTGTCTAATTGCCCTAGCTAGAACTTCTAGTACAATGTTAAAAAACAATGGTGACAGTGGGCATCCTTATCTTGTTCCTGATCTTAGGGGGAAAGCTTTCAACCTTTCCCTATTGAGGATGATGTTGGCTGTGGGTTTTTCATATATGCCTTTTATCATATTGAGGAATTTTCCTTTTATTCCTATCTTTTGAAGTATTTTTATCAAAAAAGGATGTTGGATTTTGTCGAATGCCTTTTCTGCATCTATTGAGATGATCATGTGGTTTTTTTCCTTCAATTTGTTAATGTGGTGTATTACATTGATTGATTTTCTTATGTTGAACCAGCCTTGCATGCCAGGAATAAATTCCACTTGGTCGTGATGTATAAGGCTTTTGATATGCTGTTGGATTCTATTTGCAAGTATTTTGTTGAGAATTTTTACATCTATGTTCATTAGAGAGATCGGTCTGTAATTTTCTTTTCTAGTGGAATTTTTGTCTGGCATTGGTATTAGGGTGATGTTGGCTTCATAAAATGTGTTGGGTAATTTTCTCTCCTCTTCAATTTTTTGGAAGAGTTTAAACAGGATTGGTGTTAATTCTTTTAGAAATGCTTGGTAGAATTCACCTGTGAAGCCATCTGGTCCTGGACTTTTCTTTGCTGGGAGATTTTTGATGACGGATTCCATCTCCTTAATTGTGACTGGTTTGTTAAGTTCTTGTATTTCTTGTTGTGTCAGTGTAGGTTGGTTATGAGTTTCTAGAAATTTGTCCATTTCATCCAGGTTGGCTAGTTTGTTGGCATATAGTTTCTCATAATATCCTCTTATGATTCTTTTTACTTCTGTGAGGTCATTTGTAATTTCCCCCCTTTCATTTCTGATTGTATTCATTTGCATCTTCTCTCTTTTTTTCTTTGTTAGTCTAGCGAGGGGTTTGTCAATTTTATTGATCTTCTCAAAGAACCAGATTTTGGTTTTGCTGATTTTCTCTATTGCTTTTCTGTTCTCATTTTCATTTATTTCCGCTCTAATCTTTACTATTTCTTTCCTTCTTTTTGCTTTGGGATCAGTTTGCTGTTCTTTTTCTAGTTTCTCAAGTTGTTCAGTTAAATCTTTGAGTTTAGCTCTTTCTTGTTTCTTAATATAGGCATTTAGGGCTATAAATTTCCCTCCCAAGACTGCCTTTGCTGTATCCCATAAGCTTTGATATGTTGTGTTCTCATTTTCATTTGTCTCAATATATTTACTGATTTCACTTGCAATTTCTTCTTTGACCCACTGAATATTTAGGAGTGTGTTGCTCAGTCTCCACACATTTGCAAATTTACTTTTTCCCTGTTATTGATTTCTAGTTTCATTCCATTATGATCTGAGGTGCTTTGTATAATTTCTATCTTTTTATATTTATTGAGAGCTGTATTGTGACTTAACATGTGGTTATCCTGGAGAAAGATCCATGGGCACTTGAGAAGAATGTATAACCTGCTGAGTTTGGATGCAGTGTTCTGTATATGTCTGTTAGGTCTAACTTGTTTATCATTTGTTCAAGTTCTCTGTTTCCTTGTTGATCTTCTGTCTAGCTGTTCTATCTAATGATGTGAGAGGGGTGTTGAAGTCTCCGACGATTATTGTAGAGATGTCTATTTCTCCCTTCAGTTTTGCCAGAGTTTGTCTCATATATTTTGGAGCACCCTGGTTAGGTGTGTAGATATTTATGACTGTTATATCTTCCTGGAGGATCGTCTCTTTTATTAATATATAATGGCCTTCCTCATCTCTTATCACTTTTTTGCATTTGAAGTCTGTTTTGTCTGATATTAGTATAGCTACCCCTGCTCTTTTCTGTTTACTATTCATGTGGAGTATCTTTTTCCAACCTTTTACTTTCAGCTGGCTTGTATTCTTGGGTCTGAGGTGAGTTTCTTGTAAGCAGCATATGGATGGCTCATGTTTTTTTATCCATTCTGTCAGCCTGTATCTTTTGATTGGGGAATTTAATCCATTCACATTCAATGATATTACTGAAAATGCACTATTTATTTCCTCCATTTTATTCTTTGGTTTTCATATGTCATCTTATTTTTGTCTCTCTTTTTACTCTTTTGGTTATCCTTTTTGCTTTTCTTTCTTCTATACTCTCCTCCAAGCCTCTCTTTCCTGTCTTTTTCTTTCAGGTTCTAAGGCTTCCTTTAATATTTTCTGCAAAGGTGGATTCTTTTTTGCAAACTCTCTTAGTTTCTGTTTGTTTGTGAATACTTTATATTCACCTTCATATTTGAAGGACAGTTTTGCTGGATAAAGAATTCTCGGCTGGCAGTTTTTCTCTTTCAGTTTCCCAATTGTATCATACCACTGTCTTCTCGCCTCCATGGTTTCTGAAGAGAAATCTGCACAAAGTCTTACTGGACGTCCTTTGTACGTGATTGTTTGCTTCTCTCTTGCTGCTCTGAGCATTTTCTCTTTATCTTTTACATTTGACATTCTGAATAATATGTGTCGTGGCGTGGGTCTATTTGGATTTATTCTTATTGGGGTACGGTGTGCTTCTTGGACATGTAAGTTCATTTCTTTAGTGAAACTTGGGAAATTTTCAGCTATTATTTCCTCAAATACTCTTTCTGCCCCTTTTCCTTTCTCTTGTCCTTCTGGAACTCCCATGACACGTATGTTATTGCGTTTTGTGTTGTCACTCAACTCTCTGAGCCTCTGCTCAATTTTTTCCATTCTTTTCTCTCTTCAATTTTAGCTGCTCTGTCTTCGGTATCACTTATTCTTTCGTCTATCATTTCGAGTCTGCTGTTGTATGCCTCAAATGTATTTTTGACTTCACCTATTGTGTCTTTCACTCCCATGAACTCCGTTACTTTTCTGTTGTGTTTCAAATTCTTCTTTGCGTTTGCTCAATGACTTGTTGATGTCATATATCTCTTTAACTATATTCTCTTTCATCTCATTAATTTGATTTTGGAAATTTGTGCTCATCTCACTGATTAGTTCTCTCAAATTCTGCATCTCTTCTGGGACTTTGCTGTATTCCTTTTCTTGGGCCATGTCTTCTGTTTTCTTAGTATGGCTCATAATTTTTTGCTGGTGCTTAGGCATCTGGTTAGTTTGTATTTTACTTAGATGCTCTATATATCTTTCTCTTTTATGAGGTTTTAGTGGCAGGAGGCTGTGAGTTACCACAGCTCTTTGATTTTTGGCTCAACCTTGATTGTTAGGATTGTTCTGCTGGTTGCTCAAAACTGGGCACTGGACCTAGTAATTGATTGTAGAGTCGTTTCCTAGGGCCTTGGGCAGGGAGGCTATAGAGGCCAGGAAAAGCCTCTCTTACTTATTAATTTTCTTATGTGCACTTCCTTGGTCTGCCAGGAGATGGCGCTTGTTGGCAGCTCTCAATTAAATGCCTGGTCGGAGCGTATTTGTTGTGACACAGGCCAGATCAATGTGATAGAGCTTCCTGTCTGGGGGCTAAGAGCCCTGTGATTCAAACTTTCTGAGACAGTTCTCCAGACTTCTCTTGTAGCGCCCCCCTTTTCCCAGCTAGGAAATATTTCCACTCCCTTCTGAATCCTCAACAATCAGTCCCTGTTAGTAGAGGAGGAGATTGGGAGGTTTGTATATCTTTAGCCCCTTGCAGGCTCCAAGGCAAACAATGGCGCAGCCCCACCCAGCCTGGAAGGGCTCTCGGGACAGGGCAGACCAAACCTGGGAGTCAAAAGCAGGGTCAGCCCCAGGCTCTCTCTCCCCTCTCCCGTGGAGTCCTCAACAATTAGTCCAGGCTAGAAGAGAGGGAGGTTGGGAAGGTCGGATTTCTCCAGTCCTTTCTAGGCTCCCAGGGCAAACCACCGTGTAGAAAGGTCCGTGGGGCTCCGCAGCCCAAATTTCAGGTCAGAACCTGAGTCAGCCTAAGGCTGTGTCCCTCTCTCTCCCCTTTCCGGGAGTGGCAGATCCCTGAAGCCCCCTTTGTCTGTGGTCGCAGGCCCAGAGGCCTGAGAATTCTGAAGAGTGTGGGGGAGGGTGCTGGCAGCAGCAAAAGGTGCTACTTGCAACTCACGGTTCTGTTGTCGCGATTTCCCTCTTCTGTCCCTCTCTCCTCTGGGTGGTGTGCAGCCTTCACCTGCTGTCCTAAACCCTAGAAGATCTTTTTCGGGGCTGTTTCAGCTTGTCCTCTAGCTATTTTTCTGGAGAAGAGATTCCCGTGTCGTACTAGTCAGCCATCTTCCCAGAAGTCTAAATCTGGTAAATCTTAATGACTCCAGGAGAATCCAAGGATTGAATTTGAATCTACAACTCAGAACTTAGCTACACAAATATTTTTAAATTGCTATTATTTTGGTACCGATGAATATTATCATCCTTCATTTCTACCACAATCCTCTCAAACATTTTCCTACACCATTCTCATGTTTCCTTAGCCACTGTTTAAAAGTAATTTCCTCAGAGATCCCTTGCCCTGCTCATAGACTTTATTACTTATTAGAACTCTATTATTCCCTCAGGTCACTCACATAATTCATCATTATACATTTATTTGCTGGTATCTCTCCTCTACTGGTCTAATTGCATAGACCTATTCCCTGAATAATAAAATTAGGGAAATTTCCCACTGAAGACTATTAATGAATTATGATTCCACAATAACTTAACAAATGCCTGGAGTCAAATTTAACAATTAACTTCTGATTTAAAAAGTCATTTACCAAAGGGAATTGTGGGAAGATGGCACTGGATTAGGCATGCAGGGCATAACTCTCTCACAACAACAATGGAGAGTCAAAAGCTGTCTGAGGGTCCTGCTTTGGGGGGTTAGCAGACCAGGACAATGCTTCAAAACTCCCAGGCGATTGAGGTACAGAAAGAGGAAGTACCCAAAACAAAAAACGTTACCAAACCCCTGTGGCGGGCAGGAAGGGCTCCCCTCCCACAATGCCAAGATATTGAGTTGGGGTAAAATCCCTGGCTCACTGCAGCTGACTGAGAGGGGAACAGACATCTCCCTCCCTGTCAACTGTTACAAGGGAAAAGGAAGGGGAATCAGGGGGCTTTCCTTCAGTAAATTCGGCCATCAGAGCCTGCACTGAATCTCGCCTCTGCCCAGACCAAAAACAGGAAAATGGAGATTGAAAGAAACACCTCCTTGGAAACGTGTGCCAACAAGTGCTATCTGTGGGTCTGGAAATTGCATGGACAAAAACTACTTTTGATTCTTTCTGTACTTTAACTCCTGGGAGAAAATCTGCACTGCATTAGTGAGTCTCTGGCATGTGTTTGCCAACTTTTGCTAACTTAAGCTGGGACAATTTTAAAGACTTATTCTAAGTTGAACCAAATAGCAAAGAAGAACTGTGAAGAAAGAAAAAAACAATAGGCAAGAGAGAGAAACTGGCCATCAGACTAAATTCAAGAACATATTTGGGTGCCTAGACATCAGCAAAAAATTACAAGCCATACCAGGAAACAGGAAGAGATGGCCCAAAAGAACAAATCAAATATCCTGAAGAGATACAGGATTTAAGACAATGAATCAATGATAATCACACAAATCTCCTAAAACAATCAGGAGTTGAAAGAAAACAGTACTAAAGAGATAAAGGATATTAAGAAGACAGTGGGTGCACATAAAGAACAATTTGAAAGCCTGCAAGAAAAGTAACAGACCTTCTGGGAATGAAAGACATGATGTATGAGATTAAAAATATATTCGAGACACATAAGAGCAGATTTGAATTGTGCAAAGATAGAATTAGTTATTTTGAAGAAAGAACATCTGAATTGGAAAAGACAGGAGAACAGAAAAAAAAGAGATTGGAAAAAATGGAACAGGATCTCAGGGAATTGAATAACAAAGTGAAACACACAAACATACACATTATCGGTGTCCCTGGAGGAGAAGAGAATGGAAGAGGGGCAGAAAGAATATTTGAGGAATTAATGACTGAAAACTTCCCAACCCTTGTGAAAAACATAAATATCAGTATCCAAGAAGGACAACAAATCCCAGATAGAATAAATCCGAAGAGACCTACTCCAAGACACCTACTATTCAGAATGACAAACATCAGAGATAAAGAGGATTCTGAAAGCAGCAAGAGAAAAGATAAGCATTATGTACAAAAGGTAAGCAAGATTAAGTGCTGATCTCTCATCAGAAACCATGGAGGAGAAAAGAAAGTGGTTTGATGTATTTAAGGTACTGAAAGAGAAAAATTTCCAACCAAGAATTCTGTATGTGGCAAAGCTCTCCTTCAAAAATGAGGGTGAATTCAAAATCTGCACAGACAAACAAAAATCGATAGAATATGTTACCAAAAGACCAGAATTACAAGAGATACTTCAGGGAGTGCTACAGCCTGAAAGGAAAAAAACAAGATCGAAAGACTTGGAGAATAATGTAGAAATGAAGTCTACTGGTAAGGGTAAATTAAAGGGTAAAATAACAGACAATAGAATGATATGACAACAGAAAGCCAAAGGACAAAATGGATGAAGTAATGCCTTTAGTATAACACTGAATGTCAATGGCTTGAACTCCCCAATAAATAGACAGAGCCTGATAAAATGGATAAAAAAATATGGGAACTGAAGAAATAATAAATTTAACTCTATGGTCAGTTAAATAAATAAGCAATTTTCACTTTCCTTTAGGCTCTAAATTATTTGCTTGTGTGACTGTGAAGGTAATTATTATATCCCCCCCAAATGTCTTTGTAAAGTTAATTTAAGTATGTTTTAATATTCTCACAGTGGAGAAAGATTGGAGCAATTCATTTTTGCTTTCTGTATATAACTCTGTAAGTTCAAACTGTATAATCATTTCCAAATTAAGTTATGTCTCTACATGCAGTCTCAATCTTTTCAGTTCTTACATCTGAGAAAATAATTTTTAATTCTTAGAAACAAAAAATGCTTTCCAGGTATAATCCCTATTCAAGAAAACACTTTCCATTTCATGTTGATATGGTATAAATTTGTAGTCATAATTACTGACTACCTACTTTTATATAATTAATATATTTAAAATTATATTGACTGTTAATGATGTAAGGTAAGCAAAAATATAAATAAATTCTGTGAATTATTAAAAAAAAAAAAAAAAAAAAAAAAATATGACCCATCTGTATGTTGCCTACAAGAGACTTACCTCAGATGTAAGGACACAACCAGATTAAAAGTGAAAGGCTGAAAAAAGATATTCCACGCAAATAGTAACCAAAAAAAAAAAAAAAAAAAAAAGCTGGAGTAGCAATAATATAAAAGTAGATTTTAGGGGAGCGGCGGTGGCGAGAGGCCCACCAATGGGGCGCGGGGCCGCGCGCGCAGCGCGGTGGAAAAGGCGCCCAGTGAGTGTATACGTCCGTTGCCGTAACAACGGCTTGTGGAGTCCATTGGCGATGGCCTCCAGCTTTAAGAAGGCCAACATGGCATCAGCTGCCCAGCGAAAAAGGATGAGTCCTAAGCCTGAGCTTACTGAAGAGCAGAAGCAGGAAATCTGGGAAGCTTTTGATCTCTTTGATGCTGATGGAACTGGAACCATAGATGTTAAAGAACTGAAGGTGGCCATGAGGGCCCTGGGCTTTGAACCCAAGAAAGAAGAGATCAAGAAAATGATATGTGAAATTGATAAGGAAGGGACAGGATAAATGAACTTTAGTGACTTTTTGACTGTGATGACTCAGAAAATGTCTGAGAAAGATACCAAAGAAGAAATCCTGAAAGCTTTCAAGCTCTTCGATGATGATGAAACTGGGAAGATCTCTTTCAAAAATCTCAAACGTGTAGCTAAAGAGCTGGGAGAGAACCTCACCAATGAGGAGCTGCAGGAAATGATCGATGAAGCCGATCGAGATGGAGATGGAGAAGTCAATGAGCAAGAGTTCCTGCGGATCATGAAGAAGACCAGCCTTTACTGAAACCAATATCGTCTTTTCTACAGCAAGCACATGGAACTAGATTTAGCGCCTGTCATTGTGTGAAATCTCTTTAGGGAGCAAACTCGTTCTTCCCCACTGATCTCTCTCTATAACTTTAGGAACAACCTCCATTTTCTGTATTAGACTTTCCAAAGTGTCCTCTGATGTTCACGGTCTTTGTAAAATGACTTGCTGATCGTTTTCATTCTCAGAAGCCGGACTAGACCACGTTAGATTGGAGCCAAGGATTGTAAAACTTCCATCCACCTGCCGTTTTACCTTGCATTGCTTCACTCTTATTGTGCATTTCAACCTATGTCCGAATGCAGAATGGCTTCTTAGACAAGCACTTGTTGTACCCATGTTGCCACAAGCAGCAGACAGCTCTTCCGTGGTTCTGGCTTTTAGATGACACCTGAATGCCATTCTCTTTTATAAAGCCCAATGGAATCTCTCTCTGGCATTTGGATATTTGCTTGTGCTATTGCTTTTATCTTAAAAATAAAGCCTTTCTTATTTTGAAAAAAAAAAAAAAAGTAGATTTTAAATGCAAAACTGTTATAAGGGATGAAGAAGGTCATTATATATTAATAAAATGGGCAATTCACCAAGAAGAAATAACTATATTAAATATTTATGCACCTAACCTGAGTGCTGCAAGATAAATGAGGTAGACACTGGCAAAGCTGAAGGGAGAAATAGATACCTCTACAATAACAGTTGGAGACTTAAATACATCATTGTCAGTATTGGATAGAACATGTGCACAGAGGATAAATAAAGAAAGAGAGCTTGAATAATATGATAAATGAACTAGACCTAACAGATAACTATAGAGCATTGCACCCCAAAACAGCAGTATATACATTCTTTTCAAGCGCTCATGGATCCTTCTCCAAAATAGACCATATATTGGGTCACAAGACAAATCTCAATAAATTTAAAAAGATAGAAATTATACAAAATACTTTATCTGATCATAATGGAATAAGGCTGTAAATCAATAATAGATGGAAAAAGGGAATATTCATAAATATATGGAGATTAAAGAACACACTCTTAAATAATCAGTGGGTCAAAGAAAAAATTGCAAGAGAATTTCAGCAAATATTCTGAGATGAATGAAAATGAGAACACAACATATCAAAACCTATGGGACACCGCAAAGGCACGGCTAATAGGGAAATTTATAGCCCTCAACACTAATATTAAAAAAGAAAGAGCTAAAATTGAAGATCTAACTGCACACCTGGAGCAACTAGAAAAAGAACAGCAAACGAATCCCAATCCAAGCCAAATGAAAAGACATAGTAAAGATCAGAGCAGAAATAAATGAAATTGAGAACAACAACAAAAAATAGAATCAACAAAACCAAAAGCTGGTTCCTTGAGAAGATCATCAATATCGACAAATCCTTAGCTAGAATGACAAAGGAAAAAAAGAGAGATGACGCAAGTAAATAAAATCAGAAATGAGAGGAGGGACATTACAATTGAACCCGCAGAAATAAGAGCTCATAAGAGGATACTATGAACAACTGTATGCCAGAAAACTGGACAATGTAGATGAGATGGACAAATTCCTAGAAACACATGAACTACCTACACTGACCACAGAAGAAATAGAAGACATCAGCAAACCAATCACAAGAGATTGAAACTATCATAAAAAAGCTTCCAAAAATGAAAAGCTTGGAACCAGACGGCTTCACAGGTGAATTCTACCAATCATTCAAAAATGATCTAATACCAATCTTGCTCAAGGTCTTCCAAAAAATTGAATAGGAAAGAATGGTACCAAACTCTTTCTATGAAGCCAACATCACCTTAACACCAAAACCAGATAAAGATACTACAAAAAAAAGAAAATTGCAGACCAATATCACTGGTGAATATAGATGCAAAAATCCTTAACCAAATAATGGCAAACCGAAACCAAAAGCACATTAAAAGAATTACATACCAGGATCAAGTTGGTTTTATCCCAGATATGCAAGGGTGGTTCAACACAAGAAAACCAATTAGTGTGATAAACCACAATGAAAAATTGAAAAAGAAAAATTATGTTCCTCTCAATTGATGTAGAAAGGGAATTTGACAAAATACAGCACCCTTTCTTGAAAAACACACTCCAAAAAATAGGAATAGAAGGAAGTTTTCTCAATATGGTAAAGTGCATATATGAAAAACCTACAGCTAGCATTGAACTCAATGGTGAAAGCCTGAAAGCTTTCCTGCTGACATCAGGAACAAGAGAAGGATGCCCACTGTCACCATTACTAGTCAATATTGTGCTAGAAGTTCTAGCTAAAGCAACTAGACTAGATAAAAAATAAAAGGCACCCAAATAGGAAAGGAAGAAATAAAGCTTTCGCTATTTGCTGATATGATCATATATGTAGAAAATCCTGAATAATCCACAACAAAGCTACTAGAATTAATAGATGAGTTCAGCAAAGTGGCGGGATACAAGATTACTACGTGAAAACCAATAGGTTCCATAAACTAGTGATGTGCAATCTGAGAAAGAAATCAGAAAAATGATTCCATTCATATGATTAAAACAATAAAACATTTAGAAATAAACTTAACCAAGGACATAAAGGACCTGTATTCAGAAAATCACAAAATAGTGCTAAAAGAAACTGAAGAAGACAAATAAATGGAAGGACATTCTATGTTCATGGATTGGAAGACTAAATGTTGTTAATATGTCAATTCTACCCAAATTGATTTACAGATTCAATGCAATCCAATAAAAAAATCCCAACAGCCTTTTTTTGCAGAAATAACAAAGCCAATAATCAAATTTATTTGGAAGGGAAAGGGGCCCCGAATAGCCAAAAACACCTTTAAAAGGAAGAACGAAGTTGGAGGACTCTCACTTCCTGACTTTAAAGTATAGTACTTAGCTACAGTGGTAAAATCGGCATGGTACTGGCATAAAGATAGATTGACGAATGGAACCGAATTGAGAACTCAGAAATAGACCCTCACATCTTCAGATAAATGATTTTTTACAACACTGTTAAGCCCACCCTGCTGGACCAGAACAGTCCATTCAACAAATGGTACTGGGAGAATTGGATACCCATATCCAAAAGAAAGAAAGAGGAGCCCTATGTCACACCTTATACAAAAATTAACTCAAAATGGATCAAGGACCTATATATAACAGCAACAACCATAAAACTCATAGAAGAAAACGTAGAAAACATCTCCAAAGATCTTCTGTAGGTAGTAGTTTCTTAAACCTTATGCCCAAAAGCATGAGCAACAAAAGAAAAAACAGATAAATGGGACCTACCTAAAATTAAACACTTTTGCATGTCAAATGATTTTTTTCCAAAAGGGTGAAAAGGTAGCTGACTCAACGGGAGAAAATATTTGGCAATCACATATCCAATAAGGGCTTAATATCCATGATATATATAAAAAGATCATACAACTCAACAATAAAAAGAAACTATCCAATTAAAAATGAGCAAGACTTGAAAGACAATTGTCCAAAGAAGAAATATAAATGGCAAAGAAACACATGAAAAAATGTTCAACATCACTAGCGATTAGGGAAATGCAAATAAAAAGTACAATGAGATATCATTTCACACTTACTAGACTGGCCATTATTAAAAAGGCAGAAAACTATAAATGTTGAAGAGGATTTGGAGATAGGAATGATTATTCACTGTTGGTGGGAAGGTAGAATGGTACAGCCACTGTGGAGGACTGTCTGGCAGTTCCTAAGGAAGTTGAATATAGACTTGCCATGTGACCCAGCAATACCATTGCTAGGTATATACACAGAAGAACTGAGAGCAGTGACACGAATAGACATCTGCACACCGATGTACATAGTGGCATTATTCATGATAGCCAGAAGTTTGAAACAACTCATTGATGAACATTGGCGTCCATCAACCAATGAATGGATAAACAAACTGTGGTATATACACACAATGAATATTATGCAGCATTAAGAAGAAATGAAGTTGTAAAGCATATGACAACATGTATGAACCTGGAGAGCATTATATTCAGTGAAGCAACCCAGACACAAAAGGACAAATACTGTACAATTGGGCTGCTATGAACTAAATATATTGTGTAGACTCATGAAGTTAATAATTAGAATATAGGTCACCAGAAAATAGAATGAGGGTAGAGAATTGCTAGCTGATGGTTAATTTGTGCAAAATTGGTTAGAGTTGTTTGTAAATCTTCAGAAATGAATGGAAATGGGGTGAGCACATCATGATGTTTGTGACTAGCAGAGCTATTATATGGGTATGAAAGTGTTTGAAAGGGAAAGCCTAAGGACATTTGTATTTAGAAAGAAAGCTAAAAACTGTAACATGGGACTGTATAACATAGTGAAACCTCATGTAAAATATGAATATGAGTGATATTGCATATATAAGATTGTTTTTACAAAATATGAATACAAATAAACTAGAGAGAAGGAAACAGAGTGGCAGTTATGTATAACGGGAAACACTGCGAGATGATGAGTTTTGTTTGCCTGATTTTTTGTTTTTTATTATTATTACTGGAGTAATGAAAATGCTCTAGGAATGACTGCAGTGATGGGTGCACAAGTATATGATTATAGCAAATACTATTGATCATACACTTTGGATGGATTTATGCTTTATTAATATGTAGCAATAAAACTTATTTGTTTAAAAAAAACATTTACAAAATCAGTCAGTACGCCCCTCCTGGTTAAAATTCTCTCCCTTACTCACCAGAACACAAATAGACCAAAAAGACAAGAAAGCCAAGGTCTCATTGCTTTCACCATACTCTGGAACTCAAATCTCCAGATGGATTCTCTTTTCATGCAGTCCATTACCTCATTAATGCTATAATCCAAAAACATAACCTAATTAATTCAGTCAAGATAAATCTAATCAAGGCATGCCTTCTTTAACACAATCTATCCCCCTCAAATTGGGCAAATCATGACAATGAAATTAAGGAAAACAGAATAAACCCTTTAATTCCTTTTCAAAGTTTTAAATTCAACCTCCATATCTTTCACTAGAGTTCTGATTTGAGGACTTTGTGTTGGGCAATATTTCCGAGAATCCACAACAAGAAGATTCCCTACCACTCTTTATTCCTAAAAGGTCTTGTAATCTTCTCTCAGGTTGTGGGCACCATATTTAAGTAGAAACATTTATTCTGAAATCACATATTTAAGGAAGAATATTTCCATTATTCTGAAGTGAGCATACTTTATTACTGAACAAGGAAAAGACCATCTAGTGTACATCTATTCATTTCAGATTTAGCTGATGAACTAAGAACTTTTTTTTTTTTAAAGATTTTATTTATTTATTCATTTATCCCCCCCTTGCTGCTTGTGCTCGCTGGGTCAGCTAACCACGCCGTGCGGGCGGGCTTGCCCTCACCAGGAGGCCCCGGGAACTGAACCCGGGGCCTCCCACATGGCAAACGGGAGCCCCACTGATTGAGCCACAGCCGCTTCCCGGAACTTTGTAAAACCCTATAAGCTTTAAAATCTTGGGCTTGCAGAATAAATAATCTAATTTCAAATTGATCTTCCTATAAATAGAATGCTAGCTTTTTTATTTGTTCTACTTTAGCATCATATATTGCATGTAATTGTCACTGATTCTACTTGCTCTCTGTTTTTTTTTATCTTTTTTGTCTTTTTGTTTTTCTGTTGTTTATTTTAAATTGTGGAAACATACATAAAACATACATTTTCCCATTTTAACCACCCCCAAGCAAACCATTCAGTGGGATTAATCACATTCCTAATGTTCTGCTACCCTCACCAACTTCCACTACCAGAACTTTCCCATCATCCCAAACAGAATCCCTATAACCAGTGCTAATTTTTAAAATTAAAAGTATGAATGTCTTCAGATTTACCTCAAGAGAACAAAAATTATTTCAGAAACAAAATCAAGCAATGTATTTTCAATTTAGGTACCGGCATTTGTTTCTAAAGTAATATTTTTTTCTTTTTCCACTTTTCTGAAATTAAAAGTTATAACATGAATTATTTTATTAGCATGCATTCTAGGCAATCAATTACTCCATTTTCACAGTTTTCTTATATATGCCTATGTGTTTTCAGCCTAGTTGCACTACAAGATTCTTGAGGCAAGTGATGATCCCTTTTTGTCAGAAATGTGTATATATTGCATGTCAGTTCTGAGGTAGGCCTGTCCAAGGTATGAAGATATACTAGCAAATAAAACATTGTCTGGCCTTATGGACTTAGAACTACTTCAGAAGAAATAATTTAAAGAAAAAAATACAAGGATACTTTGCATACAGAAACCAGAAGTATTTCGTTTTTGAAGATGGAAAATTCTTAGAAATGGAGATATTTTGTACCAATAATTGCACTGAGGTTCCATTGCTGATTCACTGGCTCACAGGTAATGTCACTTACTAAGGTTTGGATTATTAAAGAAAAGCACATTTTGAAAATATGATGAGTCCACATAGTCCAGTGGAGAATTTTATGTTGAGCTCAAGGGTGCCGATGTAAGATTTGGCCTGGAAAGTTTGTGTTACAAACATAAAGATGACAAATTAGGTAGAAGAAAATGAAGAGCTGGAACTGAGTACTGAGGAATTCCAACATTTAATATTTCAGAAAGAGCTTGGAAATACCTAGAAAGTGGAGCCAGAGAAATCCAGAAAAGTGTCATGACCTAGGATATCAGGACCAGAAGGAAAGAACTGGTAAATTTGTTGAGGAATCTTGTAGGATGTAGATGTATTTAATGGATTCCTTGAGGTGAGGTAATCAGCCTCTCAACAGTAGCAGATTCGGCTTAAACCAGATCAGACTACACTGGGAAAAAAAGGGGAAAAGTGAAAATTTAAGTACCTAACACATTGTACTATAACTTTATGGCCTTCTCACTAATGGACATTTATATTTGAGTGGAATTCAAGGATTTCACTTTTATTAATTCCCTATTTTCAGTGGATTTTTTTTTTTTTTTTTTTGGTCTTTACAAATATTACTAGAAAAACACTATGAGACATATATGCTTATGCTAATATACATGAAAATACCTTTCTTAAAAATACAAGCAATTTTTGTGTGTATGACTATTTGCATATTTTAACATATAACTTTTCCATATTGCACACTGAAGTCAGCTGGGAGCTTTAAAAAATTCTAATACTTGGGTCCCAGATATTAAGTTTGTGTTACAAACATAGAGATTTAGATATAATTGTTCCTGGGTGTGGCCTAGGTAATGAGAGTTTGAAAAGTTCTCAGGGGATGTGAATAGGCAGCAATGTTTGAGAACCACTTCTCTAAGGTGGTTCCCAAACAGGGCCTCAGTAAGTGGTAATTATGTGGTAAGTGGATCTGCAGCATGAGCATGTCTGAGAGCTTGGAAGAAAAGCAGAATCAAAGGCTGAATCAGAATCTGATTTTTTAAAAAACAAATCAATTTTACTGATACATATTAATAAAGCATACAATTTATCCAATGTGTACAATCAATGGTATCTGGTATAATCACATAGTTGTGTGTTCATCACTACAATCATTATTAAAGCATTTTCATTATTTCAATAATATTAAATAACAAAAAAAAACAAGAAAATTCCTCACCTCTCAATCTGTTTCCCCTGCTGTACATAGCTGCTATTTCTGGCTATTCTTGAACAATTATTTATTTGTTCATTAGGCAGTTTTATTGAGCTATAATCACATACCATATCATCTATCCAAAGTGTGTAAGCAATGACTTTTTTTTTTAACTATTAAAAAGCGCTTTATTGTAAAATTGTAAAGTAAATAGAAAAATAGATAGAAAGAAATTACAAATTTTAAAAAAGAGTGCAAGGCCAGATTAGATTTAATATAATCAATTATAAAAAATAGCATAGCAACAAACATTTATAAATATAAATAATAATTCAAATATGATAGAAATTAACTATAATATATATATTCCAATTTTTACATTACAGCTCTATTGGAGATAATAATCTCTAAAAATGAGATAAAATATTGGTTTACTTATTTAATTCCATGTAGGCCATAATTCTTTCTAGATATTCAAACTCCTATTTGGGAATTCTTCACCTCTTATTGGAATGAATTGCAGCAGATAATTTGCCAACTTATAATTTTATGAGGCAGAAAAACTCAAAATCTTGTTCAACAGTAGTCATGCTAAATCATTATTGATCCAGATAGATTATTTTAGTTAAAGAAAAATGAAGTATTCAAAAATATATTTCTGCTTCAGCCCTCCTTAATTAAAAGCAAATGTTTATTTTGTATGAAAAAATTGACAGAATACTGATCACAGGAACAATTTGCCAGTTGCACTAAGTAATTATTTTTTGTATACTATAATGTTGTTATTTTACATTTATCTGATCTACTCCAGCTCTTTTTTGGTTACTATTTGCATGGAATACCATTTTCCAAACTTTCAATTTTAACTTGGTTGTGTCTTTACGGTGGGTCTCTTGTAGACAACATATAGATGGCTCTTTCCTATTTTTTGTCTTTTGATTGGGGAGTTTAATTCATTACCATTCAGTATTATTACTGTAAAGGCATTACTTACTTCATCTGTTTTGTCCTTCGGCTCTCTGTTGTCATATCGTTCTACTGTCTTCTTATCCCTTTAGTTTACCCTTCTTAATAATCTGCATTTCTAAACTCTTCTCCAAATCTCTCACCCTTGTTTCCTCCTTTCAGGCGGCAGCAAACGCTTCAGTATCTCTTGCAAATTTGGTCTTTTGGTAACATATTCTATCAGTTTTTGTTTGTCTGTGAAGCCGTTGAACTCACTCTCATTTTTGAAGGACAGCTTTGCTGGATACAGAATTCTTGGCTGGCAGTTTTTCTCTTTCAGTACTTTAAATACATCATACCACTTTCTTCTCGTCTCCATGGTTTCTGATGAGAGGTCAGCACTTAATCTTATCGAGTTTCCCTTTTATGTGATACTTTTCTTTTCTCTTGCTGCTTTCAGAATCCTCTCTATCTCTGATATTTGTCATTCTGAATAGTAGGTTTCTCAGGGTAGGTCTATTCGGATTTATTCTCTTTGGGGTGAGTTGCCTTTCTTGGATATTGATATTTATGTCTTTCATAATGGTTGGGAAGTTCTCAGTCATTACTTCCTCCAATATTCTTTCTGCCCCTTTTCCATTCTCTTCTCCTTCTGAGACACCAATAATGTGAATGTTTGTGCATTTTGCGTTATCATTCAATTCCCTGAGACTGTTCCATTTTTTCCATTCTCTTCTCTTTTTGTTCTCCTGTCTTTTCCAGTTCAGTTGTTCTGTCTTCGAAGTCACTAATTCTGTCTTCAAGAATTCAAATCTGTTCTTATGTGCCTCTAATGTATTTTTAACCTCATCCATTGTGTCTTTCATTCCTATAAGCTCTCTTTCTTTCCTTTGCAGGCTTTCAAATTGTTCTTTATGCTCTCCCAGTGTCTTCTTAATATCCTTTATTTCTTTAATCATATTTTCTTTAAATTTTTTGAATCGATTGAGGAGAGTGATTTGGGGATTTTTTGTTTTTGGCTGGGCCATCTCTTCCTGTTTCCTAGTATGGCTTGTAATTTTTTGCTGATGGCTAGGCATCTGAAGATGTTGGTGAATTTACTCTGATGGCTAATTTCTCTCTCTTGCCTATTTTTATTCTTCACAGCTCTTCTTTGCTATTTGGTTCAACTTATTCTCAGTCTTTGAAATTGCCCAGCTTAAGTTTTCAAAATCGGGCCAGGGACTCACTAGTGGGGCACAATTATTTTCTCCCAGGGTTTGGATACAGTGAGGGCGAACAATTTTTGTCCATGCAATTTCCAGGCCGGCCAGCAGATGGCGCTAGACAACGCACCTTCTCACGGAGGTGTTTTAGTCTCTGCTTTCCTGGCTTCCTGTGTTGAATCTCCAGATCCGAGATTCAAAACAGGCTCTAGTGGCCGAATTCACTAAAGAAAAGCACCCCAACTTCCCCTCCCTTTTCCCTTGAAACAGCTCACAGGAAGAAGATGTCTGTTTCCCTCTCCGTCTACTGCAGTGAGCCAGTGGTTTTGACCCCAGCTCAATATCTTTGGGGTGGGGGAGGAGAGCCCTTCCTGGCTGCCAAGGGGGCTTGGTAACTTATGTTTGTCATTTCCACTTCTTTGTCTCTCTGTCCCTCACCCTCCTGGGAGTTGTGTAGCACTGTCCTGGTCTGTTGGCTCCCAAAACAAGTCCCTCAGTCAGCTTTTGGCTCTTTCTCTGTTGTTTTTGTGAGAGCATTCAGCTCTGCCTGTTAGTCTGTTGCCATCTTCCCACAATCCTCAGGATCTGAATTTTAACACGATCCAGGGGATTCATACGTACACTGAAGAATGAAAAGCACTGACTGAGAATTCACTTCAATATTCCATGTCATCATGCCTAAAACCTGTAAAAAGAATGAGGACACTGCCACTGCCTCATTCAGAGATCCAAACGAATCTCTCATGAATAGAGAAAACACAGATGTTGCCAAGAAAGGTTACTCCAGGGATTCTGTATATATTGTAATAATTCAGGTACAATGAGCTAGGTGTTAAGTCCCCCAATTTCCCAAAGTTTTATCTCTGTGTTGGATGTAGGATCAAAATAAAAGTATTCTTAGTTTAAAATACTGAATAATAAACAGCAAGCTTAGGATGACAAACAGGAGCCTATACTGCTTCCTCACATTTTCAGCCATACTTCACAAACAACAGTTTCTAAATATTTTAACTCTTCTTGCATATATCTCCATGTTCATATTACATGAATTCATTTTTAGTTCTATCTTTTGAAATAATACGCAATATACTGACTTCTTTATGGCATTCCTGATGGAGTTTCAATTAAAGGCCATGACTACTGACAGAAAAGAAGGTCACCTTGGAATGTAATAAACAAGCTCTCCAGTCTCATGCTAATAGGAGCTGGGTGGGGAAACATCCTGAGCTTGTAAGATTTATAATGCCTGTGAATTGCAGAAATGTAAAAGAGCTGAGTCATTGACCTTTAAGACTTGCTAATTTTAGCTCAATGTAACTGTTAAGTATCTATTACCCTTGCACATGCTCACATGTATTTTCTTTGTTCTAAAGCCAAATAAAAGCCACACTTTGCGAGGTGGCTGGGCTCTTCTCTCCATAACGGACAGAGAGTCCCCTGATCCCAGTTTTTCTTCTCTTTGTCTTATTCTTTCTCATCCGCAGCACTGTTTTCACGGACCCCATTCCTGAACGCCAACACATTCCCACAACATTTCTGCCAACCCCAATATATCCAACGTACTTATATCATAATTATAGTTAATCATCTGTTTGCATCATTATGCACATATTATTTATTGCTCAAGTTTGGCCACATACAAATTTCTTGATTATATGATTTTTTGCATTATTTGGTCATTTGTTTCACTTTCTTTGAATCCAAAATTTATGATAAAAGAAACTTCCAAAATAATCTTAAAGCTACTCCCATGACTCTATTTCACATACTCAAATTTCTCTCAATATACTGTGTCCAAAATTTTCCCCTTAGGGTGTCTGCTGCGAAATGAGGTGCACCCAAACCTTGTACACCACACGCCCTTTATCAGAGATGAACAGAAGTTTAATTTTCATTTATTTTTTACCCTTTACTTTTCCAGTTTTCACTACCCTACAGAATGGGGTAAAAAGAGAAGTGTCATTTATTGTTTCCCTCAAATCCTAAACATAAGCAATAAATTTAGAAATTGGCATAAATCTATAAACATGAACATGACCCAATATGTTAATATACCAATTACCAAATTAAAAAAATGAAATTCAAAATTCACACAATTTTCTGACAAAGTTGACAAACTGATTCTAAAATTTATTTAAAAGACATAGGTCGGAGGAGGGGCAAGATGGCGTTGGTGTAGGAGGGCGCACACTGCAAGCTCCCAGAGCAAGGCGGATTGTGGACGGGGTCCTGCCCGGGGGTCTGTGCTGTGCACGCGTGGAGTGAGAGGCTTGGGACATCTATCTGAGCGGATCGGCGGCGTGGACCGAACGGTGGAGATTCGTGAGTTTTGAGGCTGCCGGTGGGGGTTGGCACAGGCGGCTGAGCCCCGCGGTTACGGAAATAAATAATAAAACGGCCATTTGGAGCCGCGGGCGGGGGCGAAAAAGTTGTATTTTCTGGGGAGCTGGCTGCCTGGCGCCCCTTGGACCTTGTGTGAGCAGAGCAAAAAGCTAGTCAGCACCCGGTGAACCGGAGAGGGGATTTTGGTCGGGGAACGGAGCTGATCTCCCTAGCCACCCAGGGATAAGACCCGGGCCGCTGCGGAGCCAGGAGGAAGGGACACTTCCCAAAGAAGGGAGGGTTCGGTTGGAAGACAGGGAAGGGTATTTTATATTTTTAGACATCGATCTGGCTGCCTGCACCGCCCCATAGCTTTGGGGAGCAGATAAGCCGACCTGAAGCAGCACCAGGCTGAGAGCAGACGCGAATCTGCACTCAAACTGATTTACTAGCAGCCCGGTGACGCTGGAGCTCGGCGCCAGAAGGGGCGGAATCCGCCCTCTTTAGCATCCTCACTGACTAACATCAGAGTTTCAGCTAACCTGGGCAGTCCGGAAAGTGGGACGTGCTTGATTAATTTCCACGGGCCCAGCTAGGGTCCCTTCCGTAAGGGGGT